>CAUYUJ010003191.1:555794-590794 GCA_963575745.1 Prorocentrum cordatum
GAGGAGGAGGAGGAGGGACTACAGGGATTACAGCCTTCGCGTAGAAGATCTCTAACACGAGCAGCGCTCGTGGCTCAGTTACACCTTGGGAAACAGGTCGCGAGAGATCCGATCGAGGTACTCGCGCCTGGTCCTGGAAATGGGGAGGGTGCAGGGGCTACCGAGGCCCCTGAGCTGGGCCTGGCCGAAGTAGCCACAATCACTGCATAACCATATTCCAAGACTATGATGAAACGTTAGGGCGTGCAAGGGGTGGGCCCACCCCCCAGCGACATGTACACGGCACCCCCGACGGACCCGAGACACCCTACCATCAACATTTTCAAGCGGCGTGCATTCACTAGAAAGCCAGACATCCCGAGACGCCCGACCCGCAAAACTTTTACACACAACGCAGCTCCTGCCGTCCTCACCGAGCACGTGACTGGTTCCGAAACGGGCAATGGTCGAAGGGGCGGGAGGAGGGAGAGGCGGCGGGGCAGCAACAGGGGTGGCGGCCTCGTACTCGCTGCCCTCGGGCTGCTGCTGCTGCTGCTGCCGCGCCTCGCGCCGCTGCCGCACGCTCTCCGCGGCCAGCTCACGCTCCTTCTGGATGCTGCACAGCGCTGCCCGCAGCAACCTCCGCCGTACCAGCAACGCCTTCTGCTCCGCGGACTGAACACGGAATCGATCGACCTCCGACACTCGATGGTCTGTGGCGGCCTCCTGCGCCAGTCTGTCTGCAGCCTCATTGCCCTGCACCATCCAGCTCGAGTGATTGTGACGGACCACCTCTTCGGCCCCGAGGTGGGAAGGGATCTGAACAACTGCGATCTCGGTCGGGGAACGAGACTGAAGATGTCGACCAATAAGCCTCCAGATGCCCGCTAGTTGACCAGCGGGGCGGCTGTATGCTCTGGCCCACCATCCTCTGCAGACTCCCTCACAATCTGTGATAAAAATAAGGTGGCCCGTAGTGCATCGGATCGCCAGCTCCAGGGCCACCAATTCGCCTTTCGCCACTGTCTGCACACCTCCGACTAGCGGTCCGAACAGATGTGGCCCCAGGCGGAATGGGTCGAATGCTGCGATAACACACACTGCAAGTCCAACGCGACGGAGGCGTGGGTCGTGGGTGTCACGACCTCCTGACGCATCTCCAAACACTTGAACAGGGAGGTCGGCCGTGCCATGGCCCAGACATCCTGGCCCTGCTTCAGCCGTGACTAGGTTCCCGCCTCGCCAGCATTCCTCGCCTGCTGGGGGAGGGACTGCGGCCCATGCCGCTGGAATGAGACCACGGTTCCAGAAGCATGCATGCGCCTCTTGGTCTGCCATGGCCCCAGCCGCAAACTGGTCTGAGTCTGCGAAGGCACGAGAATCAGTGTTGCATGCACAAACCCAGTTGCGATGGAAGTCGGACTCGGGAGCCTCAGAACAACGATCGCACACATTGGAAGCACACAACTGAACCTCATACTTCCTCGCCTTGGTCCAAACACCTGCGACTGAAATAGCAACCATCAACTCTGACAACTGACGGCCACGATCCACAAACTGGATATTATGTATGAACTTCCGAAGACCCAAAAGATCTGCACCCCCCTCCAGCCCTGCTCCGCAATGCAGCTCGGCAGCGAAACGCCACTGCCGCAGGGCTAGAGACCCTCCAAACTCCCTTAATAATTCGTCAGCCTGGTCAAGTGAGCAGAGAGCCTCGTCATCAAAGACCCACGAGTGCTGCCCACAATCATTCGGCAAAACCCATTCAGAAGGAGCCTTCGGGTCCCAGCCTGCCTGCAGTAGGTACGCCGCCACAGCGGAGAGTGGGCCGCGGATGTGCCGTGACCTCTGGCTCTCAGGGATACCTTTGAGATGGGATACCACCTGTGGCCATACGCGGTAGCCGCCCGCCCTGAGAGAGGGCTCGGTAATCCAAACTTGAAGCCACTGAGCCAGGCACTGCCGTGGAAGAAGTACACCTGGATCAGCTGTGGGGGCTCGAATCCCCAACAAGGTAGTGGTGCAGCGGCCGCGGCGTACCCTGCCAGATGCGGCTGCCAAGCTCCGACGCTGCTGCTGCATAGCCGTGCCGAACACCCCGTAGATCTGGTGCCCGTGCATGGCGGCTGCCTGCGGTCCCGCACGTTCCACACGTGCCGTAACCCAGAAGCGCCGTGACGCGTCCGCGAAGCGTCGCAGCCGTCCGTGCTGGGCTCGAGCCTTGACCACGCGCCTGCGGGCGGTGGCACGAGCTCCTCGCTTGCCTGCACCCTGGTCAACTCCCAGGTAGGCCGCCTGAAGCTCCGCCTTGAGAACGATGCCCTTTGCTTTGAGTGCCCGAGCGACTGCCTTGGCGTCGGCGTGATGAGAACACACGACGACGCTCTTAGCAACTATACCCAAAGAAACACGACTGAACTCCTCAACTGTGTCGGCAACACCAGCAATCAAAGTCGTCCGTACCTGATGCCGAGAGCCAACAACCTTCTGGGCCAGATCGTCGATCCATATGCGTTCTGTCATATTGGGGTGAGCCGTGCACAACTTTTCTAGGACAAAGTATGTGAGGCACCGTCCGAATCTGGTGCCGCTCCTCAGCCCCTGGACCACGCTGCGGGTGGGTTGGAAGGGGAGTGAGAAAGACTGGAACTGGGAGACAACACGCGGGGCTGCGCAAATCTGCATCTCCAGAAATAGGATAACCGGAGGGAAGCTGAGCCTCGCTGCCGTGTCTGCCAGAACTTCAAACTCTATGCTGTCGTAAAAGGAAGCGGCGTCCAGTAGCGCCTCGCCGTGTGCAACCCCCATGCGGGAGTACACTTCAGAGTTGAGGCTCCTGAGAAAAGGCCTCCCGCAGCGCGCTGTTGCCAGCGACTGCAGCGTCCCAGTGTGGGGCTGAGTCTGATGACCATTGTCGCATCTGCTCTTCACGAGCCATACTCCAAACTCGACAAACCATGGTGACTAATCCGATAACTCTGTCGCCTCCTCCTTTCTTGGCGAGGAGGCGGCCAACGACGATGAGCAGCTGACAGGGCCAGGACATGCCCTGCTCCACCATGAAGAAAAGCTGGCACAAGCCGTCGAGGCCCTCGTCGGGCAGCCGCTCCAGGTCCACCGGTGACAACTGGTCGGCGCCCAGGCCAGCCCGCGCTTTCATGCGCCGAAGCGCATGCCGCAGGTCGGCCACTGACAACGGGACCAGCTCCTCGACCATACCCAACTGGCGGATACGGTCCATGGTGGCCAAATACTTGGTGTACGTGAGCTCCGTAGACTTCCAGAGCTTGTGCCAGCGAAGAACCTTGCGATCCACGATCTCGATAGGGTGTACAGCGCACCCTCCTTCGAAATGCAGCTCATCCGAGGCGAGTGGGTCCCGCTTGATGCTCCTGTGGACTATGCCCAGAGCGCCTTGCGAGCCAATCCACTCCTGGAGCTCCTGCAGAGACTGCCGCGTGGCTCTCGCACGGCCTCGCCGTGCGCCTCGGTCTGCAAGAGCGACGGCAGCCGTGAGCGCTGGGGGCTCCATGAACTCGAGCTGCCGCATGGCAGCGAGCCAGTCGGTCCAGACGCCGCCACCTGCTGGGAACAAGGACTGAACACCTGCAGGGACGTCGAGTGCAAGCCTCCGTGCGTCTGCCGCCAGCTGCTGAACCTGAATCGTGCCGTTGCGCCGTCGCCGATGCCGTTCGATACGTTGAACGAGAGTGCGAATGCGGGCCCACCAAGACGCTGCCACGTCCCGCATGGGCTGGTCGCGAATGTGGGCTGCAGCATGGACAGGTCCCACCTCTTGAGAAGGCCATGCAGCCCTGGAGCGGGCTGGTGCGTCAATATGATGGTGTTCACTGAGACATCGTTCCGCCACTGACACCCATGCAGCGAAACGACCACTGATAGCCAGGATGTGGGGCCCGCCAGCTGCATACGCGAGCGATGAGCGAATCGCTGGCCAGACGTCTTGAAGAGAGTGTGACAACCAACCAACCTGGTTCTGATGTTTGAGCCAAAGTGCTGACGGAAGAGCAAAAGACGGGGAAGAAGCAGCAGGCGCAGCAGCAGTCGGAGTGGGACGGGCGTCCGAAACGTCCCTGGCCAGAGGATCCTGGGCAGTGCCGTCGCTGGGGTGGGCCCGACGCTCCCTCGAAAGCTCGCCAACTTGAGACTCCTCCTCCAGAGTGCAAGGATACTGCACCACCTGTCTGCTGAGCACACCGCGGGCGGGGGCCTGCTGTAAAGGTGGCCTCTCCACCTCATCCTCGGAGCGACTGATGCAAGGAGGAGCGGGTGCCATAACAGGCGCATGCGAAAAACATGCTTCGTCGGCCCATGGGTCTTCCTCATCATCGTCGGGGAACCCCGAGCCAGAAACATCAGGATCAAAATCAAAAAAACCCCTTCGTCACATGCGCCATCGAGTTCGAGAAGCCTGCCGCCGTCGTCGACAGCAGCGGGCTCCTCTCCCTCCTGACACTGTTGCTGGGGCGGAAAGAGATCAGAGAAGAGCGTAGCACATATCTCACGCCGTTTTTCACGTGCGGACGCCACTCGAAAAGCCTGCTGCTGCCTGGACCGACTAGACTTGGAGTCAGGCTGAGCGACAGGAGAGGGTCGCGCCATCTGAGGACAACGAGGGGCAGTAGGCATGCTGCGTGCAATCATCTGCTTCCCTGAACTGCGAAGTGCGACGCTCAGGCCGCGATGCGGTGCCCAGGACACATCCTGGACTGCGGAAACACTGGCTATATAAGGAAGGCAGGCGGCACTGACTACAACAAAATCGATATGAGAATCGCCGTTGCCGCCCACCTGAGTGCACTGCACTGGGGCTTTGACGATATGCCCCTGTATCTTGTCTAAGAAAGGAGAGGTGCGAAAGCGTTCTACATCGATGTTCCAATCGCCGACCACCATCCACGGCATCTGGAGGGTCCTCAGGAAGGATCCGAGCCTCGAATACCGCTGGGCATTGCTGTCTGAAAATCCAACTGACGGGTGGCCGTAGAAGGTAACGAGGACAAAACTGAAACCTTGCTGATGCAGAACCACAGGGAGGAAACCGTCGAGCTGATCGTGTCCGTCAGCGCAAAAGTGTGTGACCTCTGTTGGGGTCTCGAAGAGGTGATGAAGATAACGGTGACCCTGGGCAAGAACGAGTTCCCCTCCTTCGTTCGCCCGATCACGGGCAGCACGTGTAGTGCCGCGGCCAGTGGGCCTGGCGCCGTTGTCGATGAACTTGAGCTTCAGTCTGCGGGCCTTGTTGACCCACTCATCCCGAGTGCGTCCACCGACGTGAGTCTCAACAATCCCAAAATAAGTATATTCTTGGAGTCGCTGACGATCCGTGAGAAAATCCCAAGCTCTTTGACCAAGACACGTGACATTGGCAAAGAACAGCTTACTCACATCAGGATCCTCAGGCTCCTCGCATGCGGGCGCGGCAAGCGGCGGCGCTGGCGCTGCCCCCCCAGCGCTGTCGCCGCGGCTCGCCGCGGGGCCTCACTGGCCGCCTGCGCCCGCAGCCTTATGCCTCTGTGCCTCCTGCGCCGCCGTGGCCGCCGCCAGCTTGGCTGCGGAGATCCTCGCGGCCTCCGCTGCCGCCTGGTCGGGGGTGGGCCCTGGCGGTGCTGTCTGACTGCTTGCTGCTGCTGCTGCAGGGGCGGGTGCCGAAAGAGGTGCAGCGCCATCGCCTGCAGTGGGTCCATCCTCAGCTGCTTCCCCTGCAACACGCCGCTTCTTCTTCATGCGGTCCTGCGCGGCCGCCTGGATGGCCAGCGCCTCCTTCCGCCAAGAGGCTAGCTCCGCCGATCTCTGCGTGAGGTTGTCCTTGGCCTCCCGCAGCTCTTTCTCGAACTTGTCCAGCTTCTCCAGCTCTGCGGGGTCGCAGTCGAGCTCCCGCAGCTCGGTGAAGAAGCTGGGGTCCCAGTGGAGCTCAATCAGGTCACCCTTGTCTGTGGATGCTGGCCCTGTGCTGGCTGCGCCTTGGCTGCTGCGGCCTGCGCCCCCGCTGCCGCCGCTGACTGCCTCGTGCAAGACTTGGGCCGCCAGCTTGCGCTGCAGCTCAGCCTCCGCGAGGTAGGTGGTCATCTCCTGCTCCTTCTGCTCGGCCTTCCGAAGGTTCTCCCTGCACCGCACGACCTGGTTGACTGCCTGGTCGTGCTTGGTGCTCGCGTCACGCCAGGCGCCTGCGGCCTTGCGCACGGCGTCCTCCGCCGAGAGGGCGGTTGGCGGGGCCGCCTGCTGCGCCGCCAGGGCCACGCGGGCCGCCTGCGCCGCGAGCACCTTCTTGACCTCGGGGTCGTCGGCGGCTGCCAGCGCCTGGGCAAGCAGCGACTCCAGAGAGGAAGACGAGCCTGATGGAGGTGGGACGGACATGGCCAGCGTATTCTCCGAAGTTGTCGAAGTGTTCCTGGCATCTGACTTCTGGCCCTTGGACTTGTAGAGTTTGACTGGTCGATTGCAGCCCCGACATTTGCAGGCCTGGGAAACTAGAGCATCATTGTATTCATGGCGCCCGCAACCTGCGCATGTCGACCAAACCCGAGGAGCCCCTGGAGAGAATTTCCCCGCCTTCGTCATCGCGATTGACTGTTCAAAAAAACAGGGAACGGGAAGCGCGATGTCCCTCAAGCCCCACGTGGAGGGGGCGGGGTGGACCCGAGTGTCCGATGCAAAATGCGGACTCGGGCCCGTTGCTTGAGAGGAGGAGGAGGAGGAGGAGGAGGAGGAGGAGGAGGAGGAGGAGGAGGAGGAGGAGGAGGAGGATGGGGAGGAGGAGGAGGGGGGAGGAGGAGGAGGAGGAGGAGGATCAGGAGGAGGAGGAGAAGGAGGAGGAGGATTCTCCCGCTCGCGCGCTAGCGAGCTGTCTCCGAGCGCGGCCGCGGCGTGCGCGCGCGGGGCGGCCCAAAATGGGCAGGCCCGTCCCGCGCGCTCAAGCCGGGGCGCCGCGCGTCAGGCGGTGGAGTCCGCCTGGTCGCCGAGGTCGGCGAGGCAGCGCCCGTCAGCCTTAGAGTGGGAGAGGAGGGAGGGGGGCAGAGAAGCTGCGGAGACAGCAGGAGCTTGCTCACAGAGAATAGAAGAAGCATTCTCCCGCTCGCGCGCTAGCGAGCTGTCTCCGAGCGCGGCCGCGGCGTGCGCGCGCGGGGCGGCCCAAAATGGGCAGGCCCGTCCCGCGCGCTCAAGCCGGGGCGCCGCGCGTCAGGCGGTGGAGTCCGCCTGGTCGCCGAGGTCGGCGAGGCAGCCATACCCGTGCTCAAGGACCTTGCGAAGTGACAAGGTTTTGGCGGGCGGCCGCAAGTAGGGCAGGCCAAGCGGCGGGGCCGACTTGGAGGAACGAAGCGACAAGGCGGTCGCTGGCGGTGGCGAAGAACAAGATCCGCGCCCGTGCGGGCTCGGGCAGCGCAGCAAGAACTGTGGAAGCGGCGGCGGCTTGCAGGTAGCGCTCGGCACTGGAAGCTTGACGCCAACGCCCGCGCCAGAAGACGCGAGGGACGTCTTCCGTAGCGATATAGAAGTCTGTTGCGCCAGAGCCCCGCAGACATGCGGGCGTCAGGTTGAGCCCCTGACCTGCTTTGGCAAGAGGGACGCCCAGGGCCGAAAGCAGATGATTCCACCGAGTACGGAAGCCGCTCGCACCGAAAGGGGCGAGAGGATCGGTGGAAGCCAACCTTCCAAACACTTGATTCAGAATCTTCACCGTGCCCCGATCGGAGCAGCGAGCATGCTGCGTCGGGTACGTTCTCCTGGTCTTTGGAACAAGAATCGAGAGAAAAGCACCCCCTTCAACTTCGAGGCGGTCGCATGGAAGCGACAGGTCACAGCGGCGTGACGCCAGCAGTTCGCCAGGCCTGAGGAACATCGTGAAGCCCATGAGCAGCAAGGCCGCCATCACAGGCCAGTCCCAGGCGAGACAGAGACCGACCATAGCGCGCAGCAGAGCGCGTGGTAAGGGGGGGCGGAGCTTTGGCGGCTCCGCGAGCTTCCATTGTTTCGCTACGTCCCAAGCTTCTGTCAGAAAGGCCTTCCAATGCGGATGAGCGCTCTGGATTCCCAAGATGGCATGGACCAGAATATAATGAGGGAAACCTGCATCATGAAGCCACACGCCGAAGGTCGCGAGGAAACGGGCGAGAAGTATTCCGCTACGGTAAAGAGTGGCGGGTGGCACGCCAGTGTGTTCTGCTAACCACAGCTCGAACGCATCAATCGATCTCGAGCGACGATCGAGATACGCGGAGGTGAGGTGAGAATCGCGCACGAAGGGAGTGCGCGGAGGGCGAGCGGGCGCGGAAGGCGCAGCCCGACTAAGCCCTTGGCCTGCGGTCGGCGCCGCGGCTCCCAGAGAGATGCAGAGGCCGCAGACGCACCACAGGATGAGCGCAGGGCGGCCAGGGCTGGGAGAGCTGATCAGCGTGGCGGCCCTCCTGCTCCTGGACGCGTAGAAGGGCGGAACGAGGGTGTCCCGCCCGTCGGTCTCGAACCCCGACGCCTCCGCCAGCATCGCCCGCGCCGAGGTGAAGGATCCGCCCATGTTACGGTGAGCACGGCGAGCCCCTGCTTCGATCTCGGCGGGCAGAGCGTCCCCTCCCTCGAGGGTCGCCCAGTCAAAGGGCGGGCGCGGTTCGGCACGCGCAGCTGCGGCCGATTCGGCGAGCTCGGAACGAGCTGCCGAGGACGTGAGGCCCGAATGATGTGGAACGGGCACCACCTCCGCGAAGGCGTCGAGGATCTCGGACGGAGGGGAATGCGATCCCCACAGCGCTGCTGGGATGGCGCCGCGACCGTCCTGCACGTGGTACAGAAGGTCGAAAAGGCAGGCCAACTTGCCCGCTCGCCGCCTGTGCTCGATCTTTGAGCCGAGCCCGATGCCACGGATGGCGCCCCCCCCCATGGCTTGGAGGTCAGCGTCCGCGGGGATAGCCTCGGGCTCGACGACGGCCACGTAAGGATGCAACCACGAGGCTTCGTCGATCGGCTCGGCGCCGCCTGTCTGAAACAGGCGCTTATAGGCGTGCAAGGCCCGCAGGAGGCAGTGCAGGTCATCTCTGCCCTCGGGCTCGGCGGCCCCTGCGGGTGCGAAAGACCTCAGCCACGACGCCGCGCTCTGGAAGGCAGCTTGCCAGGCGGGTCCCCACCTCACCACTGTGACCTTCTCACCGCCGATGTTGAGACGCCACGCTAGGGCGGTGGCGGCCCCTGGAGGCAAGGGCTGCTCAACGGCCGCAGAGGCCGTGCGCCGCGCTGCGAAGGCTGCAGCCGCGGCGCTCCCAGCGTCACCGCTGTGGGAGCCGCTGAGATGCAGCTCGTGCTCTGAAGCTCGGCCAGGCGCGGGGCCGCTCGAAGACCCCCTTTCCTCGGCGGCACGCCCTCCGCCCTGCGGGGCCGCAACAGCATCGCTGGAGGAGCGCGTGCCTACCGAAGACTGAGGGGCCTGAGCAGCGGAGTCCGCGCGGGAGCTGCCTGCGTGGGCGTCGCCCGAGCTCGCACCATGGCGGGACGTGGCTGGCCGCTGCGCAGCAGCGGGGCTCGGGCGCCGCTTCGGAGCGACTCGAGGGGAGCGCACCTCGCGACGCCGAGGCGACGTCGCCTGACGCGAAGGCGCGCGAGAGGAGCCGCGCGCGACGGCCCGACTAAGCCCCTGGCCTGCGGCCGACGCGCGGGATCGCGACGCCGCACGCCCACCAGAGTGGTGAGGGGGCGGCGGCGGCGGCGGGGGCACGGGCCGCGGCGTCTCGGAGCCTGCACGCGTGCCGCGGCCCCGAGAGCGGCTGCGAGCCGAGGCGTGAGCGGCGGGCGGCGAGGCCCCCGAGCGGCGAGGGAAGGCCGCCTGCAGGCGGAGGAGGACCTCGGGGTTCAGGCCCGCCACGACGCGCTCGAGGTCCACCGAGGAGTCAGCGAGGGCACTCAGCACGACGTCCTCGAGCTCCGTCGGAGAGTCCTCGTCGCACGCGGGCTCCGCTCTCGAGCGGCTGCGAACGCTCGCGGGCGGGGACCCGTCAGGAGTGTGCGGGCCCTCCGATGCCTCCCCCGCCGGCGGCTCCGACGGCTCCTCGGGCGAGATCGGGCCGTCGACGGGAGGCGACGAGCAGCCCCCCGAGGGAGAGGTGTGGTCAGTCCCGTACGGGTTTGGAGACCGCGTGCGGCTGCGGGCAGGGCTGCGGCTCCGCGGTGGGGAGCCCACTCCCGCGGCGGAGCTGGGGCGTGCCGCGCCTGCCCAGCGGCGCGCATTGGCAGTGCGACGCGCCCTGCGGCCAGGCGCCGTGGCGGCCCCCCCCTCAGGGGCGGGGAGCGCCGCCATCGAAGCCCGCCGCTGCTTGGCGGCGCGCCTGGTACGCGCGGCGCCCGTGCGCGAGGCGGAGTGCGGCGCGTGACCACCGCGGTTGGGCTGGTCCTCGACCGCTTCATCCCGCGGGCCCAGGCGGGCGCGGACCGCGCGCCCCTCACGACGGCTGAAGCTGGACGCAGGGTCGTCGGCGGGCCTTGCCAAGGCGCGCGGGTCCTCAGCCTCCACTTCGGCCAAGGAGCGGCCAGTGGACGACGCGGGTGCGTCCCCAGCACGCGCGGCACGTTCTGCGTTGGCGATGCCCGTCGAGACCTCAGCGTTGTGCAGGACGGCGCGCAGAGTTTTGCGCCAATCCCGACCCAGCTGGACGGGGGCTGTGCGCGGCAAGCCCGCGGCCTCTCGACTGGCGGCCTCACGCAAGCGTCGGAAGTAGGCGCGATCGGCCATCCCTTCCGCGAGCTCGGCACGAGCGACGGCACGCTCGCCTTCGCCGCGTGCAGGAGCCTGCACCGTGCGCCTGGTGGCGTCGGCACGCGCGGTGCGGAGCGCGTCGAGCTCCACGCGGCCGCGCGACACGGCGGAGACGAGGATGGCATCCGACTCAGCCGCCCGCGTCGCGAGGGCAGACGAAACCCCGCCCCTCGGGAGAGGCGCGCCCGAGGCGGGGAGGGCAGCCCGAGGGGCCAGCTCGGCGCTCGCTAGGGCGACCCGCGAGGAGACCGCCTCTTCGAGCGCCTGAAGGGCCATGGTCGACCCAGGAGCCAGCTTGCCCTTGCGGGCGCCCTTTCCTGCCGCTTTGGCCTGGGCGTAGGCGCGAGCGGCAGGACCGTCACCGCCCGTGCTAGGACCATCGGGCGGCGCGGCGGCCTGCGAGACGGCCTGGAGCAACACTGACTTGGCGTCACAGAGCTGCTTCCACTTCAGCGCGCGGGCTGCTCGCTCGTCGGCACCCAAGTGCGCAGGAGTCCTGTCTGGATGGTAGACTAGGGACTGGCGCCTGAAGGCGGCCTCAATGGTGCTGCGCGAGGCCCCGTCCACTACGCCAAGCAGTTGGCGAGAGGCGCTCACCCTGGCCGCTCGCTGGAAGATGCGGGGGGTAGCTGCTGAGGCCCCCTTCGGTGCTTCCCGCGAGCCGACGCGCGACGAGCCCACCCCGATGGCAGGCGGAGGGACCGCCGCGGCCTTGGAGCGGAGGGCCAGAGGCGGAGCACGCTTGGCGGCCTGGGGAGCCGATCCCGCGCTGGCGGCGCCAGGGTCGGGGCCGGGCGAGCCGCCCTCCGCGGAGGCAGACGCTTTTGGCGTGGCGTCTGCCGTGGACGTGAGAGGCCGTTCGCCATCAGCGAAGAGCGCGTTGCGAACCCCGCGACGCTCTCCGCTGGCGAGAGCAGCTTCACTGCTGCTCTCGGCGGCGCCCGAGGGGTCAGGTGCCTCGCCCTGGGCGCCGTCACCGGCGGCGTCGGCGGCCATCCCCGCGCCCACCGAGGGGGGGGGGGCGGCCGCCCAACGGTGGCTGAGCAGCCCCTCGGGGCCTCGAGCCACAAGCTGCGCAACAAGTCGGCCCCAGAGACAAGTAGGGAATGACGAGCGGGAGTCGGCGTACGCGATGCAATCAAAGCGAGTAAATTCCCCTCTCTCTGCTTCCACTAGCCAGGCGGGAGGGTCACGGGACGGGGGCCTCACCGCACGGTTGCGCGTGGGGTCGTCGGCCCTGCGCACGTCCGTAGGCACGTACATGCCTCCCATATATAAACCTCCTCCTATCACATAGGGCAAAGTGGTCGAAAGAACGTGAGATAGACCAGGAGAGCTACTGCGCCCGTGCGCGGTCGCGCCCAAAGCCACTTTTGAATCCAGGAGAACGGGGATACGAGAGTCAGGGAGGCGAACACAACAATATTTGCACAAACTCTTATACACCGTTGTCTCAAGGATGTTGATGTGACGAGGCATGCGAAACTCCCATTTGTACGCGAGCCGAAAGCGCAGCGCCTCTGATAGCTCGGTGACCCAACGCGGCGCGACGGGGGGCTCAATAGACGGGAGCCCCAGGTCGTGATGCAGTTGGGTGAGCTCAGGGCCCAAGGGCACGCCGCGGCTGAGTACGGCGAGGAGGCTCCGATTGTGCAGGATCGTGTGCCACCCCCCGTGCTCCGATCTGCGCCACAGCTCGGCGGAGAGCTGCGGGCTGATAGGAGCGCGGACAACGCCCCCCCAGCCGAGAGACGCGTCCGTACCGAACACCTCGGGGCAAGGCTGCGCCCGAAGGTCGGTTATAGCCGTAAAGGCTAAAAAGGTGCAGGCCAGAAAGCTCGTCGCGAACATAAGGAGGCAGGTCGTATTCAATGCCCTCCTCGGTCGCCAGGCGCGACAGGAAGTTGTAGACGTGCGTGAAGATGGCGAGCATCGGACGGCGATAGAGGAAGACCTGGACCCAGCAGCCCACAAGAGAGGCTAACAGGGAGCGCGTGGTGATGCCGAGGTAGATTTGGACCAGGGTCAGCCTGCACAAGGCCACCGTCCGCACAAGAGGAGCGCAGACGATGCCTATGCGCCCTTCCACCTCGGCGCCCACCACCACCTTGTGCGTTTCGCCGCGCGCGCGCTTGCCTGGATGCTGAATCAGGCCCACGCGCGGGTAGCCCGCATCACAGGCGGCGAAGACCTCACGATCACGGCGACAGGGGTCGTCGGGGCGAGGAGCGGAGCCATGCCACGAGAGCTTCTGAAAACCTGTATGGTCATCAATATTCAGCATCTCGACAAACGGTCCCCGCGGGAAGGGCGAGCGGTGGACAACCTGCTCGTGAGGCCGCAAGGCCCCGAAGCTGTGCAAGACGCCTTCATGCGCAGAGTTGGCAATCTCCACAGCCATGTTGTCGCCCATCGCGAGAGCATTGAGGCAGGGCGCGACATCCACACCTTCGAGCTCGGGGCGCCAGGCTCGAAAGGCCTTGAAGCGGGATGATGGCAGACGAACGCGCAGGGCGTTACGCCTGGCGCGCGCGGGAGGAACGCGGAAAGTGTAGTAAAACTCCCGTAGGTCGTCGCAAGAAACTGCCAGCCATTCCCCAGGCGCCAGCCCCAAACGGCACAGCAGGAAACCCTGGCCAAGGCGCTGGGTGCTGGACGAGATTGAAGCACAGCGGCTGTTCACGACCGTTGGGTTCAGAATCAACCTGTCGAAGTCGCTGTCTTTGGGTACCCTGAAAGCTCCGCAGGCTTCATCCCAGGCGAGGTCCGAAGCAGGAGTCAGGTACAGGGCGCCGCAGGCATCCCACTTCTGGAGTAGGGCCCACAGCTCGGCGCGGTCCATATGGACGCGCGCCCCCTTTTGGCCAGCAGGCCACTCTGACGCCGGGAGCCGCATCACCTCAGGATCGATGAACGCTTCGCGGACTCGAGCGTCAGAGAGGAAAGGAACGGGATCAAACTCTGGCGAATAATCCCACTTGATGCGAGACGCCCTGACTTTCAAATCGAAGGGCTCGACCTGGGTGGAGTCCCAAGCCGCCGCAGACGCCAGCGAACCAGGCACGGAAGGAGCGCTGGTCGGGCAGTGCCGCATGGGGGCGGGCACGGAAGAAGAGGAGGTGAAGGAGGCCTCCAAAGCTGCAACATGGGTGGCCAGGCCATGGAGCGAGACCTCAGTAGAGTCGAACTTGGCGAAGGCTCGACCTAAGTCGCTCTTGCCACCACGGGCGAGGCGAACTGCGATCCGACACAACCGTTCGATACGGGTGCGGACGCCCTCCTGGCAGGGCGAGACCGTGGCGCGGACACGAGCCTCGGCGGGAGCGAGGCTAGGATGACCCAAAGTGAGCCAGTTCAACGCAATAACAGAATACTGCGCGAGCGTCCGCGCCGCGCGCCGCAATCTCCAGCGCTCCCTGCGCCTCGCCGACAAGCCGTCAGGCGGGGGACCAAGAGGTGGAGCAGGCGGGCACGGCCAAGGATCGCGGGGAGGCGGCCCCAAAAGGTACGGGTCGTCCCTGTCCATTGCACGCATTGATGAGCGGGAGAAAGATCCAAGAGAACATCGAGCACCCATCCCAACCTGGGACAGCGCTGCCGCCCAGTGGGTGATATCAATGTTCGCGCCTGGAAACAGGCGCAGCAAGGCAGACAAGTCAGCGACGAATGGCGCGACTTTGGCAAGAGCAGCAGGGGTGCTTGAAGGAGAACAAGCACCAGCAAGAACACCAACCTCAGGGGCTGCAGGCCCCCTGGAGGGCGCGCTCGACTGAGGCAGGCGACGGCCAAAATGGCCGAAGGGATCCGAGGAGCGGTTCGGAGCAGAGCGAAGGGCGTGGTGGCGGAACGTACTCCTCCCTGCGGGGCCGCAACAGCATCGCTGGAGGAGCGCATTCCTACCCTCGCGCCCTCGCTGCGCCCAAACACGCCTAGCAGCCGTAACAGCGTCGGTGCAAACTGTTTGCGGCGGCGCACCCCGGCCCCGCGAAGGCCCCCCCTCCCAGGAGGCGGGCGCCAAGGGCGTCTTCAGTCCTTCTTGGGCACCGCCTTCGGGGCCTTGGAAGCACCCTGAGGCTTGAAGGGGGGCTTTGAAACCTTGGGCTGCTTGGGCTGATGAGGTGGATGCTTGGGAAGCGCGACGGCGCGCTCGGCGTCGAGACGCGCCCGAAATGCTTGCAGCTCCTTCATGTATTCGCCCTGCGCCGACAGCCAGCGAGGATCCACCAGGGGTGAGAACGGGGTCTGGGCCTCGCGCTCCGTGCGACGACTGGTCACGCGACACGGGGGAGGCTCCAGCCCCGTGAGGAACCAGGCGGCCTCGAGATAGCCGCGGTCCCCCGCCAACTGGTCGATGAACATGCACTGGCAAGTCAGCAAGGTCTGGGCCCTCTCGGGGTTGCCCTCTTCGCAGGCCCGCCACAGCTCGGCGCTGAGGAAGGCAAAATGCGTCAACAACTCGTGCGTCGACGGCTGAGCCCCGAGGGGGCTGTGCTCGCGAAAGTACTGATGCATGGCCATGGGGGTCACGGCGCTGACTTCCACGCCCAGGACGCGGGCCAAATTCTCCTTCATCAGTCCTCGCACGTCGGGGCCGTGCTGCATCAGCACTTGCTGCCACTCGCGCCTCCGAGCAATTCCCCCCATCTGAGCTGATGCGTGCGCGTGGTCGCCCGAGCTCGTGGGCGGAGATTGAGCTTGGTCGCTCAGGGCCCCCAGAAGCGGATGGACGGCTGGGCGATGGCCCCGCCCCTGCTGCAATAAAAGGGACTGGTGCAGGCACTGAAGCATGAGGCTGAAGTCCGTCGGATTGGCCGCATGGGGCGGCTCTGACCCGTCGGCGCCGCCCGCCTCGGCAAAGCCGTCGACCGCAGCGGGATGGGCTAGCCCAGGCGGCGGCGGGGGACCCATCGGACCGAAAGCGGACGAAGGGGCCTGAGGGACAGCAAGGGAGCGCGCCTTTTCCCACGCCGAGACCAGCGCGGAGGTCGGACCCTTGGGACGCGCGGAGACCCGCTGTGGGGCCACGGGCGCGTGGGACAGGACGGCCTCGATCCCCGCAGGATCCAGTCCGAGGCGCGCCGCCTCGTCGCTGAAAAGCTGAGGCACCTCGGGCCGAACACTCCGGGCAGCCGGGGCGGGGCCCAGCGGCTCGGGTCCGCGGACCATCGTGGAGGCCGCGTGGGCTGCAAGCAGGGCGCGCATTTCGGCAGCTACCTCGGCGCGGGTCATGGGAGCCCCGTCGTCCAGAGACGCCGCAGGAGCACCAGGAGCGATCGGAGCAGGACCCGCGACCCGTGGCGGGGCGGCGGCGCCCGCGCGCTTGGCAGGCGGGCCGCGCGGCGCTCCAGCGACCGCGGGAGATCGCGCACTTGGGGCCGAGCGGTCGGCTTCCCCGTCGGCCGCGAACCCCTCGGGCTCCTCCATCTCGTCGGCAGAGTGATAGGGGGTAGCCCGATCGGCCCCTGGGAGAGGCTCTTCCCCTGCGGTAGGCGGGGCGCCGTGCAAACGAGCGTAGCCCTCGCGAAGCACCCGAACCCCCGAAGGATGCGGCCAATAGACGCGGCTGCGCACCTCGGCGAAGGGAACGATGCCTGCGTCGTCGCCGACCTCTAGAGGGCACAGCGACTCGAGCTCGAGCTCGGCAACCTCGATATCTATAACGAGGACGGATGCGGTAGTGGCGAGCGGCCGTGAAGCGGCCCCCTGGAGCTGGACGTCCACTAGCTGGAAGGGGCCTATCATCCCAGCAAAGCCATCCGCCTCGGCAGCCTCGAGCTCCGCTGTAGAGCGAAAGGCACCAGGCAGGGCCAGCAGGATGCCCCCTTCTCGAGAGGCGAGGGGGATAGCCGCCCAGCTGGTGTCGCCGTCGTCTAGGCGCCATCGTGCGTAGTCGCGCGCCGTGGGAGCAGCGAATGGGTAGAGCTCGGGCCAAAGAGGCCCTCCGCCAACTGGTGGCAGCTCCGCCATCAATGGGCGCCGCCGTGGAAGCCGCCGCCCGAATGCTGGGCGTCTGCCCGCTCGAGCGCTCGAGGTCGAGGCGGAACCCCGTAGGCCAGCGCTCGCGCCGCACGGCGGTCCTGCTCAGGGGAAGCAGGAACCGCGCCGCGCGGCCTGGCGGAGGCCCAGAGCCTCCGCCACACGTACGGGCCCAGCAGCCCGAGGCAGCAGCCCGCGCAGGCGCTGCAGGCGGCCGTCACCCAGAGGAGGGCGACGACCGTGCTGAGCAGCCAGGGAGAGACCCCGCCGCTCAGATCCACCGCCAGCCCGAGGCAGACGGTGGGGCAGGCGGAACCCGCCGAAGGGAGGGGGCAGTAGGCCCCCTCACCCTCGGACGAGTCCGCCTGCGGGATGGACCAGGCAGGCGCAGGAGGCCCCTGGTCCTGAAGCACAGAGAGGGGGGCAGCCACGAGCCGCTCGTAGAGCGCGGCCCGCAGCCCCCTGAAGAAGATCTCCCCAGCGCCCTCGAGAGCCGCTTGTGCGACCGCCTGCATAAGGCGCCCGCGCGCGCGGCCGACGGGGGGGCACTTGGGCAGAGAAGCTGCGGAGACAGCAGGAGCTTGCTCACAGAGAATAGAAGAGGCAGGAGGAGGAGGAAGACGAGGAGGAGGAGGGGGAGGGGGAGGGGACGCACGCGGGCGGTGCCACTGGGTTTGGTGGAACTCCCAATCAACGGGGCCGCGAGATGCAATACTGGGTGGTGGACGACGAATGCGGGAGGTGCCATTGGAGTTTTCTATGGACCTCCTTACAAGGCCACGAAGCGTTCTACTGGGTCTGGCGGACGCATGTGGCCACCCCCCACTGGGCCCTTACGTGGAGCTCCCTACGGGGCCACGAAACGTGGTATTGGGTGTGGCGAACGCACGTGGCCTCCCGCACTGGGCCTGTGGGTGGAACTCCCTATGGGGCCACGAGGCGCTGTACTGGGTGTGGCGGGCGCATGTGGCCACCCCCACTGGGGCCTTACGTGGAGCCCCCTTATGGGGCCACGAAGCGCTGTACTGAGTGTGGCGGACGCATGTGGCCTCCCCCTGCTCCCTACGGGCCACGAAGCGCTGTGCTGGGTGTGGCGGGCGCACGTGGCCACCCCCACTGGGGCCTTGGGTGGAGCTCCTCCTGAGGCCTCGAAGCGCTGTACTGGGTGTTGCGGACGCATGTGGCTACCCCCACTGGGGCCTTACGTGGAGCTCCCTACGGGGCCACGAAACGCGGCATGGCGGGCGCATGTGGCCACTCCACTGGGGCCTTGTGTGGAGATCCTCATGGGGCCACGAAGCGCTGTACTGAGTGTGGCGGACGCATGTGGCCACCCCGCTGGGGCTTTACGTGGAGCCCCCTACGGGGCCACGAAACGCGGCATGGCGGGCGCATGTGACCACCCCCACGGGGGCCTTACGTGGAGCTCCTCCTGAGGCCTCGAAGCGCTGTACTGGGTGTTGCGGACGCATGTGGCTACCCCCACTGAGGCCTTACGTGGAGCTCCCTACGGGGCCACGAAACGCGGTATGGCGGACGCATGTGGCCACCCCCACTGGGTTTTGGGGGGAGCTCCCTATGGGGCCACGAAGCGCTGCTCTGGGTGTGGCGGGCGCATGTGGCCACCCCCATTGGGGCCTTGGATGGAGCTCCCTACGGCCTACGGGGCCACGAAACGCTGTACTGGGTGTGGCGGACGCATGTGGCCACCCCCACTGGGGCCTTGGATGGGGCCCCCATGGGGCCACGAAGCGCTGTATTTGGCAAGGAAAAGCACAGGGTGGAGGCAGGAGGGGGGCGAGGAGGAGGAGGAGGAGGAGGAGGAGGAGGAGGGGGAGGAGGGAGTGGGCAATGGGAGGAAGGAGACGCGGGGCGATGTCTCTTCAAAACGAGAACCCAACGCCACAGGATGGTTGGGAAAAACACAATTCTCCATTACCTGTCGGATCAACTATGCCAACCATGTGCTCCACGCACCAGTCCTTCTGATACGATTGTGATTTTCTTGCGGTTCACCTCGCAGGTCCCATCGGCACTTCGAGATACGCAGAGCCCGAACGCCACCCAGAACTCCACGACCCGACGGCCTGCAGGATGGATGGAAGGTCGGCTCCCGTCCCCTTCTTGGCCGCCGCTTCCCTCGCCCCTGCGGTGACGGACTCAACTCCTGCTCCACCAGGATCGGCGTCGGCATCGTCGCCACCACCTGCCTCGGGATCCACTGGGGTAGGTGCCGCGGCAGCAGGAACCTTGCTGCCAGCAGAAGAACTGCCAGATTCACCAGCAGCCTCGGGAGCGGGCCCGTCCTTGGGCACCTCCGGGGAAACGCCTCCGTCATCCTGCCACGCCTCTCGGGCCTGGGTGTGCAGCCGCTGGGTGTTTTGCCTGCAGTTGGGCCGGTTGCGTCGACGGTGGCCTTCGGCGCCTCTTTTCCGATGCGGCTCCTGTGGGCGGCGCGCACAAGGGGGTGGAAGGGGGGCCGGGGGGAGGGCTGCTTAGAAGGAGGCTGCTTCGTAGAAGGCGCCGGCCTTACATCTATAGATACGGCCCGCGCATTCTAAGAAGCAGGGGTGCTTCTAAGAAGCCCCCCCCCTTCCCCCCACCCCCCTCTGTGCGAGGCTGATCTTGAGTGACTCACAGTGCTGGCGCTCTTTGCCATCGATGTCCAGGTCCGGTATGTCAGCGACATCTCCGCAGACAATCTCGGCGACGTCCTGGCCGCCTTCTCTGCTGAGCAATGGCGATCGGTTGTTCTGCGGGCCACCGCTCCCACTGGCCGACGCCTCCGACGAAGCTAGCTTATCTGGGCCTGTCGGCCCCTTTGCCTTGCGAGGCTCCGTCGCCAGCTCTTATTGACACGCCCCTTTTCTCAGTGAAGGCTGCTGACGCTGCTTTGGCGGTGGCCTGCCTGCGCTTCTCGACCCATCGGGCTGCTTCGTCCCCCTTAGACACGCACGCCGCCAAGTGCGTCTGAGCCTTTCGGCAGGCGACACCCTTGGCCGAGATGGTGGCTTCGAGCAACTGCGATGGCTGCGTCGCTGGCGCCGCGCTCTGGACCACGATGCCCTCCATGGCCTCGGGCTCTGCCGTTCAATAAATGCACAGCTTCCTTCTGAGCCGTTCCCAAAGCTCCGACATACTGGCTGCTTGGGACGCCGTCCCTCTTGGCGGAGGGGTCGAAGATTTGGATTGCTCGACGCGTCCATGCGGTTCTCCCTAATGCCACGCGCCCTCCTTTGACGTTCGCCCATACGACTTGACTCGCGCCATGGCATCGCCCGAGGCACCACGGTGGAGCCGCAGCTGAGCAAAACATGCGTGTCTTCCAGTTCCACCTGTGCCTGCACAAAGAACAAAGTATGTATGCGCTGGTTTCCTCCCCATGGGCTCCGGCAGGAGCTCCGGAAACGAAGAGAGTGCCCTCGGAACAGGAACGCTATCTGTGGTTCTGGCGAGCCGTCGCGCGATGCCGAAAACCCTAGCCGCGCAGCGAGGGATCTCTGGTGGGGGTCCCCCATGCCACACTCAAGTCTCTGAGCCTCCTTGCTCCGGACTTGAAGCAAACTGGCTACAAACGCGGGAAGGGCAATTCAATTCAGATCAACAGCCTTGCGTCCGGACGGCGCGCGAGCGGGGTGAGACAGTGAGCAGCCACATTGTTCGTTAGGGGAGCGTGCTGTATTGGCAACGGCTGCGCGCGTTGAACACACAAAGGGAGGACGAGGAGGAAGAGGAGGAGGAGGAGGAGGAGGAGGAGGAGGAGGAGGAGGAGGAGGAGGAGGAGGAGGGGGAGGAGGGGGAGGAGGTGGAGGAGGAGGAGGAGGAGGAGGAGGGGGAGGAGGGGGAGGGGGGGAGGAGGAGGAGCATTCGGAGCATTCGGACCCAAGAAGGCGAGCTTCTGAAGTCCGCGGGGACTTCGCGCGACACGCGCCCCTCGGCCGCCCGCACGGGCGGAGCGTAGCCACGACCGTCTCCCGCCCAGGGGGACGAGGCGGGAGATCCCGTCGGGCGAACACCCACGGCCGAGACGCGCGCGGGGCGGGCCTCGGCCGCGGGCCGCGGCGGGCGCTCAGGCCGCCCAGCGAGGCCCAGCCGCGCGGCCCCGCACGGGCGGCGCCCCCGCCGCCAGCCGCACCAGCTCGGCGAAGCTCGGGGCGGCAGGAGCGGGCGGCAGCTCCACGCCGCCGAACCGCGCCCTCTGGCCCCGCCGCTCGCCAGGAGGCGAGAGGGCCCGCCTGCGCCGAGCCGCGGGCGGCGCCACCGCCTCGGCGCCCAGCAGGCGCGGCCTCACGCCTCGCCACGGCCGCTCGGCGGAGCGGCCCCGTTTGAGGTCCTCGCAGACCGCCTCGTCGTAGTCGCCGAAGGCCGACCCGACCTCCACGTCGTTCACGGTTCCGACGGTCGGCCACACGCTGCCGACGCCGCCAGCCGCGTCCACGGAGCTCACCTGCTCGAAGGGCTCGACGACGTCGAACTGGCGAGGACACCCGTGCGCTCCAGGCTGGCGCGCAGGACGTCGTCCTCCAAGTCGGTCGCTGGGGCAACTTATCGCAGGGTGCCCCCAACTGCCTGATCCGCAACTTGGACCCTGGGGGGCCGCTCCCATCGGGACTGGCCCCCCTGGGTCGCTCCTCTCGCCACCTCTCTGGCTGGGGAGGCCGTCCACGCCAGCAGCAGCCCCGCCAGCAGCGCCTCCGCGGGCGCCCGCGCCAGCGCCAGCAGCCCCTGCCGCCCGCACATCGCCAATGTCCGGTGCCCTTTTGTGGTCGGCGCGGGGACTGAAAAGGGCACTGCCGCCTGGAGCCGCACGAGGCTCGACGCGAGGCCGCGTCGCCCGCGAAGCTCCGGACGGCGAAGCGCTCCGACACCGCCTGACTGCTCCAACGGGAGGCGCCTCCGCGCCCAACCCAGCTGGCGCCACCACGCTGCCAGCTGGCCCGTCGACCTCGTCCAGCGGGCGCCGAGCTGCCGCCAGAAGCCTCGCGCAGGTCGCCCTCAGCTCAGGCCCCCAGGTGGAGCGCGGGCGTCGCCTCGCCCCGCCCTCGACTGCGGGGCCTGACGCAGGGCTGCGCCCGCGGCCCCACCGCAAGCCCGCACCGTCAGCAGTGGGTCTGGCCGCCCGTCGCCTCAGCGCGAGCCCCTCGGGCCTGCAGGAGCTCGGCCGCGGACGCCGCCTCCGTCCTGGTGCCGAGGCTCTGGGCCACCTGCTCGCCACCCGCGCCTGCTGAGCACCAGACCGTGCAACCTGTCCTCCAGGGCTGGCTCCTCGAAGGTGCTCACCATCGTCAAGGTCCAAATGCTGCTCGACGCACCCCTGAGGTGCGCCCACCTTGGGCCAAAGACCCCTACTCAGCCTGTCCAAGTACACGCTTCCCGTGTCAGATGGTCGTCCGAGACACGGAGCCAGCAGCCCACGACCCAGGGCGCGAAGGGCAGGACGCGCGAAGCACCCGCATGTTCGGCAGAACCATACTGTTGAAGCGGTTAATATTACAGTAATAATTCCCTGAACAATTTTTCCGGTAATGTAATGGGCGTGCGTGACTTTCTGGTTGGATTTGTTTGTTCAGGAAGGTGGGTGGATTCTCAAAGGGAATTAACAGGAGTGGGGGAGGATTTGGGAATTGGGGTGGGTTACAAAGGAAAGAGCAGGAGTTGGGAAGTTGGGACCCGGGGATGATTCTACAAAGGAAAGAGCAGGAGTTGGGGGGGATTCTGGAATTGGGGAGGATTCTACAAAAAGAAAAAAGGAGGAGTTGGGGAGGATTTGGGAATTGGGGAGGATTCTACAAAGGAAAAGGAGGAGTTGGGGAGGATTTGGGAATGGGGGGGGGGTTCTACAAAGGAAAAAAGAGGAGTTGGGGAGGATTTGGGAAGTGGGGAGGATTCTACAAAGGAAAAAGGAAGGGTTGGGGAGGATTTGGGAATTGGGGAGGATTCTACAAAGGAAAAAGGATGAGTTGGGGGGGATTTTGGAATTGGAAATGATTCTACAAAGGAAAAAAGTAGAGTTGGGGAGGAATTTGGGAATTGGGGAGGATTCTACAAAGCAAAAAAGAGGAGTTGTGGAGGATTTGGGAATTGGGGGGAGGGGGGGCTTCTACAAAAGAAAAAGGAGGAGTTGGAGAGGATTTTGGAATTGGGGAGGATTCTACAAAGGAAAAAGGAGGAGTTGGGGAGGATTTTGGAATTGGGGAGGATTCTACACAGGAAAAAAAAAGAGCTGGGGAGGATTGAGGAATTGGGGATGATTCTACAAAAGGAAAAAAGGAGGAGTTGGGGAGGATTTGGGAATTGGGGTGGATTCTACAAAGGAAAAAGGAGGAGTTGGGGAGGATTTCTGGCATTGGGGAGGATTCTACAAAGGAAACAGGATGAGTTGGGGAGGATTTGGGAATTGTGAAGGATTCCACAAAGGAAAAAGGAGGAGTTGGGGAGGATTTGGGACTTGGGGAGGATTCTACAAAGGAAAAAAAAGGAGTTGGGAATTGGGGAGGATTCCACCGGAAAAAAAAGGAGTTTGGGGGGGATTTGGGAATTGGGGAGGTTTCTATAAAGGAAAAAGGAAGAGTTGGGGAGGATTTGGGACTTGGGAGTATTCTACAACGGAAAAAGAAGCTGGGGAGGATTTGGGAATTGGGGAGGATTCTACAAACGAAAAAGGAAGAGTTGGGGAGGATTTGGGAATTGGGGAGGATTCTACACAGGAAAAAAGGAAGAGTTGGGGAGGATTTGGGAATTGGGGAGGATTCTACAAAGGAAAAAGGAGGAGTTGGGGAGGATTTGGTAATTGGTGAGGATTCTACAAAAGAGAAAGGAGAAGTTGGGGATGCTTTGGGAACTGGGGAGGATTCTACACAGGAAAAAGGATGAGTTGGGGAGGATTTGGGAAGTGGGGAGGATTCTACCAAGGAGAAAGGGGAGTTGGGGAGGATTTGGGAATTGGGGAGCGTTCTACAAAAGGAACAAGGAGGAGTTGGGGAATATTTGGGAATTGGGACGGATTCTACAAATGAAAAAGGATGAGTTGGGGCGGATTTGGGAATGGGGTGTGTTCAACAAAGGAAAAAAGAGGAGTCGGGGAGGATTTGGGAACTGAGGAGGATTCTACAAAAGAGAAAGAAGGAGTTGGGGAGGATTTTGGAATTGGGGAGGATTCTACAAAGGAAAAAGGATGAGTTGACGGGATTCTTTGGGAATTGGGGAGGATTCTACAAAGGAAAAAAGGAAGAGTTGGGGAGGATTTGGGGATTGGGAAGGATTCTACAGAAGGAAAAAGGAACAGTTGGTGAGGATTTTGGAATTGGGTGGGAATCTTCAAAGGAAAAAAAAAGAGTTGAAGATGATTTGGGAATTGGGGCGGATTCTACAAGGAAAAAGGAAGAGCTGAGGAGGATTTGGGAATTGGGGAGGGTTCTACAAAGGAAAAAAGAGGATTTGGGGGGGGTTTGGGAATTGGGAGGGGTTCTACCGAGGAAAAAAGAGGAGTTGGGAGGATTCGGGAATTTGGGAGGATTCTACAAAAGGAAAGAGGAGGAGTTGGGGAGGATCTGGGTATTTGGGGAGGATTCTACAAAGGAAAAAAACAAGTGTGGAGGATTTTGGAATTGGGGAGGATTCCACAAAGAAAAAGACTGAGTTGGGGAGGATTTGGGAACTGAGGAAGATTCTACAAAGGAAAAAGACCGAGTTGGGGAGGATTTGGGAATTGGGGAGGATTCTACAAAGGAAAAAGGAAGAGTTAAGGGAGGATTTGGAAATTGGGGAGGATTCTACAATGGAAAAAAATGCTGAGATGGGGGGGATTTGGGAATTGGGGAGGATTCTACACATGGGAGAAGGATGAGTTGAGGAGGATTTGGGGACTGTGGAGGATTCAACAGACGAAAAAGGATGAGTTGGGGAGGATTTGGGAATCGGGGAGGATTCTAAAAATGGAAAAAGGATGAGTTAGGGAGGATTTGGGAATTGGGGAGGATTCTACACAGGAAAACGACGGAGTTGGGGGGGATTTGGGAATTGGGGAGGATTCCACAAAGGAAAAAAGGTGTGTTGGGGAGGATTTGGGAATTGGTGAGGATTCTACAAAAGGAAAATGAATAGTTGGGGGGAGTTTGGGAATTGTGGAGGATTCTACACATGAAAAAATAAGAGTTGAGGATGATTTGGGAATTGGAACGGATTCTACAAGAAGGAAAGAGGAGGAGCTGGGGGGGATTTGTGACTTGGGGAGGATTCTACAAAGGAAAAAGGGTGAGTTGGGGAGGATTTGGGAATTGGTGAGGGTTCTACCAAGGATAAAGGAGGAGTTGGGAAGGATTTGGGAATTGGGTAGGATTCTACAAAAAGGAAAAAAGGAAGAGTTGGGGAGGATCTGAGTATTTGGGTGAGATTCTACAACGGAAAAAAAACGAGTTGGGGAGGATTTGGGAATTGGGGAGGATCCTACAAATGAAAAAGAGGGGGTTGGGGAGGATTTGGGAATTGTGGAAGATTCTACAAAGGAAAAAGGAGGAGGTGGGGATGATCTGGGAATTGGGGAGGATTCTACCAAGGAAAAAATAGGAGTTGGGGGGGATTTGGGGATTGGGGAGGATTCTACAAAGGAAAAATGAGGAGTTGGGGAGGATTCGGGAATTGGGGAGGATTCTACAAAGGAATAAAGGAATAGTTGGGGAGGATTTGGGAACTGAGGAGGATTCTACAAAGGAGAAAGGAGGAGTTGGGGAGGGTTCTGGAATCGGGAAGGATTCCACAACGGAAAAAGGGTGCGTTGGGGAGGATGTGGGAATTTGGGCGGATTCTACAAAGGAAAAAACAAGAGTTGGTGAGGATTTTGGAATTGGGGAGGATTCTACAAAGGAGCAAGGAGGAGTTGGGGAGGATTTGGG
This sequence comes from Prorocentrum cordatum, assembly GCA_963575745.1. Lineage (NCBI taxonomy): Eukaryota > Dinophyceae > Prorocentrales > Prorocentraceae > Prorocentrum > Prorocentrum cordatum. Next base: position 581,400 of record CAUYUJ010003191.1, read on the forward strand.
AATTGTGGAGGGTTCTACAAAAAAGGGAAAAAGGACGAGTTGGGGAGGATTTGGGAATTGTGGAGGATTCTACAACGGAAAAAAATGTTGCGGTGAGGATTTGGGAATTGGGGAGGATTCTACAAAGGAAAAAAGATGAGTTGGTGAGGATTTGGGAATTTGGGAGGATTCTACAAAAGGGAACAAAAATAAGAGTTGGTGAGGATTTTGGACATTGGGGATGATTCTACAAACGAAAAAGGATGAGTTGGGGAGGATTTTGGAATTCGGGAGGATTCTACAAAGGAAAAAAATAGGAGTTGGGCAGGTCTTGGGAATTGAGGAGGGTTCCACAAGAAAAAAAGGAGGAGTTGGTGAGGATTTGGGAATTGGGTGAGGATTCTACAAAGGAAAAAGGAGGAGTTGGGGAGGATTTGGGAATTGGGGAAGATTTTACAAAGGAAAAAATGTGTTGGAGAGGATTTTGGGAATTGGGGAGGATTCTACAAAGGAAAAAAGGAGGAGTGGGGGAGGATTTTGGACATTGGGGAGGATTCTACAAAAGAAAAATGAAGAGGGATGATTTGGGAATTGCGGGTGATTCTACAAAAGGAACATGAGGGAATTGAGGAAGAGTTGGGGAGGATTTGGGCCTTGGGGAGGAATCTACAAAGGAAAAAGGAGGAGTTGTGGAGGATTTGGGCATTGGTGAGGATTCTACAAAAGAGAAAGGAGGAGCTGGGGATGATTTGGGAATTGGCGATCCTACAAATGAAAAAGACGGAGTTGGGGAGGATTTGGGAATGGAGGAGGGTTCTACAAAGGAGAAAGGGGAGTTGGGGAGGATTTGGGAATTGGTGAGGGTTCTTTCCAAATCTTCCCCAACTCCTACTTTTTCCTTTGTAGAGCCCTCCCCAATTGCCAAATCCCCCCCAACTCCTCCTTCTCCTTTGTAGAATCCTCCCCAATTCCCAAATCCTCATCAACTCCTCCTTTTTTGTAGAATCCTCCACAATTCCCAAATCATCCCCAACTCCTCCTCTTTCTTTTGTAGAATCCTCACCAATTCCCAAATCCTCCCCAACTCTTCTTTTTTCCCTCGTAGAACCCTCCCCAATTTTAAAATCACCACCAACTCCTCCTTTTTGCTGTGTAGAGTCCTCCTCAATTCCCAAATCCTCCCCAACTACCTCTTTTTCCTTTGTAGAATCCTCCGCAATTCCCAAATCCTCCCTAACTCATCCTTTTTCCGTTGTGGAACTCCCCCCAATTCCCAAATCCTCCCCAACTCCTCCTTTTTCCTTTGTAGAATCCTCCCCAATTCCCAAATCCTCCCCAACTCCTCCTTTTTTCCTGTTGTCGAATCCTCACCAATCCCCAAATCCTCCCCAACTCCTCATTTTTCCTTTTGTAGAATCCTCACAAATTCCCAAATCCTCCCCAACTCATCCTTTTTTGCTTTGTGGAATCCTCACCAATTCCCAAATCCTCCCCAACTCCTCCTTTTTCCTTTGTAGAATCCCCCCCCCCACCCCCCAATTCCCACGCACTCCCCAACTCCTTCTTTTCTTTTGTAGAATCCTCCCCAATGCCCAAAACCCTCCCCAACTCCTCCTTTTTCCATTGTAGAATCCTCCCCAATTCCCGAATCCTCCCCAACTCCTCTTTTTTTTTTCCTTTTGTAGAACTCTCCCCAATTCCCCAATCCTCCCCAACTCATCTTTCTTTTTCCTTTGTAGAATCCTCCGCAATTCCCAAATCCTCCCCAACTCCTCCTTTTTCCTTTGAAGAATCCTCACCAAATTCCCAAATCCTCCGCAACTCCTCCTTGTTCCTTTGTAGAATCCTCACCAATTCCCAAATCCCCCCCAACTCTTCTTTTTTCCTGTTTGTAGAATCCTCCCCAATTCCCGAATCCTCCCCAACTCCTCATATTGCATTTGTTGAATCCTCCCCAATTCCCGAATCCTCCCCAACTCATCCTTTTTCCTTTGTAGAACCCTCCCCAGTTCCCAAATTCTCCCCAACTCCTCCTTTTTTCTTTGTAGAATCCTCACCAATTCCCAAACCCTCCCCAACTTAACATTTTTCCTTTGTAGAACCCCCCGAAATTCCCAAAATCCTCCCCAACTCCTCCTTGTTCCTTTGTAGAATCCTCACCAATTCCGAAATCCTCCCCAAACTCCTCCTTTTTCCTTTGTACAACCCTCCCCAATTCCCAGATCCTCCCCAACTCCTCCTTTTTCCTTTGTAGAATCCTCCTCAATTCCCAAATCCTCCCCAACGCCTCCGTTTTCCTTTTGTAGAACCCTTTTCAATTCCCAAATCCTCCCCAACTCATCCTTCTTCCTTTTGTAGAATCCTCCCCACTTCCAAAATGCTCACCAACTCCTCTTGTTTTCCTTTGTAGATTCCTCCACAATTCCCAAATCCTCCCCAACTCTTCCTTTTTCCTTTGTGGAATCCTCCCCAATTCCCAAATCCTCCACAACTCCTCCTTTTTCCTTTGTAGAATCCTCCCCAATTCCCAAATCCTCCCCAACTCCTCCTTTTTTCTTTGTAGAATCCTCACCAATTCCCAAACCCTCCCCAACTTAACCATTTTCCTTTGTAGAACCCACCACCCAAATTCCCAAATCCTCACCTATTTATTCTTTTTCCTTTATAAAATCCTCCCCAAGTCCCAAATCCTCCCCAACTCATCCTTTTTCCTTTGTAGACCCCTCCCCAATTCCAAAATCTACCCCAACTCCTCCTTTTTCCTATGTAGAATCCTCCCCAATTCCCAAATCATCCACAACTCCTCCTCTTTCTTTTGTAGAATCCTCACCAATTCCCAAATCCTCCCCAACTTTTCCTTTGTAGGACCCCACCCCAATTCCGAAGTCCTCCCCAACTCTTCCTCTTTCCTTCTGTAGAACCCTCCCCAATTCCCAAATCTTCTCCAACTCTTCCTTTTTCCTTTGTAGAACCATCCCCAACTCCCAACTCCCCAACTCCCCTGTCTCCTTTGTAGAACACTCCCCAATTCCCAAATCCTCCCCAACTCCTCTTTTTTCTTTGTAGAATCCTCCCCAATTCCCACCTCATCCCCAACTCATCTTTTTTCTTGTGTGGAATCCTCCTAAATCACCAAATCCTCCCCAACTCATCCTTTTTCCTTTGTAGAATCCTCACCAATTCCCAAATCCTCTCCAACTCCTCCTTTTTCCTTCTGTAGAATCCTCACCAATTCCAGAATCCCCCCCCAACTCCTCCTTTTTCATTTGTAGAATCCTCCCCAATTCCCAAATCCTCCCCAACTCCTCCTTTTTCCTTTGCAGAATCCTCCCCGATCCCCAAATCCTCTCCAACTCCTCATTTTTCCTGTGGAATCCTCACCAATTCCAAAATCCTCACCAACTCGTCCTTTTTCCTTTGTAGAATCCTCTCCAATTCCCAAATCCTCTCCAACTCCTCCTTTTTCCTTTGTAGAATCTTCCACAAATCCCAAATCCTCCCCAACCCATCCTTTTTCCGTTGCAGAATCCTCTCAAATTCCCGAATCCTCCCCAACTCCTCTTTTTTTTTCTCCTTTTGTAGAATCATCACCAATTCCCAAATCCTCACCAAATCCTTCTTTTTTCCTCTGTAGAATCCTCCACAATTCCAAACTCATCCCCAACTCCTCCTTTTTCCTTTTGTAGAGTCCTCACCAATTCCCAAGTCCTCCCCAACTCCTCCTTTTTCCGTTGTAGAATCCTCACAAATTCCCAAATCCTCCCCAACTCCTCCTTTTTTCATTTGCAGAATCCTCACCAATTCCAAAATCCTCCCCAACTCATCTTTTTTCCCTGGTAGAATCCTCCTCCATTCCCAAATCCTCCGGAACTCATACTTTTTCCTTTGTAGAATCATCCTCAATTCCCAAAATCCTCCCCAACTCCCCTTTTTCTTTTGTAGAATCCTCGACGATTCCCAAATCCTCCGCAACTCCTCCGTTTTCCTTTGTAGAATCCTCCGCGATTCCCACATCCTCCCCAAATCCTCCTTTCTCCTCTGTAGAATCCTCCCAAATTCCAAAATCCTCCCGAACTCATCCTTTTTCCTTTGTAGAATCCTCCCCAATTCCCAAATCCTCCCCAACTCCTCCTTTTTCCTCTGTAGAATCCTCACCAATTTCCAAATCTTCCCCAACTCCTACTTTTTCCTTTGTAGAGCCCCCCCCCAATTGCCAAATCCTCCCCAACTCCTCCTTCTCCTTTTGTAGAATCCTCCCCAATTCCCAAATCCTCCTCAACTCCTCCTTTTTCTTTTGTAGAATCCTCCTAAATTCCCAAATCCTCCCCAACTCCCCCTCTTTCTTTTGTAGAATCCTCCACAATTCCCAAATCCTCCCCAATTCCTCCTTTTTCCTTTTGTAGAATCCTCACCAATTCCAAAATCCCCCACCCAACTCCTCCTTTTTCATTTGTAGAATCCTCCCCAATTCCCAAATCCTCCCCAACTCCTTCTTTTTCCTTTGTAGAATCCTCCACAATTCCCAAATCCTCCCTAACTCATCCTTTTTTCCTTTGTGGAACCCACCAAAATTCCCAAATCCTCCCCAACTCCTCCTTTTTCCATTCTAGAATCCTCCCCAATTCCCAAATCCTCCCCAACTCCTCCTTTTTCCTTTTGTAGAATCCTCACCAATCCCCAAATCCTCCCCAACTCCTCATTTTTCCTTTTGCAGAATCCTCACCAATTCCCAAACCCTCCCCAACTCATCCTTTTTTGCTTTGTGGAATCCTCACCAATTCCCAAATCCTCCCCAACTCCTCCTTTTTCCTTTGTAGAATCCCCCCAATTCCCGCACACTCCCCAACTACTCCTTTTCCTTTGTAGAATCCTCCCCAATGCCCAAAACCCTCCCCAACTCCTCCTTTTTCCATTGTAGAATCCTCACCAATTCCCGAATCCTCCCCAACTCCTCTTTTTTTTCCTTTTGTAGAACCCTCCCCAATTCACCAATCCTTCCCAACTCATCTTTCTTTTTCCTTTGTAGAATCCTCCACAATTCCCAAATCCTCCCCAACTCCTCCTTTTTCCTTTGAAGAATCCTCCCCAAATTCCAAAATCCTCCGCAACTCCTCCTTGTTCCTTTGTAGAATCCTCCCCAATTCCCAAATCCTCCCCAACTCTTCCTTTTTCCTTTGTAGAATCCTCACCAATTCCCAAATCCGCCCCAACTCCTCATATTTCATTTGTTGAATCCTCCCCAATTCCCGAATCCTCCCCAACTCCTCCTTTTTCCTTTGTAGAATCCTCCACAATTCCCAAATCCTCCCCAACTCCTCCTTTTTCCTTTGAAGAATCCTACCCAAATTCCAAAATCCTCCGCAACTCCTCCTTCTTCCTTTGTAGAATCCTCACCAATTCCCCAAATCCTCCCCAACTCCTCCTTTTTCCTTTGGTAGAATCCTCCCTAATTCCGAAATCCTCCCCAAACTCCTCCTTTTTCCGTTGTAGAATCCTCCCCAATTCCCAGATCCTCCCCAACTCCTCTTTTTCCTGTGTATAATCCTCACCAATTCCCAAATCCCCCCTCAATTCCTCCTTTTTCCATTGTAGGATCCTCCTCAATTCCCACATCCTCACCAACTATTCCTTTTTCCCGTGTAGAAGCCTCCCCAATTCCCAAAATCCTCCCCAACTCCTCCTTTTTCCTGTGTAGAATCCTCACCAAATCCCAAAATCTCCCCCAACTCCCTCTTTTTCCTTTGTAGAACGCTCACCAATTCCCAAATCCTCCCCAACTCCCCTTTCTCCTTTGTAGAATCCTCCACAAATTCCCAAATCCTCCCCAACTCCTCCTTTTTCCTGTGTAGAATCCTCCACAATTCCCAAATCCTCCCCAACTCCCCCTTTTTTCCTTTTGTAGAATCCTCCCCAATTCCCAAATCCGCCCCAACTATTCCTTTTTCCGTTTGTAGAATCCTCCACAATTCCCAAATCCTCCCCAACTCCTCCTTTTTCCTTTGTAGAATCCTCCTCAATTCCCAAATCCCCCCCCAACTCCCTCTTTTTCCTTTTGTAGAATCCTCCACAATTCCAAAATCCTCATTTTTCCTTTGTAGAACCCCCCTCAATTCCCAAAATGCCCCCCAACTCATCTTTTTTCGTTTGTAGAATCCTCCCTAATTCCCAAATCCTCCCGATCACATCCTTTTTCCTTTGTAGAATCCTCACCACTTCCCAGATCCTCCCCAACTCTTCCTTTTTCCCTTGTAGAATCCTCCCCAATTCCCAAATCCTCCCCAACTCCTCCATTCTCCTTTGTAGAGTCCTCCCCAATTCCCAAATCCTTCCCAACTCTTCCTTCTTTCTTTGTAGAACCCGCCTCAATTCTCAAATCCTCCCCAACTCTTCTTTTTTCATGTGTAGAATCCTTCTCAATTCCCAAATCCTCCCCAACCCCTTTTTCCCTTTTGTGGAATCCTCCCCAAATACACAGATCCTCCCCAACACCTCCTTTTTTTTTCTTTTCGTAGAATCCTCCACAATTCCCAAATCCTCCCCAACTCTTCCTTTTTCCGTGGTAGAACTCACCCCAATCCCCAAATCCTCCCCAACTCATCCTTTTTCCTTTGTAGAATCCTCCACAACCCAGCTCCTCCTTTCTCCTTTGTGGAACCCTCCCCAATTCCAAAATCATCCTCAACTCCTCTTTTTTCCTTTTGTAGAATCCTCCCCAATTCCCAAATCTTCCCCAACTCATCTTTTCTCCTCTGCGTAATCCTCCCCAATTCCAAAATCCTCCCCAACTCCTCTTCTTTTCCTTTGTGGAATCCTCACCAGTTCCCAAATCCTCACCAAATCATCATTTTTCCTTTTGTAGAATCCTCCCCATTTCCCGAATCCTCCCCAACTCCTCCTTTTTCCTTTGTAGAACCCTCCCCAATTCCTAGATCCCTTCCAAGTCCTATTTTCTCATTTGTAGAATCCTCCACAATTCCAAAATCCTCCCAAACTCATCCTTTTTTCCTTTGTAGAATCCTCCCCAATTCCAAAATCCTCTCCAACTCATCCTTTTCCTTTGTAGAATCCTCCCCAATTCCAAAATCCTCCCCAACTCCCCCTTTTCCTCTGTATAATCCTCCCCAATTCCCAGATCCTCCCCAACTCCTCCTTTTTCCTTCGTAGCATCCTCCACGATTCCCAAATCCTCCCCAACTCTTTCTTTTTTCCTTTGAAGAATCCCCCCCCATTCCTAAATCCTCCCCAACTCCTCTTTTTTCCTCTGTAGAATCCTCACCAATTCCGAAGTCCTCCCCAACTCCTCCTTTTCCCTTTGTAGAATCCTCACCAATTCCAAAATCCTCCCCAACTTGTCCTTTTTCCTTTTGTAGAATCCTCCCCAATTCCAAACTCCTCCCCAACTCCTCCTTTTTTTTCCTTTGTAGAATCCTCCCCAACGCCAAAACATCCGCCCCAACTCCTCCTTTTTCCTTTGTAGAATCCTCCCCAATTCCAAAAATTCTCCCCAACTCCCTCTTTTTCCTTTTGTAGAATCCTCCCCAATTCCCAAATCCTCCCAAACATCTCTTTTTCCTTGGTAGAATCCTCCTCAATTACCAAATCCTCACCAACTCCTTCTTTTTCCGTTGTAGAATCCTCCCCAATTCCCAAATCCTCTCCAACTCCTCCTCTTTCTTTTGTAGAATCCTCACCAGTTCCCAAATCCTCCCCAACTCATCCTTTTTCCTTTGTAGGACCCCACACCAATTCCGAAGTCCTCACCAACTCCTCCATTCTCCTTTGTAGAATCCTTCCAAATTCCCAAATCCTCCCCAACTCCTCTTTTTTCTTTTGTAGAATCCTCCCCAATTCCCAAATCCTCCCCAACTCCTCCTTTTTCCTTTTGTAGAATCCCCAATCCATTCCCAAATCCTCCCCAACTCCTCCTTTTTCCTCTGTAGAATCCTCCCCAATTCCCAAATCTTCCCCAACTCCTCCTTTTTCCTTTGTAGAACCCTCCCCAATCCCCAAATCCTCCCAAATTCCCCTTTCTCCTTTGTGGAATCCTCCCCAATTCCCAAATCCTCCCCAACTCCTCCTTTTTCCTTTGTAGAAGCCTCCCCAAATCCCAAATCCTCCCCAACTCCTCCTTTTCTTTTGTTGAATCCTCCCCAATTCCCAAATCCTCCCCAACTCCTCCTTTTTCCTTTGTAGAATCCTCCCCAATTCCCAAATCCTCCCCAACTCCTCCTTTTCCTGTGAAGAATCCCCCCCAAGTCCCAAATCCTCCCCAACTCCCTCCTTTTCCTTTGTAGAATCCTCCCCAATTCCCAAATTCTCCCCAACTCTTCCTTTATCCTTTGTAGAATCCTCCCCAATTCCCAAATCCTCCCCAACTCTTCCTTTTTCCTTTGTAGAATCCCCCCCAATTCCCAAATCCTCCCCAACTCCCTGTTTTTCCTTTGTAGAATCCTCCCCAATTACCAAATCCTCCCCAACTCCTGCTCATCATTTCTGTAGAATCCTAATCGTGAAATCCCCCCCCAACCCCGCTGACGTCAATACAGGGCGCAAAAATAATTATCGAAACGATTTTTCCGGTAATGTAATGTTTTTTGCCCCTGCAGTACATCTAGATCTCGATGCCACCTCATCGTGTGCGAGCTGTCCACATCCTGATCGGCAATCTTGAGAACACCATCGACACCTCCAGCAATGAGCCCCAACCTGGCCAGTCCAGCTTCCACATCGACCAAGCCCCCACACGACCTGGAGAGCCACTCGGTCTGGGTGGAGTGCCCTGCGAACAACGGCATCGCTGGCAACTGCGACCATCCGCATGAAGCACATGCTGGGAAGAAATGGCTGCTGCCACTCGTGGCGCTGGTGGGATGCGCCGTGGCCGACGCTTCCTGCGCTGGGACGGCCTGGCGTCCCGAGCCGCCGCGGCGTCCAGCGTCGAGCGCAATAGCCTCCACCGCACCATGGCGGCCATGTACTCCACATCACGCACACGTGCTCGAACATCCGCTGGTAGTCGGCACTGCTTGGCAGCATGGCCCGCCAGGACGTCGGCCATGGCATTGCCTCGCAACACTTCTGCAGGTACTCCTCGAGCAGCCGCCTTCGCGGCACTGAGGTGCGAGTTGACGTGCTCGACAGAGAACTCGCTACGATCCCGCTGCAGGAAGATGCGCGACAAAGCGTACCACAAGTCGCTGTCGGGACCAGTAGGCCGTTGGTCCAATCGAGCCCACCATCCATCACACACGGCCAAGTTATCCGTGAAGAAAACAGTCGGCCCACGGGAATGGCCCGCGGCTAGCACCAAGGCCCGCAGTTCACCACGATGAACTGTTTGGCGTGGGCCAGACAGCGGCCCTAAGATAGCAGCCTCCACGTCCACGGCGCCAGCGGACACCCGGCATACTGCAACA
>CAUYUJ010003192.1:0-81417 GCA_963575745.1 Prorocentrum cordatum
TTTGATGTTGTTTGATGTCGTTTAATGTTGTTTAATGTCGTGGCGTCGTTTATTGTCGTTTAATGTCGTTTGATGTCGTTTAATGTTGTTTGATGTTGTTTCATGTCGTTTATTGTCGTTTGATGTCGGATGATGTGGTGTAATGTCGAATGATGTTGTGTAATGTCGTTCGATGTCGCTTCATGTCGTTTGATGTCGTTTAAGGTTGTCTGATGTCGAATGCGTATAATGTCGTTTAATGTTGTTTGATGTCGTTTAATGTCGTTTGATGTCGTTCGATGTCGTTTGATGTCGTTTGATGTCGTTCAATGTCGTTTGATGTCGTTTCATGTCGTTTAATGTCGTTAAATGTTGTTTGATGTCGAATGATGTTGTTTAATGTCGAATGATGTTGTTTAATGTCGTTCGATGTCGCTTAATGTCGTTTGATGTCGTTCAATGTTGTTCGATGTCGAATACGTATAATGTCGTTTAATGTCGTATAATGTCGCTTAATGTCGTTTGATGTCGTGTAATGTCGTTTAATGTTGTTTAATGCCGTTTGATGTTGATTAATGTCGTTTGATGTCGTCTAATGTCGTCTAATGTCGTTTAAAATCGTTTAGTGTCGTTTAATGTCGTTTAACGTTTCGTTGGTAACGCGTCGCCAAAGGGCAGAGAGGCCGCGGCCGCGGCGAATGGCCACGCGCGCTTTTTATTTTCTTAGGTGCCCTCTCTACCCCCCTGCACACAGCCCCCCCCCCCCCCCCCCCCCCCCCCCCCCCCCTCCCTCCCTCCCCCCCCCTCCCCCCCCCCCCCCCCCCGCGCCGCCCTCCGCCCCCATTCTCCCGCCGTGGTCACCCGCCCCCGCGCCCCGCCCCGCCCGCCCGCGCGCTACGCCTCGAAGTCGGCCCCTGCGTTTTCCCCCACCCCCCCCTGCCCGCGCGCGCGCCGCCCTCCGCGCCCGCCGCGACCCCCCCGCGCCCCCTGCCCCCTAGAGGTCTAGCGATGGGGGCTGCAGGCGAAGAGAGCATGCTGACAGCTCCAGATTTGGACGTTGCATCTGGAAAAGTGTAAACAATTGTGGTGGGTGCGTATGTGTGTGTGTGTGTGTTTGCGCGTGTGTGCGCGCGCGTGCGTCGCGCTTGGGAGACTCTTTGCGCCGTTGAATTGACGCAATCGCCGTTGGCAAAAATGCGTTTGAATGCTCCACGCGCATACATGTTGTATGTATGCACGCGTGGGCGTGCATTTGCGCGTGCGCGTGCGCCCGCACGTATCATGAATATGTGTGTGCGGTGTACCCATCAATCACACGCCATGCAGTTGTTCATCAGGGGATGTGAGCGGATTTGGACGTTGCATGGCAAACGGGAAGAAGCGTCTGCCACCGTTGCAGGAGGCATAACCCCTCAGTTGACATTGGAGCTCCCTCGGCCTGCATGTGCGTGGGGCGGGGGGGGGGGGGAATCAGAGCGCGGTGCGCCTTCGAGGCGTCGCAGGGGCCATGCCCTGACGAGTCCTTTTCCAGGTGTCGTTCGTTCTGGGGTGCCCACCGCGCCCCGCCCGATGGGCGGACTGAGGGATGCCGCGGAGGAGAACAGGAGGAGAAAAGGAGGGTGGTCGGAATTAAGGAGACGGGAAGGAGGATGACGAAACATACGAGTGGCGTTGGCGAAGTGTCGGGGAGGGGGCTCTTCCGGCGCGGAGGCGATGGCCCCCAAGAAGGATCCCAAGAAGGCGGCAGCCAAGGCCAAGACGAGGACGAGCTCCGATCGCGCCAAAGAAGCGGCACGTTTGAAAAGGGCGGCCAACAGTGACCACGAGAATGCGCTGCAGCGCCTCAGGATATACTGTGGGGCCCCAAATACAAACGCAACGAAACATGATGGGGGGGGGGGGGGGGGGGGTGCGTCTGTTTCCATCACGCGCGTTCCAAGAGGAACCAGATCAAGAAGAAAAAGCCAGAGCTGAAAAGGAGTTCGACGGGCTGAACAGGGCTCAGAAAATGAAATGGAAGTTCATCTGGGAGCGCGATGGCCCCCGTCTCAGAGAGCTCAGGTCTCGATAGGAATGAAATCTCGTGCAGGCGCAGATCCGCGAGGCGAGGGGGATGAACGCAAGGAAATGTGATGAGCACAAACACACAGGCGTTCTGTGGATTCACACTCGATCTCGCGGCCATGCCCTTTCGCCCTGCGAATCTCGCGCCATGGCTTGCCGAGGTCATTTCGACAACATCGACAGCCTCAAAACCGAAGCCCGCGAGGACAACTCCCGCAATTTGATGGAGAAACGTTGGCGCACGCTCGATGACCGTCTCGAAGACTTCGGCTGGGCGGAATCCAACAAGGATAGTCAATATGGTCAGCGAGCGCACGCACGTGCTGAGAGCGTGGTGGCATGCTGCAAAAAGATGAAGGGGTGCATTTCCACGGACGTTCAGACTGGCGGGCAGACGCACCGTCGTTATGAGAGTTGGGGCCAGGGGGGGCCGGACTCGCGTTGGACGAACGCAACTTCAGCCATATACTCATGCACGCACGCGTGCACCATGCATGCATCGATGGACAACCGCCCATTCACCGATGCACGCATGCACGCACGCGCGCCTCATGATCCCCCCCCCCCTCCCCAGAACCACTTGCAGCGGATGGCTGCGGTTGTCAAGCGCGACGACATCCCGATCGGCGAGGCCCGCGCTGCTCTCGACTCGGTCGGCGAGGCCAGTAGTGCTGAGACGAAGCGAGGGGCTCTCAGGAGGGGGGGAGAGGAGGAGGAGAAGAAGGAGGAGGACAAGGAGGAGGAGGAGGAGGTGGATCGAGGAGGCGGAGGTGGAATGAGGAGCTCTCGAGGGACAATAACCCGATGAGGGGGGGGGGGAGGAGGAGGAGGAGGAGGAGGAGGAGGAGGAGGAGGAGGAGGAGGAGGAGGAGGAGGAGGAGGATCGCTCACGAGGGGCAGTAAGCTCCCACCCCCACCCCGCACCTCCTCCTCCTCACGCTCTGACCCCCTCCTGCTCCCCCTCCTCCACCCCCTCGCGCCATCCCCCCCCTCCTCCTCCTTAAGCTCCTTAAGGGCCGTGGCCGCCGCGAGCGCTCGCGCTCGAACTCGCCCGGCTCCACCTGCGAGTCGAGCAGTGCGACGTCGAAGGAGCGCCCTGCATAATGAAACCAACCGTGCGCGATTCCAAACCTAAGTAGTTATTGCGAAGGTTGGAGTCGCGCGCGGGGAACTGCTCGATCGAGGGGGGCCCCGGGAGACGCCAGGCAGAAAGAAGAGAAAGTTGTCGACTCATAGTACTTCGCCCGCGGCACCGAGCAGTTCTACCAGAATCGGCGGTGGGGGAATCTCTGGCCCGTTCGGTGAGGCGCGCAACCTCTCTGCGCATATGTCTGGCCTCTCGGCGGGGGCGGGCAGTGAGGGCAGCAGTCGCCCTGGGAGCGCGAGCGCTAGGGCCGGGCGAAGGGGGGATAAGGGGGGGGGGGGGGGGGGGGGGGGGCGCAGGTCATAGACATGCAGGGGCGGCAACGCGAAGAGGATGAGGGAAAGAAGGAGGGGCATTAACGCCAGGAGAAGGGTGATCAAGAAGATAGGGAGGAGGGGGGGCATCCGCCTCAGCCGCCGAGTGGGGGGAGGCGAAAGAACACTCGTGGCTCCTGCCGTTCGACGAGGAACTCGCGAACTGCAAGAAGGACCTCGAGGATGCTTCGAGCGCGCCGCGCGGCGTGATCCAGAACAAGTCACCCTGGGAACTTCAAGCAACAAATATCTATTGGATCGAACGGTTGGTAGCCGTGAGAAGGCCCAAACACTTGGAGGCAATTCGCGTGCATCGGGTCAATTAGCTCGCGAGCGTCATGCATCCATGCCCCCATCGCGACCTAGGCGACGCCAATCTACGCTAATGACCTTCGCCATGCTTGGGCAGATGAATGCATCGCGCGCGCGAGCGCATAGCCCAGGTCCTCGCTGTCCGACCCAGAGTGGGACGGGATCGAAGAGGTTGTGGCCGAGGCCATCGCAATGAGACTGCATGGCGCATCCAGTGAGCAAGATAGCAGGGGACCCATGCAGAGAGATAGTGCGTGTTGCTGTTGGAGGCCTGAGGAGAAGCGAAGGAGGAGGATGAGGATGCGGATCAGGAGGAGGAGGAGAAGGAGGAGGAGAATGAGGAGGAGGAGGGAGGAGGAGGCGGGAGGAGGAGGAGGAGGAGGAGGATGAGGAGGAGGGAGGGAGGAGAAGGGGGCCCGGACAGGCCAAGCGCGTCTGGGCCTTGGCGAGCCCCGTGCTGGAGACCGTCAGCAATGCCCAGACAAAGATCAAGAAGGCTTAGGGCGCCGCTTGGACTTGCTGGGGGTCCGCTTTCATGCCTCCAGTCCCCCCCTCGCCCTTCAGTTCTCCCTTTCCGAGCGCCCTCGCCCTTCAGCTTCTCGGTTTCAATGCTCCCCCTCGGCCCCTCTCCTCTTGCCTTCTTCCTTACCCCATGCCCTCCTATACCTGGTTCACCTCCCCCACCCACTACGCATGCGCCCTGAGCGCACGGCCCCCTCTCGAGTGCGAGCGCTGGCTTGGCGCTGGACTCGCTCGGAGCGATTGCACTAGGCGGTGCGAGAGATATGTGAATACCGATACGAGGCTTGTTATCATTGGCGGTATCCTGCCCCCGGCGTCCCCGCCCGCATCCCCTGTCGCGCCCTCCCCACTGTCCTCATCCCCATTCCATCTCGGATCCTCTCGCCCTCGGGGGAGGAGGCAGAGTTGAGGGAGTTGTTGACTGGCGAACCCATTGGCGCCCGTGTCCTCGAGCCTCTCGGTGAACAAATGGCAGCTACTTTGTTTGTCCTGACCATTGAAGCCATTGCTTAAACATGCGCGTTTGCGTTGCATTTGCCACTGCTGATTTGCCACTGCGTTGAAGCCATTGCTTAAGCATTTGCGTTGCGTTGCACTGGTAACGTTAGGTCTCCCACTCACGAATGCAGCGCTGCTGCCATCTATGTCCGTGCACATTGGCACGAGACAGCCAAGGCCCGCCGAGCTTCCTGTCTGCGTTCGCCTACAGCCAACCCGCACAGCACGGACGGGCAACCTTCTCAAGGGTACCCTTGCATCCTTGTCGGATCCTCGGCCCATCCTCTTGGCCACTTTCGCTGGCCGCGCCCCGCTCGAAAAGCTTCGACATGGGCGTCCAAAGCCCTTGCATCCTTATCGCGCATCCGCACTATACTGCGCTGGGTTTGGCGCGGCGCCGATCGCCAGCGTGGCTAACAGGGCAGCTGCCATGGGATTGGTTTTTCAGGAGGCCGCAACGGCCGTGAACGCATCGCCCCGGCCTGGAGGATATGACGATGGGAATGGTTTGCGGACATATCTTTTGAAACGGCGGAAGGCTGGCAAAATGACATCTCAGGAGGCACGCCCCATAGCTCGGCACAGCATGCAAGCAGGAGCGAGGGGGGTAGGAGACATCGCACTTCGGCCAGACTCGAATCATCACGCGGAGCACTTGAGAAGGGCCATCGCGGCGCGCAGCAAAGAAAATCTGTTTTCGGCTGAGATCCGTCTCTGGGATGGGACGGCAGAGAAGCGCATGCACGTATAATTCCTTTTTTCTCTCCCACATGAGACCTTCCACCACAGTTATGAATCCGAGCCTGGTGATTCCGATTTGACTGCAGTGCCGCGGGACGAGCTGCCCATTCATTATGCCAATCATGAGGTGGCCCGTCGATTTGGACATCAAAGCTTCCCGATCGGTTTTTGCAGCGACGGGGTGCCACGCGCGAAACGGGACTCCTTCATAGTATGGTATTGGAACAAGTGCGTATCCAATGATAGGCGTTTGATAGCAGCAGTCCGAACATCGGATTGTTGCCGATGCGGCTGCCGCGGCGCATGTATTATTGAAAGTATCATGCTAGTAATATGTTGGTCGTTAAACACGTTAGCTTTAGGTATATTCCCAGCTCTGGACCACAACAACGCTCCATTCAAAAACGAGATACGAGCGGCGAGGCGAGGATTCGAGATAGTATCAGGGCTCCACGGAGCCCTGGTGGAATGAGCGCAGATCTCCTAGAATTCCAAACTGCCCTCGGATTCCGCCGCTGGGACCACGAGCGCACGCCGTGCTTCTGCTGCTCCGCTACCAGGGAACAGCTCTTCAGATATCCTCGGACGATAGATTCATGCACATGGTTGATGCAGACGCGGCCGCCTATGATGTGATGGTTGCGGCATCCGTTACAAAGGTCGCGATTCCTGACAAGCCCATGCTGAGGCGCCTTGTGCAATGCATGCGCCGCGATGCTGAAATCGGAGGGCGCGGCCTTTGGACGGCTTTCCCTCCCTTGGGCCTTCGGGGGGGTCACCGTCTCACCCAGGCCGGCGTGGTGCACGACACACACAAGGTTTTAGATGTGGACGAGGGCGGATTTCCAACGGAATTTATTGTTTTGATTATCGTAACCAGGTTGGGTTGATGCATGTGGCATTGATGTTCGCAGCGCTGGGCGTTAATATTGGAATGCTGGGGTAGGACCTCATGCGCATAGTGGACCTCGGCATCAGCCAGCTCCTTGCAGGAGCAGTGCTGATGCATTTGATTGAGCATAACTTTGCGCTGGGCCGTGCAAGCACTGTTGCAATGCGCCGAACGCACAACATAGTCCATTTGAGACGGCGGCTCAAGTCATGGTATATCCAGCAGAAGGCAGCGCGCCCCCGAGGACGCCAGAGCAGAATTCAAACATTAACTTCAGAGATGCTCGGCGATGTCAACTGGCCACGTCTTCATGCGACGGCAGCGGAGACAAAACATTTGGCCCCCTTCTGCGAAGCCGTGATCAGAGAGAACGCGTCGTTGTTCACTAATGGTACGGACGTGTTCTTGCCACATGCTGTCAGAGAGCTGAATGTATTCCATAACTGCTCGAAGGCGAACGCGCGTCGGTTGTCTGACGTCCAGCAGCGCATTTTCGAGACTTCGATGCTGAAATACTTGGCGTACTGGAAAGCGCGCGGTGGCCATGAAATTCTCAAACGCCACATGTGCGCGCATGTAGTGGCCCGCTCCAGGCGCCAGGGGGATCCCAGACTGATGTGGACATTTTGTGACGAGTCAGATAATAGAGCCATGGGTGCAGTGGCAAAGTCACTGCACCATGGCAGCACGTTTTACCACTCGCGCCTCGAGAAAGTGATTCCCGAACTTTGCTAGCGATACCATGCAGTTGCCATGTGTGGAGAAAAAACGCCAGGGAAGATGCAATGTGGCGCTGGACGTCAGACAACCGAGCAGGACAGATGAGCACGGCGGCCGAGAGAGAGGACCGAGGATCGAGGGCGAGGGTCCCTCCCTGGAGGCGGGGGAGCAGCGGAGGATTCACATGATAACGTCTTGCCTCGTTCCTTGTTCTTCGTTTCGCCCCCGTTCTTATGCATCGGCGGAGGCGGGCAGGAATTTACGGGGGACCTCCCCACCCCGCCACCCCACCCTTTGGAGGGGCGAGAATCCCAGAGGCCGATCGATGTCCAAGATTTCGCGTTTCGAGATGTTCGGCCCTCTCTGAGGCCGAGCTCGATGCGCGAGATTTCGTGCGTCAAAGCGTTCGGACCTCTCCGGCGCCTCGGTGTCAGAGGTGTTGGGTTTCGAAGTTGTTGGCCCAAATTCTGGCAAATGGCTCTGTGTATACATGCCAATTGTTTGGGATTTCCTCGGGCCCGCTCAAAATCGAATTCCTCTCTGAGGCTCATCGCGATCGGTCTTAGTTTCGAGCCGCTTCGGATCCAAGCTTCGAGTCCCCCGTGGGCCGCGGGCGCATGCTATGCACACCGCGTGCAAGAGCTTCGCGCAGAGCCATGGGTTCGCACGCGCGTGGACCGACCGACCGTGCAAGCGAATCCACTCTGCTCTCCCCACGGGGCCCGTGGGCACCCCTTCCGCGGGAGGCGGGGGGTGCCAGGGCGTGGGGTGGGGGGTAGTGCTGGAACGCATGTATATGGCGTATGCGACCGCCCTCAACGGCTACGCGAACTCCCTGTGCGATGGCCACGTCTGCGAATCCACCCTGCCCTTCCCACCCCCTGGGCACCCCTTCCGCAGGGGGCGGGGGATGCCAGCGCGCGGGGTGGGGGGGGGGGGGGTATGTGCTGGAACGCAGTGCGTGGTGCATACTACCGTCCTCAACGACTACCTGTACGACACTGCGAATCCACTTTGCCCTTCCCACCCCCTGGGCACCCCTTCCGCAGGAGGCGGGGGGTGCCAGCGCTTGGGGTGGGGGGGTATGTGCTGGAACGCAGTGTATGGTGTGTACTGTCGCCCCCAACGTTTACGCGAACTCCCTGTGCGATGGCCACGTCCCCGTGCTGTGTTTCGAGGGCTGGCTGTCCATTGATTTCGCCTTGAGCGTGAACTTCGACATGTGTGTGTGTGTGTGTGTGTGTGTGTGTGTGGTTGGCCATGGGGGTGTAAGTGCACGGAACTACCCCAGGCTGACGGAGGAGAGAGGGATGATGCTGATGATGGTGATGATGAGGAGGAGGAGAACGATTATCAGGAATAATGAGGAGAAGAAGAAGAGAATCATTAATGCGGAGGAAGAACGAGGAGGATAATGATACCGAGGAGACGAAGAAGACCTTGCCGAGGTCGATCGGTCGCCTTTCGCCCCCCCCCCCCCCTCCCCCCCAAAAAAAAAATATGCTGCCTATAGGCTAGACTCGAGAAAGGGCCTCGAGGTCGCCAAGGATTGAGGCGGCAGCTGGGCCAGCCTCGAGCCGTCCATTAATCGGGGGATCGGCGGATCCCCCCTTTGCCTCATTGGAGGCGCGGCCGCGTCGAAGCGCGCTGGCCTCCTCCTCGCAATGTTTCACTCCTCCCCCGTGTCTGGATCCATGCGCCCGCGCGGGGCAGGCGAGGGCCTCGATCGAGAAGGCTGCGCTCGCATCCAGGGTCGGACTTCGCAGCCTTTCCCCTGCTCCCTCGACTCGACAGCCTCGATCACGCTCGAGTTGTAAAGCAGACAACCTCGGCAGGGCACGGGGGCCATGCGTGCCCCCATGCCTTGAAGCTCTCGCACGTCCCGCCCTGAGGGGCCGAAAGGCTTGATATCGATCGGCCGATCGATCGACTGATCGAGATCGCTCGATCGATCGAGCACTCGGTCGATCAACCGATCGATCCCTGCCTTTCGGCCCCGCCCCCGTGCCCTGCCGAGGCCAGCCCCGCGCGCGGCGCTCGACCCAGCCCTTCCCCGTCGATCCAGAGCGGGCGCGGTCGAGGCCCATCCGGTGAGCGGCCCAGCCCTGAGAATAGTCAGGGCCGACGTCTATGTATATATGTATATATGTATATATGTACATATATATATATATATATATATATAGACGCTTCCTTGCGCGGCAGCCCTGAGAATCTGCCAGGGCCGACCTGCCGACCGCGCTGATCCCGCGGGGGCGAGCTGCAGGCCCCCAGCCTTTCTCCCCCCTTCGATTGGAACCACCGCCTTCGCCCCGCCAACCTCCACATCCACGCCTTCACCCCTGCGCGTGTTCCTATCATAATTTCCTCTCCTTTCCTTTCTGGGACAATTACATAATTTCCTGTCCTTTCCCTTCTCGGAGAATTAGCACGCGAAGCTGGCCGCTGCATTAATGCAGAAGGGCCGCCCACGCTGCGCCTGCCAATTTCTCGCCCCCCCCCCCCCTCGATCCGGTTCGATCCGTGCAGCGAGGGCTTGGCGCGGGGACGCGCGCCGACGCGTGGCTAACGCGTGCGCATGCAACTTCGAGGATGACGACCCACCCTCCTACTCCATCCCCCCACCTCGCCCCCCGCATCGCTCGCCCGATGCAGCGACGCGTGCCCGGGGACGCAGTGCGAGATCAGACCAAGGAGCTTGCAACCGTGCGCTTTGGAAAGGGCCCTCATCCTCCCCCACCTCCTCCTCGCGGCCGCTGTCGCGAGATGGACCCATTATGTGGCCGCCCTCCAGACCCCAGACCTGCTGGCGTCGTGAAAAAGTCACGACGGGAGGTTTTTCGTTATGTTCGGCCTCTGGGTGCTCTCACTGGGCCTCGGGAGCGACAGACCTCTGGGGGTCGACGTTGTGAAAAAATCACGACGTCGAGGGTCTGGGCCACAGGATGTCGCCCGATGCAGCGCCACGCGAGGACGCAGATGCGCGCGAGATGAGCGTCGCCGACATTGCGACCATGAACGTTTGGAAATCACGCCCATCCCCTCCACCTCCTCCTCGCTCGGGATCTCTACCTCTCTCCGTCGATTAACGCCACAGTTGGTCGACGCGCGTGGCCGCATCATCGTGCATGGTGGTTATGGCCGACGCTTGCTCTTGACGGAAAACGGCGGTCGCCCGCGCGGTGCTCGGGTTTCCCTTGCGCGTTTTTGTTCCAGGGTTTTTTTGTTCCAAGGGTGTTTTTTCCGCCCTGGCCCCGACCCAGGATCCCGGGACCAATAAGCACGCCCCCCTCGAGTTGCACCACGCAGTGTCGTCTCCGTACACGCATGCCTGCGCATGATGTATGTATGCTTGTGTGTATATAACATTGAGAGGTGCATGCTTCTTCTTCTCATCTCACGATCTTAAATTTTTAGCTCGGGGCTCGCTCGCCTCGCGCACGATTCGGCGGCGCAGAGGGCGCAGGCTGGAAGGCCTGGACGCCGTTATGCACGGCGCGCCACACGCATGCGGATGGATAGCGCGGGCGTCCAATATATATATATATATATATATATATATATATGTATATATATAGACGTGTGTATATATATATATAATTATCCCGGCAAGCAACCTAACAGCGATGTGTAGAAGCATATCTGAAAGCATTCCCTTAAGATTCAGATGAAAATCCAGTTGTAGAATTCTGCTGTTCTCGCAGTCGTAGTCGCATTCGCGATGACAGTCGCAGCGGCAACGGCAGTCGCAGTCACAGCCTCAGCCTCAGCCTGCCTCCTCCTCCTCCTCCTCTTTCTCCTGCTCTCTCCTCCTCCTCCTCCTCCTCCTCCTCTTCCTCCTGCTCGTCCTGGTTCTCGTCCTCCTCGTCTTGCTCGTCCTCCTCCAAAGACCTCTGGTGCTCTTCTCCTCCCTCTCCTCCTCCTCCTCCTTCCTCCTCCTCCTCCTCCTGACGGGGTACGAGTCGTGGTCCTCGTTTCTCATCCTTCCTGGGTGCTCTCCCCCCCTCTCCGATCCTCGTCCTCCCTCTCTCGTTCTCCTCCTCCTTCTTCCTCCTCCTCTCCTCCTCCTACTCCGCCCTCCTCCCTCCTCCCCTGGGTTAGTCCTCCCCCTCCCCTCCTCCTTCCTCCCTCCTCCTCTTCCTGGTTTCTCCTCGTTCTCGTCATCATATATTTTTCGTCTTCTTGTCGTCCTCCTCCTCCTGAGTGATTCTCTCCTCTCTCCTCCTCATCCCTCCTCCTCCTCATGGTGATTGGTCCTCGTTCTGAAACCTCCTTATGGTAACTCTCCCCACACCCCCCTCCTCCTCCTCCTCCTGTCCGCGTCCTCGTCTCCTCCCTCCTCCTCTCTTCTCCTCCTCCTCCTCCTCCTCTCCTCCTCCTCCTCCTCCTCCTGGTACTCCTCCCCCTCCCCTCCTCCTCCTCCTCCTCCTCCTCTTCCTGGTCGTCCTCCTCCTCCTGGTCGTCCTCCTCCTCCTGCTCGTCCTCCTCCTCCTCCTCCTGCTCGTCCTTCTTCTCATGCTCCTCCTGCTCCTCGTCCTGCTCCTGCTCGTCCTCGTCCTCCTGGTCTTGCTCGTCCTCCTCCTCGTCGTGCTCTTGCCCCTGCTGAAAATGTGGCCCAGGAATGGGAGTTCTGGGAAGTCGAAGAGCACGAAGTTGCCTACAGTTGGCTACGGCCATTCAAAATGTGGCCCGGGAATGGAGTTCTGGGAACTCGAAGAGCACGAAGTGGCCTAAGTGGCTTTCCCGGGGGGACATTCAAAATTGTGGGCAGGGATAAGGAGTTCTGGCGAACTCGAAGCAAACGAAGTGGGGCCTTTACAGTTGGCTTCGGGCATTCAAAATGTGGCCCGGGGAATGGCGTTCTGGGAAATAGAACGGACGAAGTGTACTCCTACAGTGGCTCCGGGCATCCAAAATGTGGCCCCGGGAATGGAGTGATGTTTTTGGGGAAGTCGAAGAGCTCGATGTGGCGTCAAGTTGGCTCCGGTAGTTTATTCTAAATGTGGCCCGGGAATGGCGTTCTGGGATCTCGAAGAGCACGAAGTGTGTGACTGTTGCATCCGGGTATTCAGAATGTGGCCTGGGATTGGAGTTCTGGGAAGTCGAAGAGCACGAAGTGTGTGACTGTTGGTGAAAAACGAGCCCGGCACCCTGCCGCCCGGCAACTCCCCAACACCTGCCCGGACCCCCCTGTGGAGTGATCTGTGAGCTCTTTTGAGACCATTAGAAACCTATCAGTCTTCGCTGTTAGGTAAAAAGGTCCCCATTCTACCCCTCCCCAACTATTTGAATCGATCCTGACGCTGCAGAACGCGGCATTGGCGCGTGAGCGGCATCATGCTGCCGTGTACGATTGCATATGTTGCAGAAAAGAAAAGAAAATGAATGGGGCCGCTGCGGGCCCGTCTCCGCCCCTCCATGAGCAGACCCCTCGAATGCTGCCACGATTGCGCATCTCGATCCTGCAGTGTGCAGCTTCGACCGGGACGCCCCCCCCCCCCGCTTCACCATCGCGGACGTTGCGCATTCATGCCAAGTGCGCGCCCCGCCACCCTCCATCCTCCTGCCGTGGCTATGTCGGTTCAGTATTGGTCGGCCCAAGCTGGCAGTGGCCCGTAGGCCCTGTCAACGATCGTCTTATGACAGAAAACAATGCAAACGCACCATGAAAACCAAAAACACGACAACGCCAACTTACGCAAAAACGCACTACATGCCTTTGCCTTGTTTTTTTCTCGCAACGCCTTGAAACGAGAACGCAACAAGAACTGGCGTCTTGAAAACATTGCGACTGGAGGATGTCATGGGGGGGTACACACAAGCCAGCCAGCGCTGCAACCGATCCCAAGACGCACAGCGGCCGCTCTGAACCCACAGCCAGGGCCAGCTAGACCCGCGCAGTACCCCGACCTCGCTGAAGTCCTTCTGAGGACATGCCGCGACGCGCAAAGGCAGGACGGGCCCCTGGTAAGAGCGGGCCGCGACGCCCTTCGGGTAGCTCAAGGGATGATGGGTTCGTTCTTGGCCTGCGTACCAGAGCAGGCGGCGCATGACTTCGCGAGAGGTATACAAGCCAGGGTAACCCTGGAGCTCCGAAGACAGCTCGAATGGCGGCCACTGCGAAGGTACACTTGGGATGCGTTCTGCCGCGTGGATCCTGCAGCTGGCCAACCCAGGACACCTCGACCGGGACCACCTCGACCAACTGTTTCGAGAGGATGCAGCCACGAGGCAGCTTCCCTTCACCCAATGGCTCGCCCCCGAGCCAGACCCGACGTAGACAGCCCACCAGGCCTGGCTGGGCGCCCCAGGCTCGAGGGGTTCTGAAATCGACGCATCCATTAGTCACGCCATGGAAGATGGCACCTTGGGCAGATTAGAACAGCTGTCCACGAGGCTAGGCAATCTACACTGGGGCGACAGACAGAGGCAAGACCCCGGACGAGCGCCGAGGCGCAGGAGAGGCAGGGCCCAGCAGGAGGACGGGACGGCGCACCCGACCGCCCCAGATACCAGCGGCAATAGGAGCAGGAGCCGCCGAAACGCACTTCCGCCCGCCCCGACGGCTAGCGCCGCAACGACCGGGGCCAGCGGTGCAACGGGCACTGCCGCGGGCAACGCAGGAACTGCCCCCGCGGTTGGCACAGGGGGCACCCAGGCCGCGGCCCCCACATCCAGGCTCCCCGTCGAAGGAGGCGCACGTCTCGCAGTCAACAATGCTCCGCAAGTCGCGGACGCGGTCGCCACGGACCCCGCGAACGGACGCGGCGGCCAAGAAGTAGGCGGCGGAGCACCCGCCCCCGCCGACAGTCACGCCACCGCTGACCCCAGGCAGGCGACCCCCCCTGAAGGCACCAGCCGTACACCAGGGCCTCCCAGTCCCGCAGGCTGCCAGCAAGAAGCCCCTCCCGGGGCAGTCAACAGGGCAAGGAACGAGATAAGAGGCCCGCCAGGGGAGACAGTCCCCTGCCGACGCCCTGGGCGCGACCCGCGCCGGACACTACACCGAGAACCGAACTCGACCCCCTAGGGCGAGGCGACAAACCCGGAGGCGGCGAGAGCCTACCGCCCTGCATGGAGGCCGACTGGAGGCGAGCTTTGGACGCTCTATCAACCTCTCTACGGGCGGTGACAAGGACCGGGCAATACGTCCCGTCGACGGCCTCCCCGCAGACCGGCGGAACAACGCCCTCGGCGCCATCGCCCGGGGCGCGGCCATATTGCAGCTAGAAAGACAACTACGAAGGCTCTTCGAACAGCACGGCCTCCCTGACAGGTCTTCCGCGCCTTCAACGCGTACTGGGACGCTCAGCGTCTCCTCGGCACATGCAACGCCGACTGCGGAAGAGTGCTGTCCAGGGCGACTGCGCTCTCAGCGGACGCAGCGTGCGCGAGGATACAGAGTCTGGCGGGCGCTCCGGCGACGACCGAATCAGGGCCCGACCTCGAGTGGCCAGCAAGGAACGAGGTCCCGTGCCGACCCCTTCAGCTCTTGACCTCCAACGCGGTCTCCGCCATGCTCCGCGTTGGAGCAGGACCCCGTGCACGGCCGAGCGAGACGCGCAGATGCAAGCAGACGTCGAGGCTTCTTGGCTGAGCCTGCAGAGCACCCGCCTCGGCAACGACGCGACCGACGGGGGCCCTGAAGGCCCAGGCACCACCGGCGAAAGGCCAGACAGCCCCGACGGAATCGGCGGAAGCCCAGACATGCCCGGGACTCAGAACAAGCGTGGCCCCAGCAGACGGGCTACAGGCAGAGGCCCAGGGGCCGAGCGAAGAGACGACCCCGCCGACAACGCCTCCCTAGGCGGCCCCCCCACACACAGGCAAGGGAGGAACGCCCCCAGAGCCCCCGCACAGGCGGCCGCAAGACACCGCACCCGAAGTCGCAGACGGGCCCCTAGACCAGACAATGCAGGCCAACGACCCGCCCGCGACAGCTCCAGAAGGCCACCGGTAACAACCAACGGCGCCCGCTCCCTGATCGAACTATGGGATGGAGGTCCCAGGCACGGCAACGCACCCCAACCATGCGCGTTCGTGCAAGGCAGGGGGACAACCCGACCTGCGCAGGGCCCTGCCAGCGCCGGCGACCATGGACAACGAAGGGCCAGGCAACGCGTATTTGAGCTCAGCCCAGACGAAGCCACTGCAGCCCCAGCACCGGCGGACGCGCTGCAGCAGGTCTGGGCACACCACCGCGACGAGCGCACGGGGCTCTCACCGGTTGCTCCCCCAGACAACATCCTGGCAGCGTACCAGATCGTGGGGCTCGACAACAGCCGAATCCTTGACACTCTCCGAACACTCCAGGAGTAGGGAACAGTAACCCTGGGACCAACCCAGGCGGCCTGGCAGATCCCAGGGCAACTTCGACTCGAGCAAGGCACCAGGGACGATGGAACGATGGATCTCACGCAGCAAACCGTGGTACGGGTCGAAGACCCCAGGACCAACCCCCGCACCGGCACAGTCCACCTCGTCTCCCTCTTCGACGGCTGGGGACTGCCAAGGCTAGCAATCGGAGACCTACTGGCGAGAGTCTCCGCAAGCCAGCGCTTCCGAACCTCCGTCTTCGCGGAGATCAACGAAGAAGCCGCCGGCGCCGTCGAGCGAAGATGGCCCCAACCCGCAGCCACGGCATGCGACAAAGGTCCCCCGCGCAGGTGCCTGGGCAAGGACGTCTGGGACATGTTCCGTAGCAGCGGCGCCGACACCCCCTGGGAAAGACATGTGAGGTCCCTCGATTACAACAGCCTTCTCCTCATCATAGCCGGACCGCCATGCACCAATCTATCTTCCGCAGGCCAGTTCGGAGGGCGTGTCGGCTTGGTAGGGCCGCAGTCGGCGAATTTGTTCGCCATCCCCTTGGCCTGGGCGCAGGCGCGCAGGCTCAGACCGGACCTCAGGATCGTCGTATTGGTCGAGAGTGTCGCCACGATGAACTCAGTGCACAGACTCGCCATGTGCACAGTAATGGGGGAAGTCCCAGCAGAATTGGCGGTCAAGCTCAACGCAGCAAGTGCAGTGGCAAGCCCCAGGGAAAGAATATGGATCAGCAATTGCCCCCCAGCGGAAGACACCATCACCTACCCGAGGCTCCCATGTCCATGGGAGCGCAGGTGGTCGTTCAGACCAGACGGCAGGGTCCCCACATGGATTTAGCCAAGAGCACCGGCGTCGGAGTCGGACTCGATAATACCCAGCAGCTACTAGATACACCCACTCTGCCTGCTGTACGACGAGGACAGCTGGCACAGATGGTTCCTCCGAGCTCTGACCGACACCAAGAACGGCGTGAGAAGCATCCTAGCAGAGACTGGTGCCGAGCGCCTGTTCCCAGGGTGCACGGAGGGACTTACCCTTGTTATGCAAAACAGGGAGCCGGAGAGCTTGGCCGCGGAAAGCAAGGTCGAGGCATGGGCCGCCTGGCTGATGAGTGATGGCAGGACGCGCGGACTCCGCATCCCATCCCCGACCGAGCGCGCACGGGCGGTTGGGCTGGGAGGATACTACGCCTCCCTGGGCATCATGGGCAGACACCTCTACGATGCCGTCGGCATACACTTCCACCCGCGCTGCTAGCAGCGCAGAATCGTGAGCGTCATCCTCGCCTGGAGCCGAAACGACCCGCTCCCGGGCTTTCAGCAAAGCGCTCCCAGCGAAAGCCACATTCTGACTGCCTGGAGGACAGCCCGCGCCTTCGCCGCAACACAGTGCCCCTGGGCGCCCCTCAAGGACTCCCCTCCCCTATCCCTGATGACGTCTTACGCTTGCTACAAGGACAGGGCCTCTTCCCCAACGGTCCGCCGTTCCCCTAGACTCAAGACAGGACCTCGGGACGCTCCACGGAGCCCTGGGGTCGCCCATAGGGCGAACCCTGGTACCGGGCGCTCGGTCGCGCGCTTGGCAGCTAGCCCGCACCCCTCTCAACAGAGCGTCGGCTCCTCACTGCACCCACTCCGCGCGGCGCCCTCGGTCTCTGGGCCTTACTGCACAGAGAACCCTGGAGCAACCCCACGCGGGCTGATCTATGCGCATCGCTCGCCTTGCAGGACTTGGTTGACGCCCTCTCGGTGGCCAGAAGTGTAGGCGCACCTCGCGTAGCCTGCTGGGCCGTGCGTTACCCCAGGAACACAACTGCCCATAAGAGCCAGATCAATTAAGCACGCGGTGCTGTCCCAGATGACAAGCAACGGCAGGATTGGCCTCCTTCAAGAGACGCACTAGTCAGAGCACGAAGCTGCTGTCTGGGCCACAATGTTCCCCGCCAGGACCCTGGTGGCCTCCCCGGCCTACACCGGCCCCGGCGGGGGCCAAGCGGGCGGCGTAGCCATCCTGGTCCCACGCGGCGTCACTCTGGTTAGTTCCGACGACCTGGTCCCCGGCTGTACTGCGTCCGCCAACTTAGAACGCAACGGACAAGCTTTCCGTGTTGCCTCATTTGACCTCCCACCTTCCAGGAAGATGGGGACCATCGCAGCCATCCAGCAAGCCATCGAGACCTGGGACGACACTCCAACATGTTGGGGCGTGGACGCCAGCCCCCAGATCGACTGCCCCAGGGACGGCGAGTCGGAGGACGTGGCGGCCCTCACCGATCTGTTCAGCAGGACAGGCTCTCTCATTGCTCACACCGACGGCCCCACCAGGGTTCGAGTCCCAGATCGACGTCCTGGCCTGCCCCGCCCGGCAGCTGGGGCTCTACAGCGTCTGCAAGGCCTGGAAGACATCGCTCTCTGACCACGCTATCCTCCACATAGAGCCAGGGGGTGCCTGCCCGCGCAGACGCGACAATCTCATCCGGGCCCACGACATGCGCTCACTCCCCTCGGAAGCCAGCACTGACCTCAGACACATGTTTACCTACCTCGAGGGTATGTTCGACATCACGGACGCTGACCTCACAGGCCTGCTCCAGCCTAGCGACTGGGTGAGACCGGCTGCCCCCGGCAGCTTCCCTGACCGGCACCACGGCAACGATGATGGGGATGGCGAGGTCAGCCACGACCCACCAAAGCCCCAGGCAGCCGACGCGGGCGACCTGGCAATTCCCCTCATCCCTGCCCTGCTGGTCTTGGGACGACACGCCCTATCCGCTGCCGTCGAGGATTGGTGGCGGAAACGGAGGCGCAGCAAATCCACGCGATCACCGGGTGCTCTCCTGGTTGCAGCGACGCGCGCTGACCACAACACCAGACCCGTGGGCACCCTGGCTGCCTGGCTCACCGAGTACGCGTGGAACGATGACGACCTCACACCACTGCAAGCCGCAGGGTGGCCACGTAAGTGGGACAGCGACTCGGCTCAAAGGCGCGCTTCAGAGAGGCCCCAGCGCGGACCGCCCCACCCTGGCAGCACACTACAGAACAGGGCGCGAGATATACGTTAAGACGCATGCCTTTCTCGGCGTGCGTGACGAACAAGGAGTGTGGCACGAGAGGCCAGACGACGTTGGCAAGGTCCTATGGGGGAGCCGGTCCCCCATCTGGCAGACCGCCCCCCCCTGCCCTCTCCCAGGGCACGCATCCTGGATCGCTACTTCCATGGGAAAGACTTGGGGAGGTTCTCAGGCCACCCCCGCCCTCAGTGGGGAAAATTCGCTTCCCTGGTCCTGGAGACAAGCGGCAGCGCGCCTGGCGTGGACGGGGAACCTTATGAGATATGCCACCCTGGCGCCCGCTTCGTCGCCTGCCTCCTCGGCCAAGCCTGGCACGCGGCAGACATAAATCCGGGCCTCGTCGATACAGTCATCGGCAGGTCGGTCGACCTCCTGGCGTGGATAGGAAAGAAGGCTGCGGCCGACAGGCCCAACGACGTGCGTCCTCTGCAACTCCCGACATGCACGCGCAGGCTGCATGGGGCAACTATTGCCGACTACCTTGGCCCCAGGGTAGAACCACGTCTGAGTCAACGCCAAGCCGCCAGAAAAAGAAGGACAATGCGGTCCCAACATCGCCGCAGTAACTGCGCACCTCGGCGGCGACACCTCCCAGGAGCCGGGCCCCGGCAGCAGCTGGCGGGAGCTTCTCGTAATCCACCGCGACGCGGTACAGCGCTGCATCCAGAGAGCCGAGGCGCGCCTGGGCGCGGCCCCCAGCACCGCTGTCATATTTTGTAACCAGAACAAGGCCTTCGAAAGAATCTCACTCCAGCGGGTAGGCCTCCTACTGCGCACGTGGCAGCTGCCGCCCTGGCTCCCGCGCGCCCTGGACTCCTTGCTGAGCGAGCGCTGCGCCCAGACCTGCAAGGGCAAATATAAGAGCATAATGAAAGGACTGCTCCGCTCCATCGGCATGGGCGGCACCGCCTTTCCGCTCCTCTGGCGCATGGGCTACGACCCACTCATGGAAGCCTTGGCTGATATCACTGGAGACGCCAGCCCCGCTTATGCGGACGACCTCGCTGCCCTCCTCTCCTCGACGGGCCAGGCACTACGCGCGGCCATCGCCTTCCCTTGGCTAGCCAAAATAGCCGGCCTCCTAACGGAGGAGCCCTAACGGCTTACGACCGCCGCGCAGCGATAGCCCCGGCAGAATTTCCCGCCACACTGGAAAGACGGGGAAACGACATGTGCATCACGGGCATGCCCCCCGCTCTCATCCAGGCCTTAATCCACGACGTTCTCGGCCCTGCCGCTGTAGAAGCGCGCCGCCCCTGGCACGCGGCTTGCTCCTGCAACTTCAAGACCGCCCTAGGTGCCTGCGAGCAACCACGAGTGGTGGGGGTCGCTCATGGACCTCGCCCCCTGTGGATCCTCTGCCGCGACTTGACAGTGGCCATACCTCGGCGCCAACGTGGTCTCCAGAGCCGCCGAAGGTGAGGCGCTCCCCGCCGGAGGACAGCTCACCCGCGGACAGGTCGAAGCGCTCGTCGCCAGCACTTGGGGCAAGCCGCTCCCCAGGATTCGCGGCCGAGCCAGAGCCCTGCACATGACGGGGATGTCGCCCTCGCGCACCGCCCTGACCTGGAATTCCTATCTCGTCTCGCTCGTTCCCTACCCCGCACGCTACATGGCGCCCGACGTGCTACAGGAACGCGCCCTCCGGGCCCAACTGCGAGTGGCTTCAGGTCTCGCGGGTGCCTCCTGGATCCCTGACAACGTGCTCACGGGTTTCGGCATCATCTTCCAGGTCCCCGGGCGCCCCGAGTGCCCCGTCGCCACCGCCAAGGCGATTCCGGCCAGGGCCCACGCACTGGGTGGCGTGCGGGAGCCCCTCCGGGCCCGAAAACAGGCCAAGACCAGGTGGAACAAACGAGCTTCGTCCGACGACAGTGACCTGGCAGGCCCGGCTCCGAAGTGCTCATGGACACCAGGGCCGCCGATCTCCTGGCACGCGCGCAGCAGGAGCCACGCAGGATCCGGAGTCGCCATTTCGGCAGGGTGGTCTACGTGGCCTCATGGGCCCAACTGCACGGACATAACACCAAAAACTGGTTTCACGACGCCAGCCAGTCCAGGCGCTGGGCGCAGTCCGGTGGGGCGGACTGGTCCCTGATCCAGCACTGCGCCTCCTTCACGGCACGCCATATTCTGCGATTTCTTGCCAACGGGCTACCCGGCTCGGCGAGGAGACGGGGAGCGGCCGATCGCCTCCCGCACCAGTGCGGTTGCGGAAGGCCGGCCCGCAGATCCTGGCTCACGGCCGGGCACAGCGATCCTGGCAGCGCGTGGTGCAACCCCTGCCTCGGACAATGGGCCAGCCCATCCGAACTCTGGCCTCTTCTGGACTTGGAGCTGCTCCCCGAAGTATTACGCGCTGACGCTACCGACCGGAGGAGTGTCCTCGGCCAAGTGGACGTCCAGGGGCGACGCGGCATCTACGGAGCCTGCCCACGATGCGGTCTCGGAGAAGCCACTACCGAACACGCTTGGCGTTGCTGCCCCGCCCTGGCCCTCGCCTGGAAACGGGCAAGAGCCCCCGACCACCCTCGCGACCTGGCGGGCGCCATCTGTACCCCGGGGGTTCATCAGAGGCTCGTCTGTCGCCTCCCCCACCAGGACTCGTACCGCAACTGCGTGAACCTGGACTGCGCCCCTTGCTCTGCCCACGAAGCCGCCAGGCTCGTAGTGCAAGGGATCGTAGTCCAAGACACTGACCAACAGAGCGACATTGAAGACGACTGGCACGAAGGCCAGGCCCCTCCCCCCGACCCGGCCGAAACCTCCGTCTGGGCGCCAATGCTCACGGCTTGCCAAGCATGCAACCCGCAAGGCGGGACGGGTCAGCGCATAAATGGCGCAGCAAGGCCTCGCATGGAGAGGCAAGCCGCCCGCGCTGGAAGGGGAGATCAGGCGCCTCCCCGTGGCCAGCCACGCGACACAAGCCGGCGACCGGCTTGCCGTGCTTCAGGCCACCGATACGCGGGCGGGCTGGATGGCCCCAGGCTGAGGCTAGCCCCCCTGCCCACGCGCGGCCGCAGACCCGACGGCCCACTGGATCAGAAGGTGCTGCCGCGCCTGCGACACCCACACCTTGACCCTGTGGGCTAGCAGGCCCATGGAGCGCGGTGACGAGATCACCGCGAGCGACTCCCCGTTCCCTGCGGCAGACGCCGCCCAGTTGCCTTACGAGGTCACGTTCGACGGAGGCGCCAGAAGCATCATGGAAAGACCTAAGGTTGCCGGGGCGGGGGCCCTCCTGTGGAGGCGCGACCCAAGCGCCGGCCCCCCCAGAGTGGTCGCCGCTGTCGCGGTCGCCCTCCCCGGGGACGACAACGCGCAGACTGCCGAAGCCGCAGGTTGCAGGGCCAGCCTCGCCCTCCCCCCGCTAGTCGGACCCGTTGCCGGCGCGAGGGTCGTAGGAGACAACCTTGCCGCCATGCGGTGCGGCGCCGGGACGGGACGATACCGGCGACCCCACCTTGCGCAGCAGATGGACTACGCCCTGAGGCAGGCGGCCAACGGGGGCTGGACGCTCTCCGGGCAGGCCGTACGGCGACGGCTCAACAAGGCCCCCGACCGTCTTGCGACCCTCGGTGTCTACTGGGCGAACGCCTTGAGAACTGACGGGCATCGCACCGTTCACAACTTCGCGGCGTGGGCCGCCCACCCCGCCTCCTTACACGCCGGGTTTCCGTGCCCTGGTACCAACCTCCGTGACCCAGGCGGAGTCCTCCTCGCCGCTACCGCTCTTGAGCGCTCTCCCCCCTCCTCCCCCCCTCGCCCCCGCCGCCCGTCGCGCTCATCCGCTAACGTCTCCGGGCCCCCCCCTCTTCATCGCAGTCAGTGCAGCCATTAGCTGCTCGTTGGTACCCCTGGTATGCCGAACAGCCGAGGACCACTCAGAAGGCGGGCGCCCTGCCTACCTTGCTCCGAGGACGGCCCCCCGCTCAGGGATGGAAAGCGCGTCTTCCTGGCGAGGTTCTGTCCCTGGCTAGTACGTCGGGCACACTTCGGCGGAAGGTGGAGGTGGCACTGCGAGCTGCGCCAGAAATCTTGCGACGACATCGACCACCTTCTCAGCGAGGCGCATTACTGGCAGGGCTCCAGGCAGTACCCACAAGGTTGGCCTAACCCCAGCACCTTCACTTCCCTTGGCAACCTGTGGACCATGACCTGGGGCAAAGTCTGGGATCATGACCACAGGTGCTACATCGAGAGAAAGGCCCGGGCAGGACGGGAACCACCAGCTCTCAGTGAAGTAGACGGCACGAGGATGCCCACGGGGGATGTCACCCCGGAGGATCGCTTCCACCAGCGACCCGCTTGTGGACGACCCCGTGGAATACATCAGCCCTGGAGGCACCCGGTTCGATCCCAACGAGGTTCGGCCGGCCCACATGGATAACGCCGAGGCAAAGCGCCGGCTTCACCGGAGATCCGACGAGAACGAGATGGCCGCGGCAGTGGTGAAGTCCACCTCGCCCCTCGACACCCTGCCCTCGCAGCCCAGGTCCAGCGCAGACAGCGCTCCAGCCCCCAGCGGCCGGCAGCGCCAGCAGCGCACGCGCGCAGTCAGGCTCGACGACGGCGACGACAGCTCCCCCGCGCCCGCCTCAGCAAGGCCCGCTTGCACCCCACCGTACCGCTTGGAGCCCTCAGTGAGGCCGTGCACCTCCCATCCCAGTGGCCCTACGCCCTGCGGGTCCATGGCCTCGCGCTGAAGCGAATCGCCTGGGTCGAGGGACGAGCTTCCCTGGAAACGCCGTATGACGGCACCCCGAGGACCAGGGGCGAGCTCGCGAGGAGGGGCAACGTCGCCCTCGGGGTGCGGATCACCAAGCTCCGCCACGACAGCAACTGCCGCGACCTGGACCGCTTCTCCTTCCGAGGCAGCCTGTGGACCGGCGAGGGCAAGGAGCTCCTCCTCCTCGATTGGCCTTCCAGATACCGCATCAGCATGAACGGTGAAGGCGGGTCACAGGACGCCAAGAACCTCTTGGTCTCGGCGCAGGGCCCCGCGCTCGACCAAGTTGCAGAAGTTGCGATCTGGTGGCCGCCAGTCCTGGGGGGCAACGTTTCACAGCGGGAGCGCGAGGCCCTTGGGCTCCCCCCCGACACCAAATACCCACCAAACAGGTGCATAGTGTCATACAACCATGGGAAGCACGGCCCGTTCCACGAGGACACCCCAAGGGCTTTGCGGCCAGACAGCGCAGGCGACGCCTGGTACAGGGTGGACCGTGCTCCGTCGGAGGTGCAGCACTGGAGGCAAGCAAGCGCCATCAGCGACATCCACTTCCTGAACCAACACCCCGACGACCTCTTTGGGCCCCCTCTCCCCAACGCCACATACCTGTTCACCTTCCGCAACGCATCCAAGGACGACAAGGCCGCCGCCAACGACGCAGCCACGACAGGCAGGGTCGGCCACTACCTGAGGGCAAGAGCGTCCGCGACGCTCGACATCCCCGTCCCAGATGCTGACATCGAAGCTCTCCGAGCTGCTGGTAAGCCCCAACCTACGACGCTTCCACCCCTGGAGGTCACCCCCTTCTCCGACGAGGAGCTGAGTTCAGCCGTGGGCCAAGTCTTCCGAAGGGCAAGGTCGAGACCCTCACCGGCGACCCTGGAACAAGGAGCAGAGAGACGCGGTCTCAACCCGGACGCCAGACGTGCACCACGGGCCACCGTGGCTCACCACGTCACCCTCGTCCACGGCCCTCCCGGCACAGGCAAGACCAAGCTGTCCACCGCCACGCTCGACATCTGGGGGGGGCACCCTCAGAAGCGGGCAAGCGGTCGCACTGGCAGCAGGATTGAACGCCGCAGCAGACCAACCTGCGATTGCCATGGCACCTGCGCACCGCGGGCATCAGCTAGACCCCGACACCTGCTTCCCAGATCGCTTCGTACGGCTCGCCAGAAAAGAGAAGGTTGACGAGGAGCTGATCAGCCTAACTCCGGAAGGGCATTTCCAGCATGCCACGGGCCGCTTCCCGCGCACCGTAGAAGGTTCCGCGCCGGACTTCACGCAATTCCGCACCGACCTCATCAACAAGGCAAGGGTGGTCGTCTCCACACACGAGGCGGCAGAGGCGCTCGGCGGGTGCCCCAATCAACTCGCGCTATTGGTCATCGACGAGGCGGGCCACCACCGAGCTCCACTCCACCATGTCCCTGGTCAATCTGGTCCGCAGCGGGCCACCTGGTGCTAGTGGGGGATCCCAAGCAGCTACCCCCCACGGGCATCTCCGAGCTAGCCGCCGACCAGGGGCTCTGCGTTAGCATCTTTGACCGGCTCCTCCACGCCCTACGAGGTCAAGACTCTGCCGTCATACAGCTCACAGCGTGCTACAGGATGCACCCGCAGATCCTCGCCTGGCCAATCTGGGCCTTCTACAATAGCTGCGTGTCCAGCGGACTCACCAAGCCCCCCGCGGATCGGCCCCTGGTCGAAGGCCTCCCCTGGCGCCCAATCAGCCCCTGGGACGACACCAGGCTAGAGGAGTTGGCCAGACTTACGAACTCAGCTAGGGATGACCTGGGAAAGACCCTCGCTCCGCTGCACCCCACTAACGCAGACCCCGGAGAAAGGCACCGCTTTCTACTGGTCGACAACCCCTCCCTGGAAGTCACCTCCAGCATGCACGCCGGCTACGCGAACCTGCCAGAGGCGGCCCAGGCGGTCGACATCGTACGCGCCCTCTTACCAGCCTTCGACAACGGGGTAACAGTGCGACTGGTCGTCGGCTTCCACCTTCAGACAGCATTTTGGAGGACGGGCGGCCGCATCTCAGGCGTAATCCGCCACGCTCGCGGCGGGAAAAGCAAGCAGAAGGGCGGTAAGCGCAAGGGAGACGACGACACCAGGATCGACCGCAGTCGCTCCCCAGCGCCGAGCGCCGGGTCGAACGAGGCTGAAGACCGACCTGTCGACACCAACGGCGTGGAGTGGGTCTTCGGCCAATGCGAGCGCGACCGGACCGGCATCGGCTTGCGTTCCCTGGAGTTCGGCGAATCGCCCACCAGCGCCTCAAGAAAGGCGCCCTCGAACTCGCCACGATCGACTCCAGCCAGGGCGGCGAGGCCGACATCGTGATCTTCCTCACCGCCAGATCCAACGGAGGTCACAATTGGGGTTTCATCGACGATGCCAACAGGGTCAACGCTGCGATCACCAGGGCCACCCGGTTCGTCGTAGTCATCGGCGACGGGCGGGTGTTCGCAAGCGCCACCGCATCGAGACTGCGGGTTCTGTCAGAGTACGGGAGGCTCGCCAACCTCTGGGTCTGGTTCCAGAAGAACCGCCCACCAGGCAACAGGTACCTCCTGGAACCAGACACAATCTTCGTTTCGGTCCGAGGGTTGGCCACCTGGGTCAGCACGCCCGTCTCCTGGTCAAGCAACGCCGACGGGGACGACGCGGCAAAGGAGATTGACAACGCCCTCAAGCGGGCCCCGGAATCCCTGGCCAACAGTTTCGCCGACAGAGTCGTAGCGCCGCTCGAGTTGGACTTCAATTGGGAAGCCCTGGGGAGGTCCGTCCAAGACGCCATGGACAACCTCCTCTCAGCGCCAGCTTTCGCAGCGGTCCTCTTCTTAGTCTACGGGCTCAACCCGCGCGAGTTCTCCCTGGCTGACACCCCCAGGGGCCCTGGCAGGCTGGACCGGATGGCATGGTCCCACCTCGGCTTCCTCTACGACATGGGCATCGGCTTGGGCGCGAGCAGCCTGGTCTACAACATGTTTTTGGCATGCCTGGTGTCGGTACTGCGCCTCAGTACTCTCTGGGAGGACAGCGCACGCGCCCTATCGAACGACTCCCTCCCGCTTCACTCGGCGGTGAAGGGGCAGGGCACTCGCCCGCGCACAGGACGCCAGTGCACCCCGAAAGGGCGACTTCGGCAAGTCCCCAGGGCTCGGAGCGACACGACGCGCAACTGTTGTCGCCACAGGGCGCGCCCTGGCATGGACACCCTGGCCCAGCTGCTGCGCGCAGCGCACAGAGACCCAGAGCTACGCGACAGGCTAAAGGACACGGACGACCGACCCCTGGACACCCGGAAGGGCCGTGCATATACTTGTCATGGTGATGTTCATTATAAGAGAGCCCAGGACCTTCCTATGACCCTTCCCGAACGCCGAAGGCGCGGGCGACGTCATCGAGGCTGTGCTCGGTCTCTGCGTACCCTGGCAGGACGCCCACCTGGAGTTTCGGCAGAGGTTCGCAGCAGCGTTGAGCCTCTCGCTCGACGATTTCGTGGACCTACACTGGAAAATCGAGGACGCGCTCTCCCAAGTCTCGAGGCTGGTGACGAACGCTCACCATCACGACGCGGCGAAGAAGGCCGGGCGCCCCCAGACCTGGAAGGACATGGAGAAGGCCGGCTTCACGCTCAAGGCCCCAATGTCGTCCTGGAGGCGATCGTGCCAGCGGCCAATGTCGCCCCACTGGCGACCTTCAAGTGCTCCATATGCGCGCCCCACACCGCCCTGGCCGGGTCCGACGTCGGCCTGTGAGAGGACAGGGCCGACGCTGCACTGGGGTACGTCGGCGGAGGTGCAGCTCTCTCCAAGACCGACCTGGCGTCGCCCACACCAGCAGCCCCCGCGCCTGACTCGAGGCTTGCCCCCCCCCCCACCATCAAGGACGACAGGCTGCAGAGCGACCAGAAGAACGCCGTCTTCACCTGCGACGGCTACCGGTCTGCCACGCTGAAATACACAGACGGGACCTGGGAGGATGACACAGTCAGGGACCTCCTGGCCAGCAGCAGACCGCAGGCGTACCTGGACGGGCAGAATCTCAGATGGCTATGCGAGATCTGCTGGGTTGCCAGCCTCAACATCAGGTGCATCCCAAGCCCGACTGGCACGTCCGTCGCCGCCAAGGTTCTGGATTACACGGCCTGGCGGAACGGACGGCCAAGCGATCCCGTCGTCAACTCACTCCCCCCGGTTCCCAGCCTCTGGCCCCTGGACTACGGACGCGACCCCGCCGTCGGGGAGACCAGGAAGCTGAGCGACCTCCTCATGACCCCCTCCGGACAGCACCTCCCGCGGCTGGCCATCTCCACGCTGCCAGCGAAGAGGATCTCGGATGGAAGGTTCGGAGGAGACGCCCCCAAGACAGGCTTCTACTCTGCCAAGTGCGACACCTGTCCACCCGACGGGCGGCTACTGGCGTGGAAAGTCGGTCGATGCGCCAGCGCTCGGCTGCTTCATCTGGAAGGCCGAGGCCGAGGCAGCGGGCCACGGGCAATCAGGCCTTCCCAGCTGGGACCGGTGGCCACTCTCCTGGGTCCAGCGCAAGTGGAACGCCACGTGGTGCCTCCGGAGATGCCCGGTGTACATCTGGAACGTTGCCCCAGCAACCCTGGGCCACATCATGGACCGCGACCCCTGGGGCAACTTCCCACGGCAGCCTACAGTCCGCCAGCGCCACGCAGCACAGGCGGACCCTAGTGATGCCATCCCAGACCTGGCCGCCCTCCTCGCACCTGCGGCAGCGGACGCGAACGCGCCCGACCCCGTATACGCCCGCAGCACTTGCGAGTGGAGGAGGGGGTAGCAGCAGCAGACCGCAGCCCGACCCGCTCAGACGCACGGCCCACGAGGTCCTGCCCCCAAAACTCCTTCCACCAGAGGCCCCAAGGCTGAGCTGCAGAGAAGTCTCCGCGCTAGCCTTCAACGAGGGAGGCGAGCCCAAGCACGGTCGTCGCAACGAGCTGAAGGAAGCTCACCACACCCTGGTTGCTTACCTGCGGGACTACCACCCCACACTGGACGAGAAGTGGATGGACTTCGTCAGGGCGTGCGGCGCTGAGCGCTGTGATTCCAGCCCCGAACGATCTGGAGACCTCCTGGCACGCGCAACAGCCGCCCCCCCTCCTGACCAAGATGCACGGTTCAGAGGTCCCAGAAGACGGCCCCCCCGAGGGCGGCACCTGGGACGGCAAGAGGTGGGCCGCGGCCAGGGCGGTAGGGCACCTGCTGCGCAGCCCCAGGCACAAGGACGCCTGGGCAGCCCACCACCTAAGCCTGGCATCCAGCAAGGGACCGAGCCCCTTCCGCCAGGACCTCCCGGTCCTCGCCAGCTTTATCGCCAGCCTGGACTCAGGTGCCCTCGCAGCCGCCTCCATCACCACCCTCGCAGAGCAAGACCCTTCGGCAGCCTGCGTCGACGAAGCACGCACGACGCCCCCAGGGGAAACCACGATGGCCTGGCTCCAGTCAAAACCAGAGGGAGCGGCTACCGCGGCGTGCGAGGCCACCCCAGCCACTGGTGCCCCAATCAGCGGCGTCGCTGGCAAGGAGACCGAACCTCCCACACTGCGGGTAGACCACGGCCCCCAGAAGTCAGAACGCGAGGCGACAGAGGCCCCCCCCGAGAAGGAAGCAGCCTGCTCCCCAACGAGCCCAGCGCCCTCCGTGAAGGCGGATATCGAGGGGACCGACTACAACGAGGACGGTGGTGACGAGGCCCCACCGACAGCCTCGCTGCCACCGGGCGGAGCAGCAGACGACCCCGCCGACCCCGAGGACAGCTCGTTCCCACCCTCGCTCGAGACCGCAGGCGAGGCAACCAGCGGGAGCCCTCCCGACGACCCCTCGGGAGTTTTTGGGCTGGACGCGGGCGGCTCAGGCCGGCCTGGACAAGGCCGAGCAGCGGGCAATGCCAGCGCCGGTTCACCGCCCAGGGCGGGACGCGACCCCCCGCGCAGGCAAGCCTCCCCAGCTGGCGCGCCGGGGAGCAGCAGCGCGATAGCAGCAGCCCCAGCCAAGCGCGATACAACTCCCCCGTGGCAGCGCGACAGGGCCGTGAGACGGGTCTTCGACGGCCTGGTCGACCCAGTTGACGGAGGCCGCATGTGCAAGGAGTTGATGGGCAACGTCGAGCTCGACTGGATCGGCGAGGCACCTGCAGCCAAGATCTCGCATCTTCAGACGGCCCTGGGAGGAGTGTTCAGCAGGGTCTGGCATGCCTACACCCGCAAGCACCCCGCGGGGCCCAGCGGCCCGGAGAGCGACCCCGCTCGGAACCCCGAAGCCACCTGCCGCAAATTCCAAGACGCCTGGTAGCCCTGCGGGCACGACGCCTACGTAACGGACCGCCGGCACGACTCTCAGGTTGACTGGGGCCGCGTGCGCAACAAATGGACAGGGAACCGCCGCAAAGGCGCCCTCCAACCCAAAGGTCACGCGAACAGCTCCCAGCAGCCCTGGGACTGGGACACCTGGTCCTGGTCGCAAGCCTGGGACGGCGACGACTGGCAGGCCGGGGGCAAACGAGGCGGCGACTACAGCGGCGACGGGAGGGGGACAAGCGCTCCTGCACGTGGCGTTGACACGGAGGCCCCCGGCAGCTGGAGGCCCACCGCCGCGCCCTGGCTGGCCCCCCATGCGCGCCCCCCCCTAGCTCGCAGTTGCGCCGACCCACGTTTCACACTGGACGCAGCCCGCCATGCATCACGCGTCGGCTGCTACGGCCTGCAGGCAGTGCTACCCCCAGCCCCTCCCCGGCTCCTGGGGTGCCGACCAGGGGGCCGCAGCGGGCCGCAGGGCCGGAGGCGCCACGCCTCGAGCGAGGCAACATACCTTCCGATGCCCGAGTTCTGATGCCCTACTGGGCGCCCCTGGTGGCCCGCCGCCATGCAACGTGAACGGGGCCCGTTAGGCCAGAAGGGAACGGAGGGGCGTTCTCATCGGTTGGCATGGCAGCATTCCGCGGCGACCGATCTCCCCTCAGTTGCGCCCCCCCCCCCCCCCTTCTCGCACAGGCGCGCGAGGCACCCTTGCATCCCGATGCCCTAGACCCGACGCCCTGAGGGGCACCCCTGGCGGCCAGCAGACCTTGCAAGGAGAAACGGGGCCCGTTAGGCCCGAAGGGTACGGAACGACGATCTCATCGGACGAAGCAGCACAGGCCCCTCTCTCAGCGTAGGCTCTCAGTCGGCAAACCAGCGGCCGTTGGCCACCGCTGGCATTGCTTCTGCCCCGCTCCCGCTGCCCCCACCTTGAGGGATCACAGCGACAGCTGGCATCCCTGGCAAGTGGATTGGCCGGCTCGGGGGCCCTCATTGCAGGACCCCGCCCACGTTTCACACTAGACGCAGCACGCCGCGCATGGATGCGGCGGTCGTTGCAGGACTTGCAGAAAGTGCTGCTACTCCCTGGTGCCACTCTCTACCCAGCTCCCGCTGTCCCCCGCCCTTGGGATTCGGGTAGCGGCCAGCCGACAATTCTGGCTCGTGGGGCTGTGGCCCACCTGTCCCCCTCCGGCCTCTGGCCCGCTGTTGTTTTCACTATCGGCGCGTCCTCCTCGCACCACGGGGTGCCCTTCCGTGCTGGGGCGGCTCCCCCCGCGGCTGGCTTCCCGCCCCCCGCGCCGTCGGCTGCGTGGCGCGTCTCCCCACCAGCCCCGGTTCCTATATACCGCCAATCCTGCGGTTTTGTCTCCCTTCCAGGGTACGTGGCCCTTGGATGCACGTGGCGCAGCCTGTGCATCTATCCGTGGCCCTACCGTGCAGTGTCCACGGTTCCGGCGGCGGCGCTGGCATCCCCCCTCTCGCTCTGTGGCACGGCTTCTCGGTGTGCGCTACTGGTCGCGCCGCCCACGTCGTCTCGCTGCGGGGGGTCATCTGGCTCTGGCTGGCCGACGGCCCAGATGCGTCTGGGTTCGCTTTTCTTCATCCTCAGCCTGGTCCCTGTTCGTTTCAGATGCCATCCTGGCCGGACGGCTGCGGACTGCACCCCCTTTCAACGGGGCTTTGGTGTGCGACTTCGGCGGCGCCAACGCCCGCACTTGCTAGACCGTGGCGGGCATCTTGGCCGGTCCATACTCCGATTTGCTTCACCCTGGTCACATCGTGGTGCTACTGCGCTGCGCCCCAGCTTCGGCTGGCCAATTCACGCGCACCAAATTCGTTCACTTGGTGGTTGAGGCCTCCACGGTTCAGGCCACCCTGGCAGCCTCTTCAATTGCAGCGATCGTCCACGCCTTCGTAGTTCAATTCGCTTCCGGCAGCTTGCAGCCCCTAGCAGCCAGCAGCACCTGGCAGTCAGCAGCGCGTCTACAGCTCGATGCACGTTTGCAGCCCCTGGCAGTTATGCAGCTCTGCCCCCTTCGCCTCGGCTACCTCCTGGTCCCGGCCTGAGTTGCGGCGGTAGGCCTGCTTGCGCTAGGTAATTCAAGACCTCGCGCGGCCCGCTCGGACCTTGACACGCCGTCGGCGCGCTCGCCTGCGGCTGGTAACAAGAAAGTATCCCCAACAGCCCATCCAAAAACGATGCCCAGGGGAGTTGAGGTGTTCAGGGAACTGGGGGAACATGCAGAAGAACAAAGGGCGGGGGAAGCTGACTGAGACCCCAAGAGGGGGAGGATGCTGGAGGAATCGTCGTCGTCGTCGGAGGAGGAGGAGGAGGAGCACGAAGAGGAGGAGCAGGAAGAGGAGGAGGAAAAGGAGGAGGAGGTGGAGTAGGGCGAGGACGAGGAGGACGAGAAGGTAGTGGAGGAGGAGGACGAGGAAAAGAAGAAGGTGGAGTAGGGCGAGGACGAGGAGGACGAGAAGGAGGAGAAGGAGAAAGAGAGTTGGGTGCCTCGTATAGGGTATTTGGGGAGCCTCTTGGAGGCCTCTTGGGGCCGTCTGGGCGCCTCATGGGGCGCTCTTTGGAGCTTCACGGGCGCTTTTGGGGCCGTCTTGGAGGACAACGATCAAACCAGAGGGGAGCTTCAAGGGTCCCCCCTGGGAACCCCCAAAGTCGCCTTTTGGGGCGCTCTTGGGGCTCTCTTGGAGAGCTTGTGGGCGCTCTTGGAGCCGTCTTGGGGCTCTCTTGGGTCTTTCCTGTCGCCCTCTTGGGCCATGTTGGAACCATCTTGAGGCCCCGGATGGCCATCGGAAGCGAAACGGCAAGAAAGAAACAACATTGATTGCCTTTAGGTTTTGTTGAAGGATTGTACTTCTTGGAGGCCTCCTTGGAGGTCTCGGAGGCCTCTTGGAGCCGTCTTGGAGCGTTCTTGGGGCCTCTTGGAGCATCTTGGGAGCCGACTTGAGGCCTCTTGGGTATCTTGAGCCAACTTGGGCGTCATCTTGGGCTCTCCGAGGCCCTCTTGGAGCCTTATTGGGCGAATACGTACCCTCTGACACCTCGCGGGGCGCCCAGTCCAGGTCCAAATGAGGGGGTCGGGGGGAGTGGGTTGGAAGAGAAAACTCCCTAGACCACCTACGCCCACAGGGCTGGTGGGATTATCAAGGCAGTTTGCCCTCCGTGCTCTGGCATTCCTCGTTCCTTCTGCACATGCTCCACCAGCTGGCGTTGCAGCGCGTGCATTATATTTCAAGGCAGTTGTTGTCCCGTCTCGCCCCTCCCGCACGTGTTCGGTCAGACAGGCCAAGATCATGTGGCGACATCCGGAGACCAGCAAACTACGGCCTCGCCGTTTCGGCAGAAAGCCAGTCAATGCCCCAAGGCTGTTCAGCGATCTCCCCGACGAACCCGCAAGCCAAGACTTGCGCGTCATGGCAACGATCTGGCAACCCTGGATGGCGCCATTGGGGCCAAAGACAGCGCCTAAAACGCCTAAGCGCCAGTCCAAGGAAGGCCTGCGACATCCCTCAATCGGCCTCAGACGGTCACAACCCTTCTCCGACAGCGAATCGCCCGCAACCCCCGACCTGTGTGTCATCACAGCGTCATGGGCTGGGCTAGAACATGAGCTCGCGCGAAGCGCGCGCGTGTGGTTCCAGTGTATATATCTAAATGTATATATATACACATATAGATACACATAACTATACATACATACATACATACATACATACATACATACATACATACATACATACATGCATGCATGCATGCATGCATGCATGCATGCATACATACATACATACATACATACATACATACATATCTATACAAATGTGTGTGTGTGTGTGTCTGCTCTCTGTGCGTGGCGCCCCAGCGCAGCGCAGCGCACGGGGCGGGCGAGGGGCGAGGCAGGGCAACCCGCACCGTCCTGCCAGCTGCCGCTGCTCTGCCTGCTCCTCCCTCCCCGTCCTCTGCCTTCTGTCCCGACTCATCCAGCCTCTCCACCTCTCGCCCCCTTCCTCCTTCTCCTCGTTGTATTTGTCCCTCCTCGTCCTCTTACTGTCCTCCTGGCTCGTGCTGTCTTTGCATCTCTCTCTCTTCCTTCTGCCCTGTCTTCGTCATCTCTCTCCTCCTCCCTCTGTCGTTCTTCTCCCTAGCCTCAGAAGCGAGACAACGAACGTACGCATACATGCGTTCACGCGGGATTCCGAGAGCACGCATTGCGTATTCGTGTACGTGGTTGGGCGCGCACCTCCTGTCTAGGCTCCCTATCATCGCCGTCCTGGCCCCTCTCGTCCTCGAGAAGCATGTCCGCTGCATCCCAGGGCATCATGGTTGTGCAGTCTCAACGCGCAGCCACGTATGAAATGCCTCTTGTGCCACAGGTGCGCAGTGTTGGAAGGGAGCCTGATTGTGGCGTCGGGTGGAATGCGGCAGGGTCAAGGTAAGCTTGTCGGATCGTCCCCGACCCGTATCTCCATTTCGCTGCCACTCCTCTGGCGTTTTCGCGCGCCCTCCCCACCTCTCTCTACGCGCCACTTTGGCCTTCCTCTAAATACCGTCCACCATCCGTCGTGCACGCTTCTCTCGCTGGCGCAGTCCCCTCCTTCCCAGGATGTGGACGCCGACGGTGCTGCTAGCAAGCGCGATGTGATGCTCAGAAGGCCGAGGACATGTCATCGCCGTTCTCTGTTTCCTTCTTCTCACAAGGCGGCCAAACATGTGTGGCGGGCGCTGCTCGACCGACGCTCTACTTTGCCAGCCTGGCCGCATGACCGATGCTAGCTCCTAGACGGCAATGCAGCCGCTGCTCTTCCTTTGTTTGTTGCTATGGGAGCGAGCGGAGACTGCAGGCGAAGCGTGACGGATATGGACGTGATCAGAGACAGTGTCACTGCAACGACAGCAGCGGTGCCTCTCTTGTTTGCAATGGTGCTGTGACGGCTGTTGCGTGTTCGGGCTCGAACGGTACAAGAGAACGATTAGTAGGGTTCATATTCCAGCAGGGACGACGAGCTTCAGCTGGAAGTGGGCTGCACTCCTGCCTGTCAGGATCCTTACCCTCATCGGCCCTGAGCGGGCACGTATGGCTGGCGCATTGCAGGAGGGCCCTTTGCGAAGCTCCATCTCTGCCGCTCTCTACTCCCCATGCTTGTCAACTGAATGTCCTCCTGGCTATCCATCTGCCCTTCTATTACTCCATCTGTTCTGTCCCCCCTCTCTCTGTCACACTCTTTCCTGATTCATTGTCGATCGTCGCTCTGTCTATCTCGTTCTGCCTCGCTCGCTCTCTCTCTCTCTCTCGTTCTGCCTCTCGCTCTCTCTCTCTCTCTCTCGCTCTGTCTCTCTGTCTGACTATACTTCTGGATCCATCCAGCGTTCACGGCAAAGCCGACCACATTGCCATTCTTTTATCAACGCAGCATTCGCATGGATTCTCATTGGCACCAGGAAGTTGGATACACATGGCGTTCTCGTAAGATAAGTGGGGTCCTACGGTTAGCATTCGGTAAGTGCGCCGTTCTTCTGTGACAGACACAGTTCTCGGACGAGAGGCATGCGCAGTCTTCATATGACAAGCACAGTTGCTTTACGACAGCCGTGCAGTTACACATGCGTGTCATGAATATATAAGTAATCACAAGAGGACCATAAACAAAGGTACCAGACGAGGCATATGTATCTGCATGTAATAAGTCATTTGATCTCGTATGCTAGCCGTTCAGTCCCAGGTGGGGAATTTGTAGTTATCACACAGCCGTCGTCGCACCACCAAAACCAAATCTACATCCTTTCTATACGAAACAGTCATCCTAGCAAACATAATAAAGTCACGCCTCGTGGTAGTAGTGGCG
The DNA here is from genome assembly GCA_963575745.1 of Prorocentrum cordatum. NCBI lineage: Eukaryota > Dinophyceae > Prorocentrales > Prorocentraceae > Prorocentrum > Prorocentrum cordatum. Next base: position 35,519 of record CAUYUJ010003192.1, read on the forward strand.
TGCGTGATCGCATGACTGATTTCAATACTGTTTAGTAATAGTGGTTGTGGTGGCAGTAGTAGAAACAGTAGTGGCAGTCGTTGTAGCAGTAGTAGTAGTAGTCGTCGTCGTTGTCGTCGTCGTAGTCGTAGTGGTAGTCGTAGTCGTAGTCGTAGTCGAAGTCGTAGTCGCAGTAGTAGTAGTAGTAGTAGTAGTAGTAGTGGTAGTGGTAGTGGTAGTGGTAGTGGTAGTGGTAGTGGTAGTGGTAGTGGTGGTAGTGGTAGTGGATGTAGTAGTAGTAGTAGTAGTAGTAGTAGTAGTAGTAGTAGTAGTAGTAGTAGTAGTAGTATTAGTAGTAGTAGTAGTACTAGTACTAGTCGTAGTAGTAGTAGTCGTAGTAGTAGTAGTAGTAGTAGTAGTAGTAGTAGTCGTAGTCGTAGTAGTCGTAGTAGTAGTAGTAGTAGTAGTAGTAGTAGTTGGAGTAGTAGTAGTAGTAGTAGTCGTAGTAGTAGTAGTAGTAGTAGTAGTAGTAGTAGTAGTAGTAGTAGTAGTAGTAGTAGTAGTAGTAGTAGTAGTAGTAGTAGTAGTAGTAGTAGTAGTAGTAGTAGTAGTAGTAGTAGTAGTAGTAGTAGTAGTAGTAGTAGTAGTAGTAGTAGTAGTAGTAGTAGTAGTAGTAGTAGTAGTAGTAGTAGTAGTAGTAGTAGTAGTAGTAGTAGTAGTAGTAGTAGTAGTAGTAGTAGTAGTAGTAGTACCATTACTACCACGATCACTAGCAGTCGTAATGTAATAATTGTTGCAGCAGTAGTAGTAGCAGTAGCAGTAATGGTAGCAGTAGTAGCAGCTGATCGGCTATTGGGCAGCCTGTGTGTATGTGTGCGTTTTATTTGTCGTGCTGCTTGTGGTGTTGCTTCTAACGCTTCGCTTGCAGTGCTGATTGTTTGCTGCACTGCTGCTTGTGCGCGATGATTGTCGTTTCTTGTGTGCTGTGGTGTCTCGCTGCCGTGCTTGGAGGAGGACAAGGAGGAGGAAGAGGAGGAGGAGAAACGGAGGAAGAGGAGTTGGACGGGAAGGGACGTCGGAGATAACACCAACCATATTAAAACCGGTGCAACCCCAAACCATCAAACATTTCGTTGTGAGGGTTACAATGACAAAGGAAACAATGCTTACGCAATTTAGTCGGGCTTGAGCTCATGGGCCTTGGAATCCCAAGACATGGGGTAACTATTGGGCAACACATAAAACCAAACATGCACACAACGTCCAACGAATCCTTGTGAGGTTCCCAAGCAATAACGACACCAACCAACTAGTTCGGAACTTAGTCGTTGTGGGGGTCGCGGGCCTGGGAACCAGTCGTCATTTCAAACCAGTGGAAGAGACATCCACATTCAAACACATCTAGTGACGATGTTTTCTGAATTTGGTCGGCTATGTTCTGGAGTCCCATGCCGACGAACCTCACGCCGACGGAGTTGCGAAATTATTGTTTTTCACTCGGAACCCTCGCACGTGTTCTTTTTGATTGTGCAATGGTTTCCCTATTCTGTTGGATTCCCCAGGCCGGCGCCCCATGCCGATGAAATTCCCCAAAAGTTAATTCATTTTGATTTCTGGTGCCCTCACAAGGTCGGTGTGGGTTTGTTGGGAGATCATCTGATTTGGGCACATATACATATATACATACCTGTATATTTTTTGATGCATATACATGTACAGATACAAAGCTTGGGATACCCAGGCCGACGACCCCGACGCTGACGGAGTTTCGAAATTATTGGTTTGTACAGGCGTTATGATATTTGCTTGGTTTGTGCTTTCCAATGGTGTTGTAGCATGGGCTGGCGAACTCTGGATTCGCAGATCCAGATTCGTTATTAAGCTTTCTATGGTAAAGATGATGTACCCATCATTCTTCATAAAGGACTTCTTACACGAGGACCCTTCTAAACAAGCTTTTGTTAATAATTCAAGAATGAGGTTTTCCAGGGTGCCCCAGCCAGGTATCGTGATTCAGGGCTCCTCGTTTAGATATCATTAGGAAGGTTGCCGTATTAAGGATCCCTCAGTAACGATTTCTTCTTCAAGCTTCCACAGTAAGGATTAGTTCCGCAAGATTGCTCAACAATGGTCCCGAAGTTGGATTTGATACTCAGGACTCCTTAGTAGGGACCCCTTAGCACGGATTCCTTGCTCAGGATTCACCCTTTACTAAGGACTCGTTCGCAGTACTGGCTAGTTTACCAAGGGCTCTTTCGCATTTGTTCTTTCTCAAGGATTCCGTCTGCCTGGTTTTCTGTTGAGATTTATCCACCGACTGACTCCTCAGTACGAAATTAATGGCCCGGATTGTGCACGAGTGTTTCTTTAGTAAGGCCAGGTTGTTATGACGATCGTGGTGCTACAATTCTTGTCATCGTCTTTCCCCGCATGAGATCTAGCATCTTGCGTATACAAGAACACACAGGCCACGGAACACTAGTAGTAGTAGTCGTCGTCGTCGTGGTAGTGGTAGAAATAATAGTGGTGGTGGTGGCATTCGTAGTAGTCGTAGTGGTCGTAGTAGCAGTAGTATTAGTAGTAGTAGTAGTAGTAGTAGTAGTAGTAGTAGTAGTAGTAGTCGTAGAAGGTGTAGTCGTAGTTGTAGCCACAGTAGCCGTAGCAGTAGTATTAGTTTTGTAGTAGTAGTAGTAGTAGTAGTAGTAGTAGTAGTGGTAGTAGTAGTAGTAGTAGTAGTAGTAGTAGTAGTAGTCATAGTCGTAGTGGTAGTCGTAGTCGTCGTAGTACTGGTACGACGACTGATAATTGTTTGTTGAGTAATAGTAGTAGAAGTAGTAGTCGTCGTAGTAACAGCAGCAGTAGTTGCAGCTGTCGTAGTATCAGTAGTCGTAGTACCAGTCGTAGTAGTAGTGGTAGAAGTAGTAGTAGTAGTAGTAGTAGTAGTAGTAGTAGTAGTAGTAGTAGTAGTAGTAGTAGCAGTAGTAGTAGTAGTAGTAGTACTAGTACTAGTACTAGTACTTGTACTTGTACTAGTACTAGTACTAGTACTAGTTGTGGTTGTAAGAGCCGTAGGAGTCGTAGAAGGCGTAGTAGTCGTCGTAGTCGTAGTCCTGGTCGTAGTAGTCGTAGTAGTAGTAGTAGTAGTAGTAGTAGTAGTAGTAGTAGTAGTAGTAGTAGTAGTAGTGGAAGTAGTAGTAGTAGTAGTAGTAGTAGTAGTAGTAGTAGTAGTAGTAGTAGTAGTAGTAGTAGTAGTAGTAGTAGTAGTAGTAGTAGTAGTAGTAGTAGTAGGTAGTAGGTAGTAGTAGTAGTAGTAGTAGTAGTAGTAGTAGTAGTAGTAGTAGTAGTAGTAGTAGTAGTAGTAGTAGTAGTAGTAGTAGTAGTAGTAGTAGTAGTAGTAGTAGTAGTAGTAGTAGTAGTAGTAGTAGTAGTAGTAGTAGTAGTAGTAGTAGTAGTAGTAGTAGTAGTAGTAGTCGTCGAAGTAGTAGTAGTAGTAGTAGTAGTAGTAGTAGTAGTAGTAGTAGTAGTAGTAGTAGTAGTAGTAGTTTTTGTCGTATGGTTGACCGCTCTGTGTTTGCGCACGGAACAGTTGGATTCTTTTGTCTTTATTAGGGATTCCTACGGACCCCGGAGCGATTCTCCAGGATTCCGAGGGATTCTTGAGGGTTCTTTTGGCTAATTGGGGACTCGTCAAGATCCCAAAGGATTCCTATGCGATTCTTGGGTTCCCTAGGGATTGCGAGGGATCCCCAAAAAGGTGTCTAAAGATCTTTTGGGGTTCCTGTGGATTCTTACGGTTTCCGATTGATTCCAATGGACTCCTCGGATTTATGCGGGTATGCGGGCTCAAATGTGTCTCAAGAGGAATGCCTTGGATTCTTGTGGGTTCCATAAGATGTCCATGAATTATTGTGGGTATCTGCGGATTCGGTTCCCATGGACTCCTGAGGATTCCTAGGGAGTGCTGTCGGTTCCTGAAGCTTCCTTCGGCATCCTGTTGGTTCCTGAGGACTCCTCGGGATTCATTTGGATGCCTGAAGATTCGAAAGGATTTTTTTTTCTGATTCTGCAGATTCATTGGGGATTCCACGAGATGCCTGTGGTTTCCAGTGGGTTCTTTGGGATCCTGTTGGATTTCGAAAGATTCCGGAGGGTTCCCAGGAAGTCTGTCGGATTCCGATCGATTCGTCGAAGAGATTTGTCTGTCGGTTCCCAAGAGCGGGTTTCTGGAGAGTCCTGGGGATTCCTATCAATTCCTTGGGATTTCTGGGGGTCCGAAGGATTCCACAGGCTTCCAGTGGATTCCATAGTCTTTGGGATTCCTAAAGATTTCAACGGTTTCCACATACCCTTTGGATTCCGAGGCAATCCCAAGGATTCCTAGAGATTTCTGGGAGTTCCAAGGAATTCCTGGAGATACTTTGATATGTCTGGCGCTTTCCATATATTTTTAAAGATTCTCGGCTATCCCCAGAGTTCTAAGGATTTTCAAGGATCCCGGAAGATACCCAGGGATTCCAATAGATTCCGAAAGATTCCTAAGGATCCCTATATATTCCTACGGGTTGTTCGGGATTCCGTAGGATCCCGACGGATTTTTGAAATTAGATTGTAGAGGTTCTTAGAAATTCCAAAGGACACCTGGTAATTCCTAGGGGGTCATGGGGATTCTGATTGATTCCTGAGGATTCAAGTTGATTCCTGGGCACTCTTGATGTCTGCGCCTCCTAAGGATTCTTATCAGGATCCCAAGTGATCCCAGAGGGTTCCGATGGATTCTTGGATACCCCCACGGGTTCCTAAAATGGCCCCTTTGGATTCCTAGGGGCTCCCGTGGGTCCCTTTCGACTCCTAGGGAGTCATGCGGATTCCGATGGGTAATTGTGAATTCCTAGCGAGTCCTATGGATTTCTTGGAATTCCGATGGGTCCCTGGAGACTAATCTTCAAAAGGAATCCCGAGGGAATCCTACGGAACCCAGAGGAGTCCCGAGGGTTCCTCATGATCCCGGGGAGATTTTAATCCGGAGGACTGCTGGGGAGCCCTGCGGAAACTTGAGGCCCCAGGAGGATTTCGGTGGAGATCCCTATGGGACCACGATCCTCGTAAGGGGTGTGCCGAAATTGCCCGAGGCCGCCATGCGGACCCTGCCACTGCTGCCTTCGATCGAGCTGCCTATGGGGAGACGATCCTCGTGAGGGGTGTGCCGAGATGGCCCGAGGTTGGCATGCGATGTGCCGAGATGGCCCGGGGCTGCCTTGCGAACCCTGCCGCCAAGGCCTTCGGTGTGGCTCCCTATGGGGCCATGACCCTCGTGAGCGGTGTGCCGAGATGGCCCGAGGCCGCCATGCGAACCCTGCCGCTGAGGCCGTCGGTGGAGCTCCTTATGGACCAGGGGCCGTGTGAGGGGTGTGCCGAGATGGTTGACATGCGGAGGGCAGAGGCAGGAATGGGCAGAGGCAGGAATGGCAGGAAGGAGGGAGGGGAGGAGGAGGAGAAGAGGAGAGAAACGCGGGGCACTGTCTTTTCAAAACGAGGACCCAACACCATAGGATGGATGCGAACGAATAAGCAACTTAGCAATACATTGTTTGTGTTGCTTTTGAATCAGTTGCATTAATTGTCCAGCGCTTTCGCGGAGCCACTCAGTTCCGACATTATCAGCGTGTTGCACAGTGTCCCCAGCGGTGGCGACATTTGTCAGTTTCGACAAATCCGCCGAACTGCCCAGCAACTGATGCAACTCATACAACGAATCCCCATCAGTTAATATATTAGTTGCATCAGTTGATCGGCAGTGTCACCTGTTGTTTGGGATGTGCTCGATTAGTTGCATGGGCTGTCCGGCAGATTCACGGTGCTTCGGGCGTCTCTATTGCATTGTGTGTTTCTATTTTCGCTCGTATTCTTGCTTTTTGTGTTATGCGCGCCGGGGCCAGGCAGCCCATTACTCCACAGCCTCCGTCTCCAACGCCACACCCACTATTCCACAGCCTCCTCCCAAAATGTAGCTTGAAGCACGTATTCTGCTTGGCTCTCTCCGTCTTAACTACCACGCCCATTACTCCACAGCCTCCGTCTCCAGCACCACCCATAACCGAATTCTCACTCAGACGCCCGCAGGCCCCGTGAATCATTTTGTCTTTTTCTCTCGCTCTCTCTCTCTCTCTCTCTTTTTCTCTCTTTTTCTCTCTCTCTCTCTCTCTCTTTCTCGATTCTTCGCGAGGAAAGAGGATCTCCTCATGCGTGAGGGTACTTGAATTTTTACGTACGTGTACAGATCGGTATTGGTATCCACATATGTACGTATCAGTATGTTCACACACTTGTATACACATATACACTGAAAACATACACGCGTAAAGACACTGATGTTCAAACATACCTACAACCATACATACATACATGCATAGATGCATACATACATACATATTCATAAACATATACCTGTACACAAATATACATATCAGAGTGAGGGAGCCGAACGGTCATCCATTGTCCCTGGGTGCGTGGCTGAAGTGGAATTCCGCGGTGCGGATTCTCGTTGTTGTTTGTCGGCGATTGTTGTCGTCGTCCCACCCGCAACCCGCCCCGCGACCCACCCGCGACCCAACCCGCGATCCACCCCGCGACCCACCCGCGACCCACCCGCGACCCACCCCGCGACCCACCTCGCGACCCACCCCGCGACCCACCCCGCGACGCACCCCGCGACCCACCCCGCGACCCACCCCGCGACCCACCCGCGACCCACCCGCGACCCACCCGCGACCCACCCCGCGACCCACCCGCGACCCACCCCGCGACCCACCCGCGACCCTCCGTCGACCCAAACCACGTTCAAGGTATAAAACACTATTTTCGGCGCCTGCGGCGGGCTTTTTTTTGCATTCCTTCCAGGTGGAGAGCCCGCGACCCACCCCGTGACCAACTCGCGACCAACCGGCGACCCAAACCACGTTCAGGGTACAAACCATACTTTTCGGCGCCTGCGGCGGGCATCTTTTGCATTCGTTTCAGGTGGAGAGCCCGCGGCCCACCCGCGACCACGTTCAGGGTACAAACCACATTTTTCGGCGCCTGCGGCGGGCATCTTTTGCATTCGTTCCCGGTGGAGAACCCGCGGCCCACCCGCGACCCAAACCACGTTCAGTGTACAAACCAATTTTGTTGGCGCCTGCGGCGGGCTGCTTTTGCATTCCTTCCAGGTGGAGGTGGAGAACCCGCGACCCACCCGCGACCCAAACCACGTTCACTGAACAAACCAATGCCGCACAAGCGCGGCGGCGGATATTTGCATGCCGTCTGAGCCTGCAAGGACCTCTTCAAGCCCCGCGCATCCACACCAGCCCGTCCAGCAACTTTGCCCTGGCGAGTTGCCTTGATCAGAGAAGTCGGGGAGCATAAAGTGGAAAAAAGGATTGCGTTGCAGTTATCTTGGGAAAGGAGGGGGAGGCAGGAGGAGTAAACAGGGGACGAGGAGAACGCGGAAGAAGAGAGGATGTAAGGAGAATGTGGAGAAAGAAAAGGAGGAGGAGCAGGAGGACGAGGAGGGGGAGGAGGGGGAGGAGGGGGAGGAGGAGGACGAGGAGGGGGAGGAGGGGGAGGATGATGATGATGGACGACAATGGGAGGACGATGATGGAGGCCGATGAGGGGGAGGACGACAATGGGAGGACGATGATGAAAGGACGAGGGGGGGAGAGGGAGGACGAGGAAGAAGAGGAGGAGGACGAGGTGGAGGAGGAGGATGACGATGACGATGAGGACGAGGACGAGGACGAGGAAGAGGAGGAGAAGGAGGAGGAGGAGGAGGAGAGCGCCATCGACAGGGAAGGTGGGGGCCACGAGGTCCGCCGGCTCGACGACGCCCGCGTCGCGCGCGCGCCCGCCCCCTCACTCTTATCCGCAATTGCGGGGTGCTACGTATATATATATATATATATATATATATATATATATATGTATATGTACATATACAAATGCATAAATGTATGTTCGTATCTACGTGTACACCTACATGTATACGCATATGCACACATCAAAAGCAATTCTCTTGGCAAAAAACAAACCGTGCGCAATTGTGAATACCGCGTTGTGGGTACCGCTTTCGGTGGAGCTCCATACGGGGTCACGATCCTCGTGAGGGTATGCCAAAAATGGGCGTCGGGCGCATGCGGACCCTGCCACTGGGGCCTTCGGTGGAGTCTCCAGTGTGGCCACGATCCTCGTAAGGGGTGTGCCGAGGACCCTGCCATTCGAGCCTTCGGTGGAGCTCCTTGTGGGGCCACGACCCTCGTGAGGGTGTGCCAGAATGGGTGGCGGCCCCCGCGTGCGGACCCTGCTGCGGGGGCCTTCGGTGGAGTCCCCCTGTGGGGCCACGATCCTCGTGAGTGGTGTGCCAAAATGGGTAGCGGTCCCTGCATGCGGACCCTGCCGCTGGGGCCTTCGGTGGAGCTCCCAGTGTGGCCACGATCCTTGTAAGGAGTGTGCCGAAATGGGTGGCGGTCCCCGCATGCAGACCCTGCCGCGGGAGCCGTCAGTGGAGCTCCTTGTGGGGCCACGATCCTCGTGAGGGGTGTGCCAAAATGAGTGGCGGTCCCCGCATGCAGACCCTGCCGCTGGCGCCTTCGGTGGAGCTCCTTGTGGGGCCACGATCCTCGTGAGGGGTGTGCCAAAACTTGTGGCGGTCCCCGCATGCGGACCCTGCCGCTGGGACCTTCGGTTGAGCTCTCTGTGGAGCCACGATCCTCGTGAGGGGTGTGCCAAAATGGGTGGCGGTCCCCGCATGCGGACCCTGCCGCTGGGGCCTTCGGTGGAGCTCTCTGTGGGGCCACGAGTGTGCCAAAATGGGTTCCAGCCCCCGCATGCGGACCCTGCCGCTGGCGCGTTCGGTGGAGCTCCCTGTGGGGCCACGATCTTCGTGAGGAGTGTGCCAGAACGGGATGGGCATGCGGAGAGCGGAGGCAAGGGATGGGAGGAGGGAGGAGGGGGAGGAGGAGGAGAGGAGATGAGGAGGAGGAGACGCGGGGCGCTGTCTCTTCAAAACGAGGACCCAACACCGCAGGATGGTTGGGACAAAGAACAAACCAAACAACACAAGCACACGGGTATCCAGCGCCTCCGCGCCGCCCCAACCCCGCCTCAACCCCGAAGGGGCGTTCTCATGCCATCTTGGGCGCGCAGGCTCGGCCGAGCTCTCCAAGCGAGGCCTGGCAACACCGTTCCGTTCTGGGCGGTATTTTGGTCTTCGTGAGGCTTTCGTGCGGCTCTTTTTCGGAGGCGAGCGAGGGGGGGAAGTGAAAAGGAGAAGGATTCCTCAGAAGGCGGCGGGACTTCTCAGAAGCCCCCGGGGCTTCTGAGAGTTTTTTCTCTTCCCGGGGACGGCTGAGAAAAGTTCTAAGAAGGCCGGGGGACTTCCGAGACTTCAGAGAAGGCTCGCCCTTTCTCATTTCCCCCCCTCGCTCGCCGCCGACTTTTGGTTGCGCTCGAAGATTCCACCGACGCCGTCGCGGACTGCTTTTCTGGCCAGCTTCAAGGGCCTTGTGGGTCTGATGCCTGCGGCGCGGCGGCGGACTGATGCCTCGGCAGGCCCGCGTCTGTGTTGTTTTTTGGTCTCGCCGAGATGCCCGACCCCAAGGGGGAGCGCTGCGCCAATCCCAATCACCAGCGGAGCTGGGGTCTTGGTCTGCTCGGGGCTCTTCCTCTTACAGAGGGCATGACTCTGTATGATATCTCGTGGAAGGGAGAGGCTTCTGGAGGTCTCTTGAGTTTTTGACGCGAACAAAAAATGGGAAATGCCAAAATCACACACGAGGGTTGTGATGTTCCGACCTATTGCAGCCCCGATCACCAGAGAGAGCTTCGAGCACCAACAGAGTGCCGAAACCTCAGGCTCTTCAGGTGTCGGGCCCTGGGGGGCCATGCTCGCTCGACACCGCTTCGACACCTCTTCTGGGTGCTCGAAGAGACTTCCGGGATGTGGTCCTCGAGTGCGATGGGAATCATGAATCAGGAATCAGAACAGTTGCGAAGCAACCTCCAAGAACGAGATTCAACCATCACTTCAAGCCCTGTGCCTTCGGTGGGAGACCTCGCAAAAACCGATCAATAGAATCCCGCCGTGTGCGAGTGACCACCACACTTCAGGGGCGGAGAGCGTGTCTCTTGGGGGGCGGCCTAAGTTGTCGCCTTTATCCTATCAGCATCACACCTCGCGATTCAAGGTTGCATTCGTACTGCTGCGTCTCACAGATCCTTTTTGGCCTTGTCCTGGCGTCTTCTGGGTGCTCGAAGAGACTTCCGGGATGCGGTCCTCGAGTGCGACGGGAGCACCACGACACGAGGGCGATTGCCCGGTCGGGCCCCTCACCACCCACCAAACCACCCCAACCCAACCCGAAGGCCTCAATTTGCCCTCCATTTCCAGTTGGGGGGGGGTCTAAGGGTTGGGTTGGGGTGGTCTGGTAGGTAGTCAGATTGCCCAGGCCCCATCGCCAAGCCGGGTCCGGCGGCGCGCACGGCAGGGCCAGCGCGGGGGGGGGGGACGGCCGCCCCAGACGGCAGGGGAGGGGGCTTCGAGCAGCGCCCCGCTGCCAGGCGATCGCAGGCACGGATCCAGGGGGCGTGGCTCACCACCCACCAAGCCACCCCAGCCCAACCCGAAGGCTCAGAGTCACCCTCGATTTCCAGTGGGGGGAGGGGTCGGGAAACTTCGAAAAAACACATGTGGAACCCCTACCCCCCCAACCCGAAATTCGGGTCTTCGGGTTGGGTTGGGGTGGTCTGGTAGGTAGTCAGTGTCTCAGCGGCGGATGTAAAGGCGCATCGTGCTTCTCAGAGGACAAGGTGCCCACTCCGCTATCCTGCGCTCGCTTTCGCCTTCTAGGGCCTCCTCGTCCCCACCGCTGGATTCGCCTCGAAATCCTGTCAGGACTTTCCCCGGGAGAGGTCCTGGGAGGAGCGGTATCGGTGTCGGTGAATTTTGACCCCCCCTGCTTCACACAGACAATTGCAAACATGGATCAAGGGGGCATGGTTCAGCGGCGGGTCCCGTGTCCATGGGAAATCGCGGATCTCCGCCGCCGAGCGTGGCGGCACCGACCACATTTGGGGGAGGGCGCCTCCCCGGATTTGCATGGATTTGGCGACCGCCCGCCGAGTCCATGGGTCGCCAATCCACGTCTGCGCGCCCCCGACCCTGTCTGCAAGCAGGACCTCCAGACGACTTCATGCCAGCAGTGGTCAGCGGCACGAAATGCGCAACCAAAAGACAACACAACAGAACAAACAACCCCTCGCTCTTGCAGCGCTCATCTTGCAGAGCTTGGCGTCTCTTTGAATCCGCCCGCCCTCTGTCACGGCCGCGCCCTTCGCGCCAACCCCTTTGGCGCGCCGCCAACCTCACATCGGAGCCCGAGCTGTTTCCACGCTAGCACCTTCCGTCGGAGCATTCGGGCCTAGCTCCGGCTCCTCCCGAAGTGCCGCATGTTCTGAGGGCGTGCTGGCCGTCTCACGGCACTCCCGCCTTTCCCTACTTATTGCCTTCGTAGGCTTGTGCGCATAGTTCGCTTCCGACCGCTTGTTGGATCCAGCTCGCAGCAGATCAGCACAGAATCCACGTCCTCCTCTCGATAGCAAGCCCGCTGACAACCAAGGGGGGACGTAAAGTCAGCCACCTCCACTCTGGCGGCGCCCGATTATCGCCGATGGGGGCCACGATTGCCCACCCCGCCCAGAAACTTGCGGATTCGCTATCGGCGGCCCGTCGCGGATCTATCGGTGATGTATCGCCGATTCCAGTTCGATGTTTTTCTTCGGCAGGCCACTGGGCGCGCACACCCGAAGCGTAAGCTGGGCCTGCATCTGCAGGCAAGCAAGGCAGCGCCTCCCCGTCGGAGAGGCTGCAGGACAGGCGCCACGAAGAGCGTGGCCAAGACACAGCTCGATGCTCCACCCCCTCCTCCGCAGGTCCCCCCCTAACGTGCCTCCTCAGAGCAGGTGCCCCCCCCCTCTTCGCGCTCGCCTCTCGGCCTCCCTGGGAGCTCGCCCCATTGAGCCTGCATCTTCAGGCGCGCCGCCCGAAGCTCGGAGTCCAGTGGTCGTTGACGACCACTGGACTCCGAGATCCTGTCGGAATCGGTCCTCAGACCATCGGGGCCACGAAAGCGGGGACGTGGGCAAAACCAGGACCCCTGGCGCGCGCGCGAGAGCGAGAGAACACTACGTACAGCCGCGGTTCGCTTTCTCCGGCTGCCGTTGTCGAAAACTTGGCCTGCAGGGCACTGCTGTTTTAAAGGGGGGCCCGAGATCTCGAGACTCCTCCTGGGGTCGATCCTGCCCTGACCTTCCAGGAGGGCTAAAAAAATAGCACGCGACTTAAAGCCTATCCCAGAGCCATTATGTGTCTTGGTGTTAGGCTGTTTCGCTTCGTTTTCTTTTGGTTGTTAGGCCTCCCGTGCTGAAAGATAGCTCTCTGGAAGGTCCGGGTGGCCAGCGCCTCGCCCCGGGAGGCCCCCGGGCGGCCCCCGGGGCCCAGGGCGGCCCTCCCTGGGTTCCACGAACGGCAGAGCACCTCCTGACACCGCCAACGCGGAGTTTTCCTTGACATTGGTTGTCGTCCTCCTCCTTCTCCTCCTCCTCCTCCTCCTCCTCGTCCTCCTCGTCCTCCTCCTCCTCCTCGTCCTCCTCCTCCTCCTACTCCTCCTCCTCCTCTTCCCCTTCCTCCTCCTCGTCCTCGAACTGGCGCGCCACTGACAGGTCATGGCACTGGCCGAGTCGGCGTGTTCGAGCCTGTGGACAGGCAGCCTCGAGGAGGCCTGCGCCGAGGCCGCTCCGCCGCTGCCGTCGTGGTCGGCTCCGCCGCTGCCGTCGTGGTCGTCGCCGCCGTCGTCGTCGTATTCGTCGTCGTCGTCGGAGGAGGAAGAGGAGGATGAGGTGGCAGCGGAGAAGGAGGAGTATATTCATGAGGTCGTCGTCGGCGTCGGCGTCGTCGTCGTCGTCGTCGTCTTGGTGGTCGTCTTGGTCATCGTCGTCATCGTCGTCTTGGTCGTCATCGTTGCCGTCGTCGTTGTCGTAGGATGAGGAGGAGGAGGACGTCCTCGGAGGAGTCGGAGGAGAAGAAGGATGAGGTGGTCGTCGGAGGTGGTGGAGGAGGAGCAGGAGTTTGAGGAGGATCGATGGTCGGGGATGAATTGAACCAAGTCGGCTACGGTGAACCAGAATCGCCCCCAGCCTTTGGAGACGCCTGTGTGGTCAGAAGTTTAGCCAATGTCTGGCACATCTGTTTGACTATGTGATCGCCCAATCGTTATGCGAACCGTTTGTGGAACCCTTCGAGGAGGAAGAGAGATCTAGAGAAAGAGAGAAAGAGAGATAGAGAGAGAGAAAGAGAGAGAAAGAGAGAGAGAGAGGAGGAGGAGGAGGAGGAGGAGGAGGAGGAGGAGGAGGAGGAGGTGGAGGAGGAGGAGGTGGAGGTGGAGGTGGAGGAGGAGGAGGAGGAGGAGGAGGAGGAGGAGAGGGGAGGAGAAGGAGGAGAAGGCCGAGAAGGAGGAGAATGAGGAGGAGGAGGAGGACCCTTCTTGGGGTCCTCTTGGGGCTCTCGTGGGGCCTCTTTGGGCTTCCAGGGGGCTGTTTAGGGGCCTCTGAGAGGCGTTGTAGGGGCGGTAAGCGGACCAACCTCAGAAACCAGCCAACATTAAGAGACTGGCAATACGAAAGTGGGAAAAGTGTAACGGACACCAAACTGGAAGCCGGCCCCAAAATCGGGAAGCCGGAAGAGGCGGGAGAGCAAGAAGCCGAGCAGGACAAGGACGAGGAAAAATGACTCACTTCGTGGAGCTCCCCATATGTGCATCTCATGTTCTATATTATGCCGTAGCGAGCGTCTGTTCATGAGCGTTTGATTATAGTAGCCCGTCCACATTGGCGACAGGCCCGACGAAGACGAGCGCATCCTGATGCGAGTGAGTGAGTGTGAGTCAGAGCGAGCTGAGTATGATTGAACATGAGCCTCGTCATCTTCACTCCCCCTCCTCAGCTGCCAGGCCGTGCCCTCCTCAGCCTGCGGTAACTTCGAAGCTTCCCAGATGTGCATACTCTTACTCCTCCTCCTCCTCCTCCTCTTCCTCCTCCCCCTTTCCTCCATCTTCACAATCTGCTATGCAAGCCAAGGATGTTGAGCACGAAAACGAGCAAACCGCCTGAGACATCCCCACAAACTGGCCGCGAACGGGCCCGTGATATACCCCCTGGCGGCTCCCCTTAGGGGTGCTGAAACCAGCGCCCCGCCTGAGACATCCTCACACTCTGCTATGAAAGCCAAGGATGTTGAGCACGAAAACGCACAAACCGCTTGAGACATCCCCACAAACTGGCCGCGAACGGGCCCGTGATATACCCCCTGGCGGCTCCCTCGAGGGGTGCTGAAACCAGCGCCCCGCCTGAGACATCCTCACAATCTGATATGAAAGCCCAGGATGTTGAGCACGAAGACGAGCAAACCGCTTGAGACATCCCCACAAACTGGCCGCGAACGGGCCCGTGATATACCCCCTGGCGGCTCCCCTTAGGGGTGCTGAAACCAGCGCCCCGCCTGAGACATCCTCACACTCTGTTATGAAAGCCAAGGATGTTGAACACGAAAACGAGCAAACCGCTTAAGACATCCTTGCAAACTGGCCGCGGACGGGCCCGTGATATACCCCCTGGCGGCTCCCCTTAGGGGTGCTGAAACCAGCGCCCCGCCTGAGACATCCTCACAATCTGCTATGTCAGCCAAGGGTGTTGAGCACGAACACGAGCAAACCGCTTGAGACATCCCCACACACTGGCCGCGAACGGGCCCGTGATATACCCCCTGGCGGCTTCCCTTAGGGGTGCTGAAACCAGCACCCCGCCTGAGACATCCTCACAATCTGCTGTGAAAGCCAAGGATGTTGAACACGAAAACGAGCAAACCGCTTGAGACATCCCTGCGAACTGGCCGCGAACGGGCCCGTGATATACCCCCTGGCGGCTCCCCTTAGGGGTGCTGAAACCAGCGCCCCGCCTGAGACATCCTCACAATCTGTTATGTCAGCCAAGGGTGTTGAGCACGAACACGAGCAAACCGGTCGAGACATCCCCACACACTGGCCGCGAACGGGCCCGTGATATACCCCCTGGCGGCTTCCCTTAGGGGTGCTGAAACCAGCGCCCCGCCTGAGACATCCTCACAATCTGCCGTGCGCTGAGCCACTCAGACTGTGAGAAGGTCTGAGTACGTGTGGGTCTGAGTATGAGTAAGTCCGACAGGAGGGGAGGACGAAGGAGGAGGAGGAGAGGAGGAGAGGAGCCGCGCTGGAGGAGAGGAAGTAGGAGGCGCCCAAGCAATAATTACTCACTTCGTGGAGCTCCCCATATGTGCATTTCATGTTTTAGTTTTTGCCGCAGTGAGCGTTTGTTCATGAGCGCTTGGCTATAATAGCCCGTCCACGTTGGCGACACGCCCGACGAAGACGAGCGCATCCTGTTGCGAGTGAGTGAGTATGAGTCAGAGTGAGCTGAGTACGATTGAGCATGAGCCTCGTCATCTTCACTCCCCCTCCTCAGCTGCCAGGCCGTGCCCTCCTCAGCCTGCGGTAACTTCGGAGCTTCCCAGATGCGCATACTCTTACTCCTCCTCCTCCTCCTCCTCCTCCTCCTCCTCCTCCTGCTCCTCTCCCTTTCCTCCATCTTCAAAGCCTGCGATGAAAGCCAAGGATGTTGAGCACGAGAACGAGCAAACCGTTTGAGACATCCCCACAAACTGGCCGCGAACGGGCCCGTGATATACCCCCTGGCGGCTCCCCCTAGGGGTGCTGAAACCAGCGCCCCGCCTGAGACATCCTCACACTCTGTTATGAAAGCCAAGGATGTTGAGCACGAACACGAGCAAACCGCTGAGACATCCCCACACATTGGCCGCGAACGGGCCCGTGACATACCCCCTGGCGGCTCCCCTAGGGGTGTTGAAACCAGCGCCCCGCCTGAGACATCCTCACAAACTGCTATGACAGCCAAGGGTGTTGAGCACGAAAACGAACAAACCGCTTGAGACAACCTCACAAACTGGCCGCGAACAAGCCCGTGATATACCCCTCTGGCGGCTCCCCTTAGGGGTGCTGAAACCAGCGCCCCGCTTGAGACATCCTCACAGTCTGCGATGACAGCCAAGGATGTTGAGCACGAAAACGAGCAAACCGCTTGAGACATCCGTGCAAACTGGCCGCGAACGGGCCCGTGATATACCCCCTGGCGGCTCCCCTTAGGGGTACTGAAACCAGCGCCCCGCCTGAGACATCCCCACAATCTGCCGTGCGTTGGGTAACTCAGACTGTGAGAAGGTCTGAGCACGTGTGGGTCTGAGTATAAGTAAGTCTGTGTATGAGTACGTCTGGGTATGAGTAAGTCTGAGTATGTATGTGCTTGCTCGGGAATGTTGTCTGCGGTGTTGGAGCACCGCCGTCCTTGCAGCATCGGTCCATGGACACGATGGCTCAAGTTTTTTCCGGCTATGCAAGTGGCCCGCGCCACGATCCTGGAGCTCGCGCGCGGGATCAGCACCGGGGCGGTCCTGTGGGGCGCGACCCATCCGTGCCCGACCTGCGCCCCTGTCGTGCATTGCCCAGCGGTGCCCGCCTCGACGTGCGTCTGCCCGACGCCCTCTCCGCTGGCGGTGGCTGGCGGCGCGGTGCTGGTGGCGCTGCTCATCGTCGGAGCATACCTGCTGGGCGCGCTGTGGGGGCTGCCGACCCGCGAGGTGCGGGTAGGGCACGCGCACGTGCCGCAGGTGGCGGTGACGGACGACGCGACGTCGTTGAGGCAGCAGGCGCAGGCGCAGCTCACCTTCGTCCGCAGCCGAAGCGCGGCCGTTCGTCGAGATGGCGCTTAATCCTGGTGATTATGTGCTTGTGAGGTATCGGGGCGTGCCAGGCCCCGTCGTATATCATGTTCGGTTGGTGGTCGCTGTCCGTCCGAGGACCGCCGAGTGCTACGGGGTGACGCCCGACCAGGATCACTACGAGGAGACCTACGCGGTGGGCGTGGACTTCGACAGCGTGCACATCTTGTCGCACGCGCTGGAGGTTCCTGCAGGTGTGGTGGCGGCGCAGATCTATGGCTTCAGGGCCGCGCCAGCTCAGGCCGTCGTCGACGCGTACGCAATGCTGGGGGCCCACACGCTAGGCGTGCCGTGCGCGCCGCTCCCGCTCGTCGCGCACTACGACCCGCCCGGCGCGGCAGCAGGGGCGGCGCCAGCAGGTGGCGGAGCCGCGGCGGCAGCCGCCGCGCCCGCGGCCGTGGCGGCGGGAGCTGTGGTGCCCGCCGGGGGGGCAGCGCCGGCCCCTGGGGCAGGAGCGCTCGTGCCCCCCGGCCGCGTGGCCGCCGCCGGCGCCGACGGCGCCGCCGCGGGCGCCGCGCTCGGCATCCCGCCCGGGCTGGGCGGCGGTGCCGCCGCAGCCGCCGCGGCGCCTGCAGGGGCGCTTGTGCCGCCGCCTGGCAACAGCTGGTACGCGGTGGAGGATCGCGCAGGATACTCGATCGGGGACCTCGTCTGCCACCAGCTCCCAGTTGGCGCCCTCAGCCTTGGAGATCGTGCTATCGTCCACGCGGCTGGGGCGTCCGTCCCGGTGGCGCTGCTCTCAGCCGCCGACGCGCTGGTGTTGTCGAAGGGCGATGCCCGCGCGATGGCAGTGAAGAATGATGTGCAAGGCGAGCGCCGTCGCACGTGGGACGATGCGGTGGCCAGCTCGTCGGAGGAGCCGACCCCTGGTGGCTGGGGCGTGCAGGGCCCGAGGACGGTCCTCTGGTTCATGAAGCACGTGAGGGGCAACGGGAACAGCGCCTTCCACGCCCGCGAGAACTGGGTCCGCCTCTCGAAGGTGCCGTCGGGCGACAGGAGCGTCAACGAGCATGAGGTGCTCAGCAGGATCTTCGACGTGGCGGTGATGCACGACCAGCTGAACTGCCCGTCGTTGCTCGCGTTCGAACTCATGTCGAGGAGGCTCGCCCTGATAAAGGAGGCCCACAGAGTCTCACCGACCCAGCCCGACTACACGGCCGCCGATCAGTTCATGGGCTGGAGCCGCCGGTCAGGAGGCGCGGCGATTTCCCCGGGCTTGTCGGCCCGCGTCGCGGACCAGCTCAAGCAAGAGGCAGCGATCATGAAGGAGGCTCGCAAGGCGAGGGAGGAGGCCGTCGCGCGCGGCAAGGGTCGTGGCAGAGGAAGTGGCCAGCCGCCTGCCGGAGGCGGCGGGGGCCAATGACGCGCCGCGGGCCGAGGGGGCGGCGATTGGGCCCGCCGGCCCCCCCTGCTCGCCATCCCAGCTACCCCCTGCCGACTCAGGGTAGCGAGGGGAGGCGCGTGCCCAGGGAGCTCGATCTTCCCGCTCCCGATTATTGAGGACGCGACGCCGGGCGCCCCGCATCTCTCTCACTCCGTTCGCCAGCGCCTGCGGCATCGGCACGCCGAGGGAGCCAGGGCCAATGAGTGCATCGAGGCCTTGAACGAGCTCTACGGCGTGCCATCTTCCTCGGTGCAGGCACCGCCCGCGGCGGACAGGAGCGCGGCCCAAGCAGCGGCTCAGCGCGCAGTTTTGAGGCATGTTGATCCCGCTCGAGTGCCTTCTTTTTCGCAGCAACGAGAAGCCGTCCGCGAGCTTCTCGGCTCCGACCTCGTCTACGACAGCGGGGAGGTTCCAAGTGCTGTGGCCAGATATGACGCCACCCGGGTCGCGGTTCCGGAGGAGTTGGAGCAGCCTCCAGCCGCCTTTGATGTTCTCGACCCCGAGGAGGCGCGTTGCCTGAGGGAGTTCCGAGCGCGGATGATGCTATCGGAGGATGAGTTCGGCCAGCGTTGTGAGATTGAGGCCCCTGTGATTCCCTGCATGGACCCAGCGCTGGCCGCAGATGTGCACAAATATGCTGACTTCGTGGCGCGACTGGACCGCGCGAACATGCTGAGGTACTCGACGAACGCTCAGGACCTCATCACGCCATTCTTTGTGCGTAAGAAGTCAGGGCAGTTGCGGATCGTATGGGACTGCAGAGCGGTCAACACTCGTTTCGCCCGATGCCCAAAGATGAACATGTCGTCTGGGAGCAAGTTGGCGGATCTCGAGTTCGGCCCGAAGGAGGGGGTGTTCACCGCCCAGGCGGATTTGAAGAACTACTTCTACCACTTGGGCATCTCTGAGGAGCTGTCAGAGTTCTTCGCCCTGCCCGCGCTCGATGTCAGCCTGCTTAGGACTCAGCGCAGGCTGCCGTCGGACATCTCAGCGCTCCCAGAGGGCAGCATGGTGTCGCCCTGCTTGGCTGTGGTGCCGAAGGGGTGGAGCTGGGCGATGTGGGTTGCTCAGCGCGTGGTCTACCACCAGTCCGTTTGCAGCCGGGCGGCGCCCGTGGATCGCATCTTGAGTGACGAGCGCCCGGCGCCCGACATGTCGGACGGCCGGCCTGCGCTGCTTGCCTACGCCGACAACATCAACGTCGTGGGCTCTGACGCGCAGCGCACAGGGAAGATGCGGGATGAGTTGGTCAATCACTTCAGGAGCATCGGGTTCGTTGTCCACGAGATCACGGGGCCCTCGGTTGACGCCGTCACTCTGGGCGACAAGGTCATGGGGCGCGAGAAGCTCGTCGTGCCCACGGATCGCAAGCTGGAGTTGTTGAGGGCCGCAGGGCTCTGGCTTCTTCGGCGCCCCCGCGTCAGCGGCAAAGCTCTGGAGCGGTTCGTGGGCCACTGTGCTCACCTTTGCCTGTTGCGTCGTGAAATGTTCGCTATCTTCCATCACGTCTACTCCTTCATCTCGGCTCACGCCGTCAGCCGCTGCCGTGTCTGGGGGTCGGTGTGCAGGGAGATCAGGCGGTTCCTCGCGCTGCTGCCGTTCTGCCGGGCGCGGCTCGATAGACCATGGAGCGGGTCACCTCGTCGGATGCGTGTCTGTCTGGGCATGCCGTGTGCTCGCGGATGCTGGGCTCTGAGGTCGTCAGGTCGCTTGGATCCTTCAAGGAGAAGTCTAGGTACAAGGCTGGGACCCCCGCTATCAGGGCTCGCGATCACGCACTCTTGGGCTCGGACGTTTTCAGCAGCATCAACACTGTCAAGCCGGTGGACCCCGTCGAGACTCCAGAGGTCTGGGACGAGAACCCCATCTTCGTCGAGATCCCTCAGGAGCTCTTGGATCCCAAGGATTGGCAGCTCGACTTCGCAGCTCGTTTCCTGGAGGTCGAAAACATCATGGTACTCGAAGGCAGGGGCTCCGTGGCAGCCCTCAGGCACCAGCTCCGTTCCCTGGCGTCTTTCGGCTGCTCACTTCTTCATCTTGGGGATAATCTATCGCTCATTTTGGCTTCAGAGAAAGGCAGGTCCTCCGCCCCAGGATTGTTGAAGATCTGCAGGCGTCTTCTCGCACTTACACTAGCGGGCGACGTTCGGGTGCACCATCGGTGGCACCAATCCGAGCTGGACGCGGTGGATGGTGGCTCGCGGCTCTGGGAGGGCTCGGACGCGCTCCTCTGCGGTCCTGAGGCGCCCTGGCCCTGCTTCGTCCAGGGGCCTTGCCAAGCAGACC
The DNA here is from genome assembly GCA_963575745.1 of Prorocentrum cordatum. Taxonomy (NCBI): domain Eukaryota; class Dinophyceae; order Prorocentrales; family Prorocentraceae; genus Prorocentrum; species Prorocentrum cordatum. The sequence goes on from CAUYUJ010003192.1 coordinate 56,086, forward strand.
AGGTCGCTGCCCTTGTCGCCGGAGCTCGTGACAGACATCGTCGAGGTCGCGCGCCCATTTGGTTTGGGGGTGGCCAACGCGATGGCGCTCGCTGCCGTCAAGGCGCAGTCGTGGCCGAGGTATCTCGGCGCCCTGCGCAGGCTGGCTGCCTTCTGCCTCCTCCGGGGCTTGCTGGTGATCTCGCTGGAGTCCGCCGATTTCGCGATGGCCGAGCTGGCGCAGGAGATGCACGCCGACGGCGACGACCGTTCCGCGGGGCAGGTGCTCTACGCGGCCTGGCAGGCGACTATCCCGTCGGCGGGCAGAGGGGGAGCCTCGCTGCCCCGCACGTCGCGGGCCCTCGTGGCCTGGCCGCCGCCTGGCTGGTCGCGGTCGCGGTGGCGCAGGTGATGCTGGACTGGGGCGAGCCGCTGGCAGCGCTGCTGGTGGTGCTGTGCTTCACGTGCTACCTGAGGCCCTCGGAGGGGCTCTACCTCCAGGTGGCGGACGTGGTGGCGCCGCTGTTCCCGACCTCGTCCTTCGTCGCTCTGAACCCTCACCCCGAGGAGAGAGGCCAGACGTCAAAGACCATGGCGACGAACGAGAGCCTGATGATCGACCATCCGAGGAGGCTCTTCGTCGGCGAGGCGCTGCTGATCGCAGTGAAGCTGGCGACCAGCCAGAGGATCTTCCCGTTCTCGATGGTCTCGTTCGCCGCGCTGTTCAGGGCCGCCCAGCTGCACCTCGGGATGACGAAGCTGCATGTCTTGTACCAGATGAGGCACGGCGGGCCGTCGGAGGACAGGAGGGAGAATGTGAGGGCGCCGCTGGAGGTGAAGCAGCGCGGCCGCTGGAGTGCCGACGCCTCGATGAGACGTTACGAGGCGGCGGCCCGGCTGCAGCGAGAAGAGGCCCAGCTCCCGCGGGCCGTGATGACGGCGGCTCTGGCTGCCATGCAGTCGCTGCCGGGCGCCCTTACGGCGTCGTTGAGCCGCCGCCTGGTGCCCGCCGGAGGCGCGGCTACTGCGTCGAGGTCTTCGCCGGCTGCCGCCGCCTCTCGCTCGAGCTGGCCAGCAGAGGCTACCGCGTCTACACCTTCGACATTGCGCACTCGGCCAACCAGGACATCCTCAGACCCGAGGCCTGGGCGGCCCTCCTGGAGCTCGCTGTCTCGCCTGCCTGCCGTCTCGTCTGGCTGGGGACCCCTTGCACCTCCTGGTCCAGAGCTCGGAGAGGGGGGGCTGGTCCCGCACCCCTCCGAGATTCGGGGCCAGGGCTGCTCGGTGCCCCCGGCCTCGGTGACAAGGATTCTGCGAAGGTCCGCCTAGGCAACGCGTTGATGCGTGCCTCGGCCGCGCTGGCTCGTGCTTGCATCCTGGCGAATGTGCGCGTCGTCATTGAGAATCCCTTCGCCTCTAGAATTTGGCTGACCCGTCCTTTCAACTCACTCAAGCGTCTCGGGGCCGAAATGTATACCTCTACCTTTTGCCAGTATGGGGCGCCGTGGCGGAAAAAAACGCATCCCTGCTGGCTTTGAGTTGTCCAGAGCTCTCAGCTATCAAGAGATGTGTCATGTGCAGGGACAGGTGCTCGGCCACTAATAAGAAACACGAGCAACTTGCAGGTAATAATGCAATGGGGAAGTTTAAGACTTTAGTTGCCCAGCCATATCCGCAGTTGTTTGTCGAACACATCTGTGAGCTGTTATTTAAGCGCTTCGCGTAGGCCGTTGGCCAGTTCCAAGAATTTGGGATTGGGGATCCTGATGAATGTCTTCGGGTGCCTCCGATGTGTGTGATGCCTCTGGTCAGCTCGCAGGCCCTTCAGTGCTATCGGATATGTGGTTCATCTCTGGCGGCGAGAAATGAGCAGAGCCACGTGTATGTGCTTGCTCGGGAATATTGTCTGCGGTGTTGGAGCACCGCCGTCCTTGCAGCATCGGTCCATGGACACGATGGCTCAAGTTTTTTCCGGCTATCCCCAAGCCTACCCCTTTCACCCTCCTGCTCATCAAAGCTGGGGGGATCCTGATAAATGTCTTCGGGTGCCTCCGATCTGTGTGATGCCTTTGGTCAGCTCGCAGGCCCTTCAGTGCTATCGGATATGTGGTTCACCTCTGGCGGCGAAAAATGAGCTGAGCCACATGAGTAAGCCTGTGTATGAGTAAGTCTGTGTATGTGTACGTCTGGGTATGAATAAGTCTGAGTATGAGTAGGTCAGAGTATGAGAATGTATGAGTATGCATATGTCTGTGTATGAGCAAGTCTGGGTACGAGCAAGTCTGAGTATGAGTAAAGCCGACAGAAGGGGAGGACGAAGGAGGAGGAGGAGGAGAGGAAAATAGGAGGAAGAGAAGAGGAAGTAGGAGGCGCTCAAGTAATAACAAGAACCCCATCTTAGGATATGGGGAACAAGAACCCCATTTTAGGATATGGGGAATAAGGAAGGAAGGACGGAAGGAGGAGGACGAGTAGGAGAAGGAAGAGGAGGAGCAGGAACTCAATTGGTGAGGGGGCGGGCGGGCGGGCGCGCGGGCGGGCGGGCGGGCGAGCATAATGTTATCAGTTGTGTTCACTTTTGTTGCCAAGGGTTGCCACGCGACGAGTGGAGTAGAATAGTATTTGTGTCCGCCCCCCATGGATTTCTATGTGACGGGTCGATCAGATACTATATGTTCGCCTCCCTGCTGCGCTGCCACGGGGCGAGTACAACTTAACAGTTAACATTCCTCTTCGCAGGCGGTGCCCTGGTTGCACTCCCTGGGAGCTGGGAGGTAAAACCTTGCATCGGAAGCAAAAGTCCGTCCGCGGACCTGTGTAGGCGATACTTGGTACCACTTCGGCGTCGTTGTCGTTCCCTTCGTTCTCGTTCCCGTCATCGTCCTCGTCGTCGTCGTCGGCGTCCTTGTCGTCGTCATTGACGTCGACGTTGACGAGCAGGCTGCGGGCGGGCGGGCGTTTGCGGGCGAGCGGGTGGATACGCGCGCGGGCGCGGGCGCTGGGGCAGGCGCTTGGACGGGCAGGCGATTATAACATTGCGTTTTATGATCCTGTGCGTTGCCACGTGCCCCGTAGAGTATGTTAGTATGTGTTTCCGGTCCCTTGCGCTGCCACGCGACTACTTGGCTGTGATAGTTCGTACAGGTTTCTGCGCCCATGCGTTGCCATGTATTGATTAGATCGAATAGTCGGTTTGTCGCCTCCTGCGTTATTGCGCAACGGGCCGAATATGTATAATAGTTTCGTTTTCGCCCCGTAGATGTTGCCAGGGTGGTAAACCCTTGAGCACAGAACGATATGCATCGGAAGCAATCGCCCGCTCGAAGAATTTCGCTCCCGACGCTTGATCATTCGTGGTTGTCCTCGTCGTCGTTGTCGTTCTCGTATTCGTCGTCGTTGTCACCTTCGTTGTCCTCGTTCCCCTCGGTCCAAAAAGTTCACGGCCTTGCAGAAGGCCAGGATCAGGGCTTTTGCCACGGAAGCCTTCTTCACGGCTGCTAGGGCTGAAGGTCTTGGCTATTGTGTGTCTCTTGATTGTATGCACTGCGGGGCGAGAGACACGATTTTCCGCAGGCTGTGAGAATGCCAACATCCAGAAGTTGTGGAGACCAGATCAGAAGTTGTGAGCGAAGACATCATAGATGCTGCTCTGGCTGCTAAGGCGTCGGGCGACCTCGATGCCTAGTTTGTTCCCTACCTAGGCTCTGCCTAGAAGGGTTCTTACTCTCTTAGCTTAAAGGGCCGGGCAGTGCACAGCGCCCCGGGCGGTTCCCCCAGTCCCCGCCCCGCGGTTCCCCCAGTCCCTTGGGAGCTTTAGCCTTAGCTTAGCTTTAGCTTAGCGTTAGCTTTAGCTTTAGCTTTAGCTTAGCTTTAGTTTAGTGTTAGCTTAGCTGTAGCTTAGCTTTAGCTTAGCTTTAGCTTAGCTTCAGCTTAGTGTTAGCTTAGCTTTAGCTTAGCTTTAGCTTCGCTTTAGTTTAGCTTCAGCTTAGCTTTAGCTTAGCTTCAGCTTAGTAATAGCTTAGCTTTAGCTTAGTGTTAGCTTAGCTTTAGCTTAGCTTCAGCTTAGTGTTAACTTAGCGTTAACTTAATGTTAGCTTAGCTTTAGCTTAGCTTCAGCTTAGTTTTAGCTTAGCTTTAGCTTAGCTTTAGCTTAGCTTTAGCTTAGCTGTAGCTTAACTTTAGCTTAGCTTTACCTTAGCGTCAGCTTAGCCTTAGCTTAGCCTTAGCCTAGCTTTAGCTTAGCTTTAGCTTAGCTTTAGCTTAGCTTTAGCTTAGCTTTAGCTTAGCTTCAGCTTAGCTTCAGCTTAGCTTCAGCTTAGCTTTAGCTTAGCTTCAGCTTAGCTGTAGCTTAGCCTTAGCTTAGCTTTAGATTAGCTTTAGCTTAGCTTTAGCTTAGAGTTAGCTTAGCTTTAGCTTAGATTTAGCTTAGCTTTAGCTTAGCTTCAACTTAGCTTTAGCTTAGCTTTAGCTTAGTGTTAGCTTAGCCTTAGCTTAGCTTCAGCTTAGCTTTAGCTTAGCTTTAGCTTAGCTTTGGCTTAGCTTTAGCTTAGATTTAGCTTAGCTTCAGCTCAGTGTCAGCTTAGCTTTAGCTTAGCTTTAGCTTAGCGTTAGCTTAGCTTCAGCTTAGCTTTAGCTTAGCTTCAGCTTAGTGTTAACTTAGCGTTAACTTAGTGTTAGCTTAGCTTTAGCTTAGCTTCAGCTTAGTTTTAGCTTAGCTTTAGCTTAGCTTTAGCTTAGCTTTAGCTTAGCTGTAGCTTAGCCTTAGCTTAGCTTTAGCTTAGCTTGAGCTTAGCTTGAGCTTAGCTTTAGCTTAGCTTCAGCTTAGCTTTAGCTTAGCTTTAGCGTAGCCTTAGCTTAGATTTCGCTTAGCTTCAGCTTAGCTTTAGCTTAGCTTTAGCTTAGCTTTAGCTTAGCTTTAGCTTAGCTTTAGCTTAGCTTTAGCTTAGCTTTAGATATTTAGCTTTAGCTTAGCTTTAGCTTAGCTTTAGCTTAGCTTTGCTTTAGCGTTAGCTTAGCGTTAGCTTAGCGTTAGCTTAGCTTCAGCTTAGATTTCGCTTAGCTTTAGCTTAGTGTTAGCTTAGCTTTAGCTTAGCTTTAGCTTAGCTTTAGCTTAGCTTTAGCTTAGATTTAGCTTGGATTTAGCTTGGATTTAGCTTAGCTTTAGCTTAGCTTTAGCTTAGCTTTACTGTTACTACTAATGCTGCTTTCCTAGGGGCTCCAACTCCTAGGTACGGTCGCACTGGGATAATTTTTTTAGATGGAGCCTTTCGGCACCCCGCCGACACCTACCCGAGGTCCCTCACTGAGGCTGATGATGGTCCCTTCCTTAAGTGGCATGTTCCACCCGACTCGGCCCCTGACCCATCTCTAATGGATTGTGGGGCTCGCTTTCTGTGGACGGCCCTTTGTGCCCGTCACCCTGTTTGGGAGCTCTCCAGGGCTGCTGGCTCGGTCTGCATGGCGTTGACTCTGAGGGGGTCCTGCATCCCTCGTCGAAATTGAACGCAAGTTTTAGCCGCGACCTGGCGGCGCCCCCCGACCCCCAATTTCAATGTTCACGCCGACGCCGGCGACTTCGAGATTTTCTTCGGACCCCGCCGGCCTCGATGCGCCTGTCGATGAACATTGAAATTTGGGGGCGACGGGGATGGAAAAAACTTGCGTTCAATTTCGACGAGGGTCCTGGTGGCTGAGTTTCGAGCCCCTGCCTGGGGCCCCATACCCCCAGACCCCGCAGAGCGCCGAGTTCAGTGCCCACACGTGGGCCAAGGTTCTGGCGACGACCCCAGCCGATTGCCACGTTGACTCGGAGGAGGAGGAGGGAGGAGGAGGAGGAGGAGGAGGAGGAGGAGGAGGAGGACCAGTGGAAACCTAAGCCGAGTGTGGTGAAAGTGGCTGGTAGATCGAAGCCCGAGCAGCTCTCGCACAAAAAGGTGTCTTCGAGAGCGTTCCTGCAGTGTCACGGGCAGTTTTCGGATGCCTCGGGGCGTACCAAAGTTGACGCCCATACAGACATCGGTGATGCTTCGGTCGGCGCTGCCGAGAAACGGCGTCGTATTGGCAATGGCTTTGCAGATGTGGGCGCTAAACTTGCTCTCGTGATTCACCCTGCTGATGCTGGGCTGCTACAAGAAGCTGACGAGCAGGTTCGGCCCGCTCTGGCCACTCTCAAGGTCGCTTGTGCAGTGCTTCGCCTGTGGCCGAATATCGATTCAACTAACGTAGAGCGTGTCCCCCAGCCCCCTTGAGGCGAATAGGTCTGCTTGTCATCGCTGCGAACGTTGGGCTGGTGTTTGGAGGTGCGCCTTTCGCCTCAGGGGGTCGAGGTCGTCCAGCGTCCCCCCTGGAGGTCGCTGCCCCCGTGACAGCAAGCTCCACGCTGACCACCAGGGCCGTCTAGGCCATAGAACGATTGCTTTCGATTGTTCGGGCCACTCTGTGCTCTTCATATGTATTAGGTGCAAGTGCTACTCGACTGGGGGCCAGGTCAGAGGCTTGGCAAATAAATGCCGCCCCCCGTCTCGTGCTGGCCGCCTTGGGTGGACCAATGTATGCCTTGGCAAGTTCCCACACTACTATAGGCGTAAGAATTGTACTACTGTCGGCGTTGGCTCGTTTGCGGCGTGCTTTAACAGGCCAGCCTTTGACGAGAATAACCTCGGCCTGGAGGCCGCGCGGCCTCAGCCTGTCATTTCTGCCCCCGCTGCTGCTGCCTCCTCCTCTGGGGTGGAGCGGGGTGTGGAGCTGGGTGGGTTTGGCTCGGGGAAGACTGGTCCTGGTTCCCTCAAGCCGCAGCTTTCGGAGGCTGCGCATTGGGAGTGCGACGTTGCAGCCGAAGAGGAGGCTTCTAGGTTCCTGTTCGGCTCCTTTCCTGGATCCGATCCTGCCGCGCAGGTTGAGCCTGGGCTGGCGGCGTGCGCTGTCGCCGCTCTCGGTGTCTCGGCTGGCAGTTCTGCCAGTCATGCTCCGCCCTCTCTGGTGGAAGTGGCAGTCGTGAGGCCCGTGGGCCCTCTGAGTGCCGCGGTCCCCCGATCGAGGGTCGCCGTCGGCTCTGCCGTCGGCAGTGCCGCGGACCCTCGGATGGGGGATGCCGGCGGCACGAGGAGCGGTAATCGTGCCGCTGCTTCGTGCAGCGTGGGCGGGATCCGTTGTCACGGGGGGGTGGCAGGGGAGGAGCTCGGAGAGCACCGTGAGGACGCCACCCCCAGGTCCCACTCTCCCTCCTCGGGCGGGGAAAAGCGTTTCCTGGCCCCGCCCTGCGGTGGATGCAGAGGGGACTGCCGTTGCGGTCTCTGGAGTTCCCTCCGCTGCGTCGCCGCGCGCATAGTCTGCCCCCCGAGAGGGTGTGAACGATGCGGGCTCCATCCCGAGCCCTCGCGAAGACGAGAGTTCGGGGTCGGACTAATGTTGAGGGGCGTGCCGATCGGCCGATGGGCAGCCTCCTCGTTGGAGGAGGTTGCCCTGGTCGTGCGGCTCTCCTCACATGCTTCTTATACTCGAGCCCGCATCTCCCTCCGCTGTTGGCTCGCCTCCTTGGTCGTGCCAAGGATTTGGAGGCGCTGACGTGGATATCAAAAAGTATTTGCACTCGTTGTCGTTGTCGTCCTCGTCGCCGTCGTCGTCATCGCTGTCGTTGTTCTCGCCTCCGTCATTGTCGTCGTCGCGGGCGGGCGGGCGAGCGGGCGGGCGTGACAAGCGGGCGCGCTGGCGCCCGCGTGGGCGAGCGAGCCAGTAGAGTATGACATGGTCTGCTCCTTCACGTTACCCCGCAACCAGTAGGAATCTGATTGTTTGCGTGTGTGTGTCTCTGTCCGATCCCCTGCGTTGCCACGCGACGAGTCGATTATGATGGTCGTCGTTTCCACTCCCACTCGTTGCCATTTGATGGTTAGATCTACTCGTATTTGTTGGCCCCTCTGTGTTGCCACGGGACGAGTTGAGTTGAGAACTGTTTCTTGCGGCCCGCATGCTAAACCAAGTGGCGAATGAAATAGGTTATGAGTTTGTTCCGACAACCGCCTTGCAAGGCGACAGGTGTACGAGATTGCGCTTGCGTCCGCTGATGGAAGGCATTCGCCGAAAGAACAGTAAGAGTTAATTTCGGACGGGCAACCCTGTAGTGCGCTACGGGTGTCATATAGCGGCGACTGAGTTTGGAAATGGACACCCGGAGCGCCTCGAAGAATCAGCAACTCACGCTATCATCGACGAGCACCGGAATGTGACGGGAGTCGGGTAGCCGCGTCGTCAGACCGCATCCACCCCAGGCGACTTGAATCAATCACCATCAGTCTGCTGATAGGCGGGCCTCGGGGATTGTTCCGGGAGCAGATAAAACATCGAAGAAGATGCGGCGAGCAGAACAAAATGGTTTTGGAAGGGAGGCGGGGCGGGAAAAAGGGCATGCAGACAGTGGGGGAAGGGCGGCGTGGGCGGCGGGAGGGAGGTCCGAACCACGAGAAACATGTTGTTTTTGTTTTCTCAGTCTCAGTCTCTCTGTCTCTCTCTCTCTCTCTCTCTCTCTCTCAGTCTCGCTATCTCTCTCTCTCTCTTTCTTTATTTTTTTTTCTCTTTCTCTTTATACATAGATGTGCACGTACAGATGTATATATATATATATATATACATATATACATACATGCACACATATATATATATATATATATATATATATTCATGTATGTATACATACACACCTATAGCTATATACATATATATATAGATATATATGGTCGCCCCCCCCCAGCACCCCCCAAACCACCAAAACCACAAAACGATCATTGATTGTTTGCTCCTCCTCCTCCCTCGCCCTCCTCTTCCTCCTTCTTTCTTCCTCTTCCTTAACTCCTCCTCCTCCTCCTCTTCCTCCTCTTCTTCCTTCGCCAAAAAGACTTGCGGGAGGAGGGTGGCCACGAAAGAATGCAATTCACATTTTTTTTTGTTTTTTCGGTCAGGGAGGCAACCAAACAGTGCTATTGAGATGTGTTTTAGGTTTTTTTGGTTTTCAGAGATCCACAAGCATGGCCAGGGAGTGTTGTGGAACGCCAGAAACCAAACAAAAACTTGTGAATTGCAGTGTTTGGGGAGAGCATGGCCACGAAACCATGCTATTCACATGTTTTTTTTTTTTTTTTTGTTTTTGTTTTTTTTGGTCCGCCAGAAAACCAAACACACATGTGAATAGCAGTATTTGGTGAGAGCACGGCCACGAAATCATGGTATTCACATTTTTTTTTCTGTCCGCCAGAAAACTAAAAAAAACGTGTGAATAGCAGTATTTGGTGAGAACACGGCCGCGAAACCATGCTATTCACATGTTTTTTTTGGGGGTTTTTGGTCCGCCAGAAAACCTAAAAAACATGTGAATAGCAGTATTTGGTGAGAGCACGGCCACGAAACCATGCTATTCACATGTGTTTTTGGTTTTTTCGGTCCGCCAGAAAAACAAAAAAACATGTGAATAGCAGTGTTTGGTGGCCATGCTCTCCCCAAACACTGCAATTTACAAGTTTTTGTTTGGTTTCTGGCGTTCCACAACACCCCCTGGTCATGCTTGTGGATCTTTGAAAACCAGAAAAACAAAAACATGTGAATAGCAGTGGTTGGTTGCCTCCCTGACCGAAAAAAAAATCCAAAAAACATGTGAATAGCACGGTTGCGTTGCCATGCTGATGCTGTTGCTGTTGTTGCTCCCCTTCCTCATCCTCATCCTCCTCACCCTCATCCCCCTCATCCCCATCATCCTCATCCTCTTCTTCTTCCTCCTCATCCTCATCCCCCTCATCCTCCTCATCCTCATCCTCTTCTTCGCCCTCCTCATCCTCGCCCTCCTCATCCTCACCCTCCTGCTGCTCCTCCGCCTCTTCCTCCTGCTCCTCTTCCTCCTCCTTCTCCTCCTCCTCCTCCTACCGAACCCGCCAGGATCACAGTATGATTACAATCAGAATGCAGCAATAATTCTTCAACCCGTCCCTCCTTCCCCAAAGCAATGCGACGCAATGCGATTGCAGTGCAATGCAACGCAATGCGATCGAACCATGAGCGCATGCAAAGCAGCGCGCGTCCATTGCGCGCGACAGTGAGCACGCGGCGCGCATAGTGTACGCGCACGCTGTGCACGTGGTGTGCGCGCGGAGTCCACGCGTGCTAGTAGTAGTAGTGGTAGTAGTAGTCGTAGTCGCAGTAGTAGTAGTAGTAGTAGTAGTAGTAGTAGTAGTAGTAGTAGTAGTCGTCGTCGTCGTAGCAGTAGTAGTAGTAGTAGTAGTAGTAGTAGTAGTAGTAGTAGTAGTAGTAGTAGTGGTAGTAGTAGTAGTAGTCGTAGTAGTAGTAGTAGTAGTAGTAGTAGTAGTAGTAGTAGTAGTAGTAGTAGTAGTAGGTGGAAGCAGGAAGATATGCCGTTTTTTCTTCAGGAAGAAGACACAGTGGTCACCCGCTGCTCCTGCGTCGCGGCGGGTTTGCCGCTGCCTGATGTTCCTTATTGTCGGCGGGTTGTTCTTGTTGTTCTGCATTGGTTTCTGTTGCGCTTCGCGATTTCCGTCTCCAGGAGGACATCCTAAAAATGCGATGCCCTTTTTCGCAACAGAAGACGCAATTGTTTCTCACTCATTCTGCGTCGCGGCGGGTTTGCCGCTGCCTGTCGTTCATTACCATCAAGGCGTTGTTCTTGTTGTTCTGCATTTCTTTTCTGTTGCGTTTTGCGATTTCCGCCTCGGAGAGGGCACCCTAAAATCGGGATGCCCCTTTTCACAGCAGAAGACGCAGTTGCTGCTCACTGCTTCTGCGTCGCGGCGGGCTTGCAGCTGTATGTTGTTCGTGGTTGTTGACGTGTTGATCCTGTCGTTGTGCATTGCGTTTCTGTTGCGTTTTGCGGTGTCCGTCGCCACGAGGGCATCCTTAATTTTGGATGCCATTTTGCGCCACAGAAGACGCACTTGTTTCTCACTGGGTCTGCGTCGCGGCGAGTTTGCCGCCGTCCGTCGTTCATTATCATCGATGCGGTGTTCTTGTGGTTCTGCCGTGTTTTCTGTTGCGCTTTGCGATTTCCGTTCCCAGGGGAGCATTCTAAATTGTGGATGCCCTTTTGTTTTTCTGAACCCTCAGAGCAAGGGGGATATTATTCAAGATTCCCCGACAGACCCGACAGAAGGATCTTGCCTAGATACCGCCACCTGGTGGTCGAAGTTCGAACGTCATTTTCTGGAGCGGGGAGAGCGGCGGGCCCGCCGCGCGGCAGCGTGTGGGTGTGTCGTTAGCAGCCCCGTGCAGGGGTGCGTTGTCATTGGGTCGGTCCGCTTGCCCCTCTGTCGATTTGTTCTCTGAACGCCCAAACTAAGGGAATGTTATCCAAGACGCACGCAGAAGGATCTTGTTCAAGATATCGCCACCTGGTTGCTTGGGGTCTGTCTCAGTCGTGCACTTGAGCACAAACGGCAGAACCTTGCAATCGGGCCCAAGCAGCCGCGAGCTTCTGGGCGTCAAAAAGCACGTCGTCAGTAGGTTGCTCCGTTTCCCCCTCCGTCGAGTTTTTTTTTCGGAACCTCCAAAGCAAGGGGGATCTTATCCAAGATCCCCCGACAGCAAGGTCTTGTTGAAGATGCCGCCACCTGGCGGTCGAAGTTCGAACGCCATTCCCTGGAGCGTGGTGGGCGGCGGGCACGCCATGCGGCAGCATGTTGGTTTTTTCGTTAGCAGCCCCGTGCAAAGGTCGTGCAGGCGCCTCACTGGCTGCCCATGCAGCCGTCCCTAAGGGACCGGTTGCGCCTCGAACCCCACTTCGCGGGGTGCAAAGTGAGCCAGGCCCAGCGCTTCTTCTCCTGGGGCGTTGCCCAGTAGTTGAAGCGAGCCTGCTTTGAGCGGAGGTCGGCGAGGGCGGCTTTGGCCTTGCCGAGCTCTTCCTGCAGTTCCTCGCTGCTCTGCTCCAGCTTCCTGTTGGCCCGCGCCAGCTGCCGCAGCTTCTTGAGTTCGTCGGCCTGCTCCTGCTTCTCGCGGGTCGCTGCGTCGAACTCCCTCGTGAGCTTCCTGTTCTTCTCGCAGAGAGCGTCGAACCGAGAGGTGGAACGAAGGGTAGCAGTGGCCAGTGCATCGCACAGACGCCTGTGCGAAGCAGCCTTGAACTCCGCCACTGCCTCCTTCAAGGCTTTCGCCACCCACGGTTTGCCCGAGAAGTTTTTCACAGCCCTGACGCGTGCCCTGCCCATGTTAGCGACGCGCTTCCTCTCGAGCGCTGCCTTCGTCGAGGCTGGCATGCTAGCAAAAATGAACAACTTGAACCAGAAAGGACTACGGAAACGATAGGATGCGAGAGCGATCGCTAGCAGTGCAGAGCGCAACGGATTGTCAACTGCGATCCCACACGCCCCCTGGGCGGAGGTGGCTCAGCGAGCCTGGTCCGCCCACCCCCCCTTCTTCCCCCGAACCCCTTCCCCCTGCGTCTGGAGAAGAGGCCCCGCGACGGGTTGGAGCGCGCAAGATGGCTCCAGATGGCTCCGAGAGGGCCGCGAAGGGTCCAAGATGGTCTCCAAGATCGATCACTATAGCCCAAGGCGGTTCAAGATAGCTTCGAACGAGCCTCGAAGAGGCGCCAGGACCGCCCCAAGACGGCTCCAAGTGGCCACTGGGCCTCTCCATGAGGATTCGGAAATGCCCAAGAGGCCTCCACAAGAAGCACGTGGACGACAACCCTGTATCGCCCCAAGAGTGCCCCAAGAAGCTACGCATTGGGAGTCTCACTCCTCCTGTTCTTCCTGCTCCTCCTCTCCCCTTCCTCCACCTCCTGTCCATCCTCCTCTTACGCGTTCTTCTCCTCATCATCCTACGCACTGCGCATGTCGCTCGAGGCAGCCCCATTCACGACTGCCCAGACATCCTACGCATTGCGCGCGTCGCTCGAGGCTGCCCCGCGTCCCCCATTGCATTGCAATCCAATCGATTGCAATGCAATCGGTTGCAACCCAAACGATTGCAACGCAATCGATTGCAAACCATTGCAATGCAATCCCCTTCCCCCCTTCCCTCCGCTCCCTCTCCTCCCCTCCCCTCCCCCCCCCCTCCTCTCCCTCCCTTGCAGTCCAATCCTTTTCAATCGAACCGATTGTAATCCAATCGATTGCAACCAAACGATTGCAACGCAATCGGTCGCAATCCACTGCAATGCAATCCCCCCCCTCCCTCCGCCCCCTGCCTGCCCCTCCTTGGAGGGGCAGGGAGGATGAAGAGGAGCAGGGGGGGGAAGATAATGACGATGAGGAGGGTGCTCCCACGAGGGGGAGGAGGGACCAGGTTTTTCCTCCACCCAGCAGAGGTCTGGCCACTGGGGCCAGCTTGAAACGGGCCCGGAACCTAGCGGGGAGAAGCTGGAGCCTTGCCAGCTCCGCGCAGCTGCCCCAAGAGGGGCCAATGAACAATAATCCTATCCTCATTCCCGTGCTTGGGGTGCTTGCTCAGCAGAAATTTGCGCAACTTGTGCTGTGCTGCCTCATTGCGCTTCCACCCGGGGATCCCAAAACTGGGACGAACTCTGCCGAGGCCCAGTGGTTCCGTGGAAGCGTACTGGCAGCGCTTCTTGCAGAACAACAAGGTGTCACCCACTTCGGCCTCAGGCCGCGGGGTGAGCTCACACCACTCAAGATCGTGTGTGTGGGCGAATCCGATCACACACTGAAAGCTGGGCGGCACATCGCTCTGCCTACAGTCCCGCTGGTCCAGGGAACTCCGCGGGGTCACCTTAGACTTCGAACATAACTTGCACTGCCAGCGGGAGGGTCCGACCTGTATAAATTTGTGGGCGATTTTGCAGGCGGGGACCTTGGGGCACTGTGCCCGTCGGAGGTCCTTCCATTCAACTCGGGGCGCTGGCCCCGAGGCAAGGACACGGGCAGCAGCTGCGGCGAATTTCGAGACCCGCGCAAGCTGGTCTTCGAGATGGGCCAGAGTGGGGCCGTGGATATCGCGCAGCTTGCAGGCCGACTTGGCAGCCTGGTCGGCCTGGTCATTTAACCGGGCCCTCCATTCAGCGGGAGACGCGGGGCTTTCAGGGACCTCCACATGGGCCTTCTGCTTGTGGAGCCTTTTAAAGGCGGCGTCTTGCCGTGGCAGCCCCCTCCAGAGGCCAGCGAAACGACTTCTGGGGGTGGCGCCTGCCAGAACCCCGGCGCGGGCAATTGAGAGGACCGCCGAGGAGGCAGCACTCAACATCGCAGCGGACAAAAAGTTGGTAGAAATTGACCGCCTACCTGAGAGGAGCAAGGGCTCCCAACCCACGCAGAGGCCAGCGGCACATGGACCTCGATTTCGACCAGAACAAAGTATTGCACATAGGCGTCTTCTCCGTCTCCATCGTCGCTTCTCGGAGGCGCTCAGGCAGGGAACTTCAGCGATGGCTGAGGTCACTCCACGACACTTCACGGATATTGCCAGAGCTGCCTTCGAGGGAATTGTCAATATGAAAGCAGAAGGTATTCCTTGTTATTCGGATTGTCTCCAGTGGCTTACAGCGGCCATATCAGCGGAGAATATTAAATTGCAACGTGAAGCCCAGAGATCCTGGAAAGAAAAATTTGCAGCGTGGTCTACTGAGGTGTATAAGGTGGCCACGCCCATGTTCAAGCAGGCACCCCCGGCCTCCTCGTGCCACGTCTCGCAGTTCGCCGAGGAGTGGGAAACACAGTGGAAGCCTGGGAATGTTGACAAACAAGCACACCTTCGAGCCTGGCAACATCGCGCTGATCAAGTTGAGTTCCCGAAGTCGACTTTGCATGAGATGTGGCTGCCAACGAAGGAACAGTTTGATGAAGCTTTGAGAAGTTCAAAGGGTTGTGCAGGATTGGATGGGTGGTCTTTCAGAGAGATCCGTATCCTGGCGGACTTGTACCCAGAGATCATCGCAGAACTCTACACGCTGTGGTGTGATACCTCCAGGTATTGCATAGAACATGAAGGCTGTCCACCAGGTGAACTACACGATCTGGTATTCGCCTGGAGAGTGGCAGGCATGCCCAAGGGAGAGGATGACACGAGGCCTATCAGTGTGGGCAGCGTGTTGCTACGTATTTGGCTCAGAGCATTGGCATTTGCAGCTCCTGAGCCTCCAGAAGGTCAATGGGCTAATAGAAAGCACGTGTCAGTCACTCACGCGATCAGCCAGTGGTTGCGACATTGCGAATTGAGTTCGGACGGATGCGAATTGGATCTCAGCCGCGCTTATGATAATATCCTTCATGAAATTGCGAGTGCTGCAATGGAGCGTTCACGTTACCCCCTGGCAGTACGATATGTATGCAAATCGGCATGGAAAGGCCCTCGTTGGTGCAGCCTCAACGGAGAACTGGCAGAGAGGGCAATATACGCAGACCGAGGTTTGCCACAAGGAGACAGCACAGCACCTGGGACGATGATCAGCACCCTTGTTCCTTGGATCACGTCTGGCCCCTCAGGATGCTTTATGGATGACCGCTATATTGTTGGAGATAGCCCGCAGGGGCTGCTGGACGACATGGCGGAAACTTCTACATTTGACAGTGACGTGGGTTTCAAAGCGAACAACAAGAAAACGCAGATATGGTCCACCATGGACGCAGAGCCTCGGCAGATCGAACACCTCGGTCTCCTCGCTTGTCCTACCGACGCGACATGGGCCATCATACCAAAAGACAAATGGGCCAAACTTCACACTGGGATTTCTATTCTTCAGTCTGTTCCTGGATCTTGCATGGTGAGATTGCGGCTGGCCTACACATACCTAAGACCTCTGTGGACGTGGGGAGCCCCTATCGTGACACCCCCACCGACGGCGACGGCAAAGCTTTTGGCGAGAGCAGTGTGGCGCACCCAGAACACATGGTGGTGCCTGGGCAGATGGTGGTGCCAGAACATCATGCTCCACCCCGTCTATTCTTGCAGCCTCTTCGCCTTCAGACGTTTGCACGACGAAAAGCTGATTTGGTCATCTTTCCTGGAGAACTCGATCCAAGTCCACGCTCGAACGTTGGGATTGGAGTATATACGATTTTCAGAAGAACGTGGTGTTTTACTGGAAGTCTCGCCTATGGACGACTTCAGAGTATTGCAGATTGTGGAAGGTTTGGCGGATGCTCAGCTCAGATTTTGGACGCACTCCAAGAGGGCACAACATGTCCTCCGGGTCATTGCCAGGACCAGGTGCCTTCAAATTGTGGAGCCCCGCAGAAAAGACGCTGAGGAGGTTGAATCGGTGGACGTCGACGCCTGCAGCAACAAGATTTTTACAAAGTGGTTTCATTCATTGAGTATTGCCGAGAAGTTCAGCCTCTCCGCGTATCGCTCGGGAGCAGCTTCATCGGAGACACGTCGACAGACAGGGCTACCTTGCCCACACTGCGGCCATCTTTGGCCATCCATCCGACATCAGGTCGTGGAGTGCCCGCACTGGGACGGGCTTCGAGCTGATCTTTCATCAAAGTTTGTTTTGCCGCCCACGTTCTGGACCAGCCTCCCGCGGGTCTCAGCCAAGAGTGGGTGGATAACGTACGCGGCAGACCCTGCATCAAATGTCAGAAGGGCTACCATGCTGAGGGCCATCTGTGAGATGGGAATCGGCATCATTGGTGGTGGACTGGAAGGACGACTTCATGACCCTGCACCGCCTCCCGTGCGGCGCAGAGTTCGTGTTGCTGCGTAACTACCACGTGTGGATCTACCCCATGGTCAGGGTATTCCACGTCATCTTCTATACAATCCCCAACGTAGTCACAGGAGCCATCACTAAATCTGGCCCCTCCCGCAAAAGCCTGGTGCTCCGCCTCCGCGGCCGTCTGGGCCGAGGTGGGCGGGGGGGCCCCTACTGGCCGCTGTTTAGAGGGAGCTGCTCGGAGCCAGGGGGCGACAAATTCTCCAAACTCGTTGTGCGCGAAGGCGCGGCATGGGAGCCGCGCCAGGGCAATGTCGGGGCTAGCCAGGCAGTGTCCCCCGCGGGGCCCCAGTGGGCCCCTGGGCTCCTGGAAGCCGACGGCGGCCGAAGTTCACCGAAAACGCCCAAAAACGCCCTGCCTCGATCCTCGACGGCCGTGGGCAAAAACATGTCAGCCAGGGGAAAAAAAGAGAGGGAGGAGAAAGAGGAAGAAAGGGAAGAGGAGGAGGACGAGGAGGAGAAGACGACGACGACGACGTCGACGACGACGAACACCGACGACGACGACGACGACGACGACGGACACCGACGACCACGGACGACCACGACCAGGGGCGAACGACGCGACGGACACCGACAACGACGACGGATACCGATGACCACAGACGGACACCGATGATTACAGACGACCACGACCGCGGACGACGACAATGATGCCGGACGGCGACGACGACGACGACGACGACGGACGACGACGACGACGACAACGGGCGACGACAACGACGACGACGACGACGGACGACGACGACGGACGACGACGTCGGATGACGACGACGACGAAGACGACAACGACGACGACGAATTCGAAGAAGGGCGACGACGACGACGATGATGGACGACGACGACGGACGACGACGACGACGACGGGCGACGACGACGGGCGACGACGACGACGAACGGGCGACGACGGACGACGACGACGACGACAACGGACAACGACGGACGACGACGACGGTGGACGACGACGACGACGGACGACGACGATGGCGGACGACGACGGCGACGACGACGGACGACGACGATGACGGGCGACTACGACGACGGACGACGACGGACGGACGGACGGACGGACGACGGACGGCAGCGGACGACAACGGACGACGACGACGACGACGACGACGAGAAGGAGAAAAAGGAGGGGGACGGGGGGGGCGAGGAGGGGGAAGAGGAGGAGGATGGGGAGGAGGAGGGGGAGGGGGAGGAGGAGGAGGAGGGGGAGGGGGAGGGAGGAGGAGGAGGAGGAGGGACGGGGAGCAGGAGGAGGAGGAGGAGGAGAGGAGGCAGAGGGAGGAGAGGAGGAGGAGGAGGAGAAGGAGGAAGAGGAGGGGGAGGAGGAGGAGAGAGGAGGAGGAGGAGGAGGAGGAGGAGGAGGAAGACGACTACGAGGAGAAGAAACAGGAGGAGGAGGGGAATGAGGAGGAGGAGCAGGAGGACGAGGGACCGGAGGAGGAGGAGGAGGAGGAGGAGGAGGAGGAGGAGGAGGAGGAGGAGGAGGAGGACACGACGACCCAGAGATCCGGGGATGTGTGTCTTTCCATTCGTTGTTTGTCCTTCTGAGTTTTGGACTTTGAGCCCCGTCGTCGGGCCCAGGGGCCATCGAAAATGGCTCCAGGGTGAAAAACCACTCCCGGGGAAACGACCGCGACCACCCAGAGATCCGAGGATGTGTTTTTTTCAATCTGGCGTTTTTTCCTGGATTTCGGCACGCGGGGCCCGTCGTCGGGCCCGAGGCCATCGAAAGGGGTGTCGGGGCGAAAAAGTACTCCCAGGGAGAGGGCGGGACCTGGCCTTGAAAACGACGACGACGACGACGACGCGGCGACCAGCGCTGTAACGCGCAGGGGGGACTGCGGCGGCGGAGAACAGAAACCTCCTGGATGGGCCCGAGTAGATGGGTCGGAGCATCTCGCCGCATCGCCGATACATCGGCGAAACATCGGCGATGCATCAGCGATGCATCAAAGACGCCGGCGGTGCATCGGCGACGTCGGCGCGACACAAATCAGGCTCCGCATTGAACCGTATGGGCGACGCATCGGCGATGCAGCGTGATCCTCCGACCCCATCTACTCCGACCCCATCCAGGAGGCTTAGAGAGAAATAATCGCGAAGTTGAGGGGGGCACGCGTTGGATAAGCAGCATGAGGATGAGGAGGGGCGCAGGCGGCGTAGGAGGGAGGTGGAGGCACGCTGGCTAGATACCGCCCGTTAGGATAATGTTCGCGAAAAGAGCTAGGTTTCTTGCCGCCAGGTTCCGGGCCGAAAGCGGTTGCACTTGAGTGGCCTTTTCTTCCTCACGCGCCTCGATGGGAGCATGTCCCAACCTTGCAAATGAGGACGAAACCGCCCGTCAATCGCAGCCGCCCCCGGCGCGCAACCTGGTGGTGAGAAGCCAAGCGCACTTCAAGAGCAACTGGAACCTGCTGCTGTCGAGGCGCGTTTGGTTTTTTGCCGCCAGGCCCCGCGCCGAGAGCGGTTGCACTTGAGCGGCCTTTTCTTCCTCACGCTCTTCAAGGGCATCATGTTCCAAACCTACAAGTGAGAAAGATAACGCCTTTCAAATGCAACCGGTGCCAGCGCGCGATCACCAGCCCATCCAGAAACGACGCCCAGCCGAGTTGAGGTGATCAGGGATATGTCGGAACGAAGAGGGGCAGCCGTTATCGTTCGAAGGAGGAGGAGGAGGAGGAGGAGGAGGAGGAGGAGGAGGAGAATGGAGAGGAGGAGGAGGATGGATGATGAAGAAGGGAAAAGGATGAGGAGCAGACGGATGATGAGAGGAGGGGGGATGAGGGAGGAACGAGAAGCAGCAGGAGGAATGCCTCTTGGATATCTCTTGGGAGGCGTTGGCGTTCTCTTGGCGGGCCCAGGGACCTCTTGGCGCGTCTCGGGTGCTTCTGAAGGGCCGCTTGGGGGCCAGTTGGGGGCGTTTGGGGGGCCTCGCGTGGCCTCTTGGGGCCAGATTTGGGCCTTGTCGGAGGCCTTGGAGGCATTTTTGGGACCATCTTGGAACAGATCGATCAAAGAGGGGCGGATCCTTATTTTGCGGCGCCCCTCTTGAGCCACAGTCGCTCGTTGGGGACCTCTTGAGGCGCTCTCTGGGTGCGTTTGTGCGCTCTCGGGGCCGCTTTGGGGCAATACTGGGCGTCTATTTGAGCCCCCGTGGGACGTCTTGGGGCCATCCAGAGGCCCCGGGAGCCCATCGGAAGCGCAAGGGGGAGAATACAACAATCTGCGATTTTCTTTCAAGTTTTAAAAGGAATTGGGCATCTGAGGGGCCTCCTTGGGGTCTCCGTGGCCACTTGGACCCATCTTGGGGCCACTATGGTCTCTCTCGGAGGCCTCTTGGGGGCCAGGTTGGGCCAACGTTTCGGTATTTTGCACCATCTTGGAGGCCATCTTGAAGCATGTGGGGCCCTCTCGGGGCCCTCTTGGGCCAAACGCTTCCCAAGGCCGCAACCGAAAAAGCCCACACCAATCAAAGTCCCAGTGTTTTTCGGTTCGTTCGTTGATCCATGAGGAGGGGTCCTTAATCAGGGCCCCCCCTTTGGGGCCTCTAATGTCGCATTGCGTGTCCCTCCCAGGGCCGTTTTGGGCCCTGCTTGGCCCCCTCGTGGGGCCCTTTTCGGGCTTTCGCGGCGCCATCCTGAGGCCGGGGAAAGCAATCGGAAGTGAACAGGCGAAATCCCCAAAGTTGTTGCTTTAGGTGTTGGAAGGATTTGGGCCTCTTGTGGGCCTCCTGGATTTGGGCTACGTGGCAACCTGGACACGTCTTCAAGCGATCTTGGGGCCTCTTGGAACCTGTTGGAAACCTCTTGGGGCGTCTCGGGTGCTTCTGAAGGGCCGCTTGGGGGCCATTTGGGGGCGTTTGGGGGGCCTCGCGTGGCCTCTTGGGGCCATATTTGGGCCTTGTCGGGGGCCTTGGAGGCATTCTTGGGACCATCTTGGAACATATCGATCAAAGAGGGGGGGATCCTTATTTTGCGGCGCCCCTCAATGGACGGCGACGACGACGGGGACGGCGGCGGCGACGACGACGGCGACGACGAAGGCGGCGACGACGACGACGGCGACGGCGGTGGCGACGACGACGGCGACGGCGACAAAGAAGGCGACGACGACGACGGTGGCGGCGGCGGCGGTGGCGGCGGCGGCGGTGGCGACGCCAGCAGCGGCGGCGACGACGACGGCGGCGGGGACGCCGGCAGCGGCAACGGCAGCGGGAGACGACGACGACGACGATGACGGCGGCGGCGACGACGACGACGACGACGACGACGCTGGCGGCGACAGCAGCGGCGACGGCTACGGCGATGACGAAAGCGGCGGCGACGACTACAGCGACGGCAGCGGTGCACGAAGACGGCGACGTCGGAGGCGACGACGGCGACGACGACGACGACGACGACGACGACGGCGGCGCGGCAGCGGCGACGGTGGGGCGACGCCAGCAGCGGCGGCGACGCCGATGGCGGCGGGGACGCCGGCAGCGGCAACGCCGGCGGTGGCGTCATTCTTTTTCCCACCTCCTCCCTCCCACTCCTCCCTTCCGCCCCTGCGCGCTGGCGGTTGTCGTGAGCCACCCGGCTCCCTTTGGCACAGGGTGCTGCCCAGAGGGAGCCAGGGAGCTGCCCAGATGGCTCACGACAACCGCCGGCGCTGGCGGTTGTCGTGAGCCACCCGGCTCCCTTTGGCACAGGGTGCTGCCCAGAGGGAGCCAGGGAGCTGCCCAGAGGGAGCAGGGTGGCTCACGACAACCGCCGGCGCTGGAGGTTGTCGTGAGCCACCCGGTTCCCTTTGGCAAAAGGGCTGCTTAGAGGAGGCCACGGTGCTGTCCAGTTGGAGCCGGGTGGCTCACGACAACCGCCGGCGCTGGCGGTTGTCGTGAGCCACCCGGCCCCATCTGACTACCCTCAGACCCGAACGCGGGCTGCCCTGAGCAAGTGGGCAATCTGCCCAGTTGCTCGCGGCAACCGCCGGCACTGGAGGTTGTCGTGAGCCACCCCCCACTGAAGCTCCAAGGCCAACTTTCTCTCTGGAGGGATGCCTGCTGGCACCTCGGAGCGATAGCGGCGAGTGGCTCACGACAGCCGCCGGCACTGGCGGTTGCCGCGAGCAAGTGGGCAGAATTGCCCACTTGCTCAGGGCAGCCAGCGCTAGGGTCTGAGGGTTGTCAGAGGGAGCCGGGTGGCTCGCGACAACCGCCAGCGCCGGCGGTTGTCGTGAGCCGCCCGGCTCCCTCGGGCACGACCCGCTCCCTCTAATAAGAACCCTTGCGCCCAAGGAAATGACTGCCCAAGATGGTTTCCAACAGGATCCAAGAGGCCCCAAGATCGCTGGAAGACGTGTCCAGGTTGCCGCGTAGCCCAAATCCAGGAGGCCCACAAGAGGCCCAAGTCCTTCCAACACCTAATGCAACAACTTTGGGGATTTCGCCTGTTCACTTCCGATTGCTTTCCCAGGCCTCAAGATGGCGCCACGAAGGCCCGAAAAGGGCCCCAAGAGGGGGCCAAGCAGGGCCCAAGACGGCCCTGGGAGGGACACGCAATGCGACATTAGAGGCCCCAAAGGGGGGGCCCTGATTAAGGACCCCTCATGGATCAACGAGCGAACCGAAAAACACTGGGACTTTGATTGGTGTGGGCTTTTTCGGTTGCGGCCTTGGGAAGCGTTTGGCCCAAGAGGGCCCCAGATGCTTCAAGATGGACTCCAAGATGGCGCAAAATACCAAAAGGTTTGCCCAACCTGGCCCCCAAGAGGCCTCCGAGAGAGACCATATGGGCCCCAAGATGGGTCCAAGTGGCCACGGAGACCCCAAGGAGGCCCCTGCGATGCCCAATCAGATTGTTGTATTCTCTCTCTTGCGCTTCCGATGGGTTCCTGGGGCCTCCAGATGGCTCCAAGATGTCCCACGGGGGCTCAAATAGACGCCCACTATTGCCCCAAAGCGGCCCCGAGAGCGCACAAGCGCACCCAGAGAGCGCCTCAAGAGGTCCCCAACAAGCGATTGTGGCTCAAGAGGGGCGCCGCAAAATAGGGATCCGCCCCTCTTTGATCGATCTGTTCCAAGATGGTCCCAAGAATGCCTCCAAGGCCCCCGACAAGGCCCAACTATGGCCCCAAGAGGCCACGCGAGGCCCCCCAAACGCCCCCAAATGGCCCCCAAGCGGCCCTTCAGAAGCACCCGAGACGCCCCAAAAGGTTTCCAACAGGTTCCAAGAGGCCCCAAGATCGCTTGAAGACGTGTCCAGGTTGCCACGTAGCCCAAATCCAGGAGGCCCACAAGAGGCCCAAATCCTTCCAACACCTAAAGCAACAACTTTGGGGATTTCGCCTGTTCACTTCCGATTGCCTTCCCCGGCCTCAAGATGGCGCCGCGAAGGCCCGAAAAGGGCCCCAAGAGGGGGCCAAGAAGGGCCCGAGACGGCCCTGGGAGGGACACGCAATGCGACATTAGAGGCCCCAGAGGGGGGGCCCTGATTAAGGACCCCTCCTCATGGATCAACGAGCGAACCAAAAAACATTGGGACTTTGATTGGTGCGGGCTTTTTCGGTTGCGGCCTTGGGAAGCGTTTGGCCCAAGAGGGCCCCGAGAGGTCCCCAGATGCTTCAAGATGGCCTCCAAGATGGTGCAAAATACCAAAAGGTTGGCCCAACCTGGCCCCCAAGAGGCCTCCGAGAGAGACCATATGGGCCCCAAGATGGGTCCAAGTGGCCACGGAGACCCCAAAGAGGCCCCTAAGATGCTCAATTCCTTTTGAAAGCTTGAAAGAAAATCGCAGATTGTTGTATTATCCCTCTTGCGCTTCCGATGGGCTCCTGGGGCCTCCAGATGGCTCCGAGATGTCCCACGGGAGCTCAAATAGACGCCCAATATTGCCCCAAAGCGGCCCCGAGGGCGCACAAGCGCACCCAGAGAGCGCCTCAAGAGGTCCCCAACAAGCGACTGTGGCTCAAGAGGGGCGCCGCAAAATAGGGATCCGCCCCTCTTTGATCGATCTGTTCCAAGATGGTCCCAAGAATGCCTCCGAGGCCCCCGACAAGGCCCAAATATGGCCCCAAGAGGCCACGCGAGGCCCCCCAAACGCACCCAAATGGCCCCCAAACGGCCCTTCAGAAGCACCCGAGACGCC
This sequence comes from Prorocentrum cordatum, assembly GCA_963575745.1. Taxonomy (NCBI): domain Eukaryota; class Dinophyceae; order Prorocentrales; family Prorocentraceae; genus Prorocentrum; species Prorocentrum cordatum. Next base: position 79,860 of record CAUYUJ010003192.1, read on the forward strand.
CCAGGTCCCGGGGGCCGCCAAGAGAACGCCAACGCCTCCCAAGAGATATCCAAGAGACATTCCTCCTGCTGCTTCTCGCTCCTCCCTCATCCCCCCTCCTCTCATCATCCGCCTGCTCCTCATCCTTTTCCCTTCTTCATCATCCATCCTCCTCCTCCCAATTCTCCTCCCTGATCACCTCAATCGGCTGGGCGTCGTTTCTGGATGGGTTGGTGATCGCGCGCTGGCACCGGTTGCATCTGAAAAGCGTTATCTTCTTCACTTGCAGGTTTGGAACACGATGCCCTTGAAGAGCGCGAGGAAGAAAAGGCCGCTCAAGTGCAACCGCTCTCGGCGCGGGGCCTGGCGGCAAAAAACCAAACGCGCCTCGACAGCAGCAGGTTCCAGTTGCTCTTGAAGTGCGCTTGGCTTCTCACCACCAGGTTGCGCGCCGGGGGCGGCTGCGATTGACGGGCGGTTTCTTCCTCATTTGCAAGGTTGGGACATGCTCCCATAGAGGCGCGTGAAGAAGAAAAGGCCACTCAAGTGCAACCGCTCTCGGCCCAGAACCTGGCGGCAAGAAACCAAGCTCTTTTCGCGAACATTCCCCTAACGGGCGGTATCTTGCCAGCGTGCCTCCACCTCCCTCCTACGCCGCCTGCGCCCCTCCTCATCCTCATGCTGCTTATCCGCCGCGTGCCCCCCTCAACTTCGCGATGATTTCTCTCTAAGCCTCCTGGACGGGGTCGGAGTAGATGGGGCCGGAGGATCACGCTGCATCGCCGATGCGGTTCGATGCGGAGCCTGATTTGCGTCGCGCCGACGTCGCCGATGCACCGCCGGCGTCTTTGATGCATCGCTGATGCATCGCCGATGTATCGGCGATGCGGCGAGATGCTCCGACCCATCTACTCGGGCCCATCTAGGAGGTTTCGATTCTCCGCCGCCGCAGTCCCCCCTGCGCGTTGCAGCGCTGGTCGCCGCGTCTTCGTCGTCGTCGTCGTCGTCGTCGTCGTCGTCGTCGTCGTCGTCGTCGTCGTCGCCGTCGTTTTCAATCCGCGGCCCCAGAGGTCCCGCCCTCTCCCTGGGAGTACGTTTTCGCCCCGAAGCCCTTTTCGATGGCCTCGGGCCCGGCGACGGGCCCCGCGTGCCGAAATCCAAGAAAATACGCCAGATTGAAAAAAAAAAAAAAAAAAAAAAAACATCCTCGGATCTTTGGGTCGTCGCGGTCGTTTCCACGGGAGTGGTTTTTCACCCTGGAGCAATTTTCGATGGCCCCTGGGCCCGACGACGGGCTTCGAAGTCCAAAACTCAGAAGGGGGAAGAAAAAATGGATGGAAAAACACACATGCTCGGATCTCTGGGTCGTCGTGTCCTCCTCCTCCTCATCCTCCTCCTCTTCCTCCTCCTCTTCCTGCTCCGCCGCCTCCTGCTCCTCCTCCTCCTTCCCGTCCTTCTCCTTTTTCTTCTCCTCTTAGTCGTCTTCCTTCTCCTCCTCCTCCTCCTCCTCCTCCTCCTCCTCCTCTTCCTCCTCCTCCTCCTCCTTCTCCTCCTTCTCCTCCTCCTCCTCCTCCTCCTC
>CAUYUJ010003193.1:0-57500 GCA_963575745.1 Prorocentrum cordatum
GGGCACCGGCGAGCAGCTGCACGCACGGAATGGGGTACTGAAAGAATTTTCGGGGAACACAAAGTGGCATAAACATAACAACTCGGAGGTCCGCGCGGATTTCTCGGATCGGCGCTGGGGGTCCCCCAGCGGCGCCTCCGGCGCCGCCCCTGGCGCGCGGAGCGCGCTCCGCGCGCCAGGGAGGGGGTTCCAGCGCCGATCCGAGAAGTCCGCGCGGACCACCGAGTTTTTATGTTTATGTCACTTGTTGTTCCCCTTTGGAGAATGGGTACAATGCCCAACATCAGTCCCTATTCATTTTGAACAGGACTCGCTGTCCGCGCCGCCGCGGCCTGTGTCCATTTGAGACAGAAGGCCGCCTGCCCAACAGCGGCCGCTGCTGGTTTGGGACAACATTTGTTGTTGGGCATTGTACCCATTTTTCCGTACCCATTTCGGGCGTCCGAAGAGCACCCCGAGAGCGGAGGAGAGGAAAGAGGCGACGGGGAGGGGCTTTCATTCCTTGTCTTTGTAAATGGCTCTTTCCGTCGCACCTCTAGGCCAGTCGGTGGGCTGGGCGCTTCACCTGATACGTCCTTCCCGTGTATGGTCCTGCAGCACAGAACATGGCAAGAGCTTCCGCATTGAGGGCGGGTCGCTTGCAACATGTGGCTCTCGCGTTAGCGCCACGCACATACGCCCTACACCATTGCAAGACTTTCGCGGATTCAGGGGGCTTCCTTCCCAAAATGTGGCTCTCGCCTTAGCTCCGCGCGCATTCTTGTCAAACATGTGCAGAGACTCCAGGGTCGTTCCGAACATGTGAATCTCGCAGTAGCACCGCCAGCATTCGTGTTAAACCATCCAAGAGTTTGTGGATTGAGGGCGGGCGATTTGCAACATGTGGTGTTTGCCGTAGCGTTTCGCACATAATTTCAAGATGTTCACAGGAATTCAAGGCGGTTATTTTCAAAATGCGGTTCTCGCTTTAACGTTGTGCACGTTCGTGTTAAGCATCTGCAAGATGTTCGCGTATTCCCATGCTGAACGTTTTGGAACGATTCAGGATTGCCAGGGCGCAACATCTACATTGATTCGCGGTATGGAAGTCCTAGGAATGGTTATCTGGCACTGCGCAACAGTCAGGTTGATTCGTGGCGTGAGTCCCGAGAGCAGTGTCTTGGCAAGCTTCAGGATTGGTCTGGGCCAGCATTCAGGGAGCCCATCAGCGGAAAGGTCGAACGGTTCTCTTCCTTCCCTCTCCTGGGGTTCCAGAGGTAGTGCTGCCTCGAATGTTTGGGCTTCGCCAGCCCCAGAGGTCGTGGTCGGGCTGCAGGCCCTAAGCGCTCGCTGCCGGTGCCGGTCCTGGGGCCCTTTCTTTGCGCTTGGCATCGCTCGGACGTTTGCATTTTTCCTCAGCGAGAACCATCGAGGACCATCCTGGACCATCGAGCAAAACAAAAGAAACACGCACGAAACCGACAAAGGCAGGGAAAATGGGCGTCCGAGCGACGGCAAGTGCGTCGAAGGGGATGTTGGCCCCGGTAGGTGCCTGTCCGTGTTACGTGTCCCCGTCGCTGGGAGAGGTGCGCCCCGCATCGGCGCTGCACGGCCCTTCTGCGCCGGGGCAGTCCCGGTGCACGGTGTGAGGCGGCGACGCTTCGCCAGCAGGGTGCACGCTCTGGGGCCTCGGGGCTGGCCCAAAGTGTCTCAGGAGGGAAACACACACACACACACAGACACAATGAATCGTCGATCCCCCAGGAAATATGGGAAAATATGGGAAGTGGGGGGGAAGACGAACCCCCCACAAAATATGGGAACATATGGGGAGTCTGGTCATTTGTGTATATTTCTTTGTATGTCCCAGGGCCCCTTCAGTGAGGTGGCGGCGCCTCGCCAGCAGGGTGCTGCACGCTCTGGGGCCTCGGGGCCGGCCCAGGGCGTCCTCGTCTCGGGGCGGGAGCGAGCTGCCTACACATTTTTTGATCCGCGGGTCGAGAGCGCACCTCTTCGGGTCGAAGCCAAGCGGGCCGCGCGAAGCTTGAATGAACTAGAGATGGGGGAGGAAAAGGGGGGGCGCAGCCTCAGAACGAGGCCGGGAGGAGGCAGAGCCTCGGAATCAGGCGGTGCCGTAGCCGACGCACTCGAAGCTAAGCGGGCCGCGCACAGCTTGAATCAACAAAAGGGGTGGGCGGAAGGAGGGGCCTCACGTCGAGGCCAGGAGGGGGCAGAGCCCCGGGAACAGGCTGTGCCGAAGACGGCGTGCTCGCACAGGGACGCCTTGGACCGCGAACTGCAGGCACATGAGCTGTCGGATGTCCGCGTGGATGGTCTGGTGTCGGCGCTCTGCCCCCCCATCCATGGCTCGGCGGCGAGCGAGGGGGGGAGAAGCGAGGAGGAGAAGGCCTTCTTCTCCGAAGGCCCGGAAGTTCCCCGGCCTTCCGAGAAGTTGTCCAGGCCTCCCCCGAAGACAAAACATACCTCTCACAAGGCGCGAGGGCTTCTGAGAAGTCCCGCCGCCTTCTGAGAAGGCCTTCTCCTTCTCGTTTCCCCCCCTCGCTCGCCGCCAAATGGCTGCGCTTCCCCTGGCGCGCGCCACGGGGTGGGGCCCGGCGCCGACTCGAGGATACGGCGCATCGTGTCGAGATAACTAGAATTTTGTGTTCCTCTGCTTCCCCTTCCTTCTCCCTGGCCTCCTCCTCACTCGTCCTCCCTCTTCCTCCCTCTTCTCCCCTCCTCCCTCCCTCCCTTCCTCCTTCGTGGCGCCTCGAAGATACGGGGGCTGGTCTGCCAGTCGAAGGTAAAGGCATGAATGTTTGTCCCCTCCCTCTCCCCTCCTTAGTCCCGTCTCCCGTCCCCTTCCTTCTCCTCTTTTCCCTCCGTCTCCTCTTTCCTCCCGCTGTCCCCCCCTCCTCCCTCGTCCTTCGCCCCCCCCCTCTTGGCGGAAGCCACCGTTGGGGGTAACCCTGGGAAGCAAGTATAGCCTCCGTCCCTTTCGGTGAACTTGTATCGCGTTTCGCCCCTGAATGTGATATCCCGCCACGGGACCCCACAAGGCGGGATCCCACCAAGATCCGGAGAGGATCCCAACGAGACACCATCGTATTTCAGTTAGAGCCCAAGAGGATTGCAATCTGAACCCAGTATGATACCACACAGATTCCAACCGGATTCCCATAGGGGTCCAAAGAGGATCCAAGTAGGGTCGGATCCCAGCAGGTCCTCACCATGGGACTCCCCCATCGGAGTTCGCCACGGATGTCCCCCGTCGCATTTCCCCATGATTTGCTCAATGATTCGGATTGTCGGTGGAGGCTCTTGGGACTAACGAGACGTCTTGAGGCTTCCGCTGGGCTGTCTTACTCGTCCTGCTCCCGGCTTGTCGTGGTGCTAACTCATCGTGAAGACGTGGCCTCACTGGTGTCCCTCTGCAGTAGGGGTCGTAATACATCTGGGCGGTTTGGCACGCTACATCTTGAGCAGACAGAGCGATCCCTACTGTTTCTGGCCCTCCTGTCTTGGGCCGCCTGCTGAAGGATGAGGGGTCCTGCTCTGCCTGATCACTGACGGTCTCGCTCGGCCGCTCCCCCCTGCCCGAGGAATCCGATCGCGCCCGGGGGAGGGCCGATCCTTGCTTCTCTCGGGAGCCTCGAGACGGGAGGCCATGCAAGCGGGGGTCAGCCAGAGCGCCTGAATCCTGCAGGATCTTGAGGAGGAGGAGGAGGAGGAGGGCCAGGCTCGCACTGACCCGGGTCTGGGTGCAGGATCCTGCAGGATATCCTGCAGGATCCTTCGCATCGACCCGGGCTTGGGTGCAGGATCTTGCAGGATCACGCGAGGCCCGTCTGACCAGGGTCTGCAGGATTGACCCGGGTCAGAGAGAGAGCGTGATCCACCGCCGTTTTACTCTGGAAAATTCCCCCCCCCTCTTCCTCCGGAACCTGGGCCTGGGGGTCCCCCCCCGCCTCCGAAAATCCCCCCCCTTGCTGGACCCCACCCCCCCCCTCCCCCCTTTTCCCCCGGCAAAACCCCCCATCCCGTTGTAACCCCCGCTTCCCCCCGCTTCCCTGGGTCACTACCGGTTCGAACCCCCCCCCCTCGAAAACCAAAGGGGGGGTCACTACCGGTTCAAACCCCCCCACCCCCCTCCAGAAGACCGGGGGGGGGTCAATACTTGTTCGAACCCCCCCCCCCTTTTCGAAAACCGGGGTCACTACCGGTTCGAACCCCCCTCCCCCCCCCTCCCCCTCGAAAACAGGGTGGGGTCACTACCGGTTCGAACCCCCCCCCTCACCGCCAGCAAACGACTCCCGGTCCCTAATTACCACCGTCCGCACCACATCCTTCACTGCTGTTCCCAGCACCAGTGTCCTCACCAGCACTGTCCCCACTGGTTCCACCACCGTCCCTACTGTCCCCACCAGCGCCCCCACCACTGTCGCACTGTCCCCACTGTCCCTACCACTGTTCCCACCACGGTTCCACTCTCCCCACTTTCTCCACGGCCCCAACCATTGCCCGATTATCCCCACTGTCCCCACTGTCTGTCCCACTGTCTCCTCCGCTGTCCCACTGGGCTGTCGCACTGTTCCCACCAATGTCCCCATTGTCCCCACCACTGTTCCCACTGCACCTCTGTCCCATTGTCCCACCGCCGTCCTGGCCACCGCCCTCACCACTGTCCCCACCACCACTGTACTATCCACTGTCCCACTGTTTCCACCACAGTCCCACTGTCCCCACACAACTGTCCCCACCACCACCGTCCCCACCACTGTCCCACTGTCTCTACTGTTCCCACCATTGTCCCCGCTGTCCTCACCAGTGCCCTCACCAGTGTGTCAATGTCCCCACTCTCCCCACCATTGTCCCACCACGGTCCCACTCTCCCAACTTTCCCCACGGTCCCCACCATTGTCCCACTGTCCCCACTGTACCCACTACTGTCCCACTGTCCCCGCCGCTGTCCCACTGTGCTGTCCCAGCGTCCCCACTGTCCCCATCACTGTCCCACTGTCCCCACTGTCCCCACCACTTTCCCCACCGTGCTACTGTCCCACCACTGTCCTCACCACCGCCTTCACCACTGCCCCCGCCACTACCGTCCCCACCACAGTCCCACTGTCCCCACCACTGTCCCGCTGTCCCCTCACCACTGTCCCCACCACCATCGTCCCCACCACTGTCCGCACCCCCCCCCGGTTTTCGAGGGGGGGGGGTTCGAACCGGTAGTGACCCCACCCTGTCTTCGAGGGGGGGAGGGGGGGTCCGAACCGGTAGTGACCCCCCCCTTTTCATGATGAACTGGGGGGGGGGTTCGAACCGGTAGTGACGCCCCCCGGTTTTCCGGAGGGGGGGGGTTCGAACCGGTAGTGACCCCTCCCCGGTTCTTCGCCAGAGCGCCCCTGCAGAGGCCTCAGGTCCGCCAGCACAAACGATTCAGGTTTGGACGCCCAGATTGGGGTTCAGGACATGTTTATCCCTGAATCCTGTTCTTCAAGCAGTGGCGAAGCGTCCCAGCTCGCCTTTAGGCCAACCAAAGAATGCTCTAAGAACCTTGTGTGGTCTGCACGAAATGTTCTTAGAACCTTGAACACTGTTTTTGTTTTTCGAGCATGTTGGGGTTCTAAGGACATGTCGTGGTAGGCCTATAGAAATGCTGGGACGGTCGGTCCCTGCTCAAGTGTTGCGCCATGGGGGAGGCGGAGGGGCGGGAACCTCAAAGCGCACACGTCCGAGCAGCAGATGGACAGAGTCTCACAGGGTGGTTCAGAGAGCATGTCGACAAGAGCTTCGTCTATTGATCCTGCATTGCGCGGAGCTGTATCCGCTTGGCCAACTTGAGAGGAGGTGGGAGATTGGAACGGGGCGGGGAGTGCGGACAAGGATGGATGGGTTGGGGGCGCGGGCGCAGAGGGGCGCGAGGGGGGGCAGGGCATGCGGGAAGGAGGGGCGTGAGCGCTGAAGGGGAGAGGAGTTTTTTTTGGGGGGGCCGGGTCGGACGAACGGTGGGGATACAGTCAACCCGCACAGTAAGGAGTGGGCAGCCTTCCCAAGGCTACTCTTGCATCCTTGCCTCCTCAGTCCATCCGTGGCCACTTTCGTCGGCCGCGCCCCGCTCGAGAAGCTTTGACATGGGCGTCCGAGGCCCTTGCATCCTTATCGCGCATCCTCCTGATGATACGGGCCGACTGTAGGGCCAGAGCAGGGTGCGGCATCTGCCCTGTGCCGTGCTCTTTCCTCGACACCTTGGCGCGCTGGCGGCGAGAAGCCCCAGAGAGATCAGCTGCGTGAGTTGTTGTTCTACCCCGCCCTGGTACGAACCTGGGATCAGGAACGGCTCGGGAATCGGAAGGGCTCGCTGTTCCTAAAAGCCTTACACACCTGCTCTTGTAGCGTTCCTCGTGTAACGACGCTTTGTGTGGGGTCAAATGGGGGGGAGCTTTCTTTCCTTTAGCAGTAGCTCGACTCCGACGTAGTCTGGCTGCCTCCTAACCCGCAGGAAAAGGGACGAAAAGGGAATGAGGGGGAGGAGGAGGAGGAGGAGGAGGGGGAGGAGGAGGAGGAGGAGAAAACTAATACTAAGATGAAGAAGAAGGAGACGGAGGAGGAAGACGAGGAGAAGAAGAAGATGAAGAAGAAGGAGAAGGATGAGGAGGAGGACCAGCAGGAGGATGATGAGGAGGGGAAGTGACACGAGGGGGGCGAGACACATGGGGAAAGGGGAAGGGCACGGAGAGAGGCGACGGCTCAGGAGAAGCAGGAGCAGAGGCGACACCCAAGCATGTCTCAATGTGACTGCACTGGGGTTGTCTGTGCGGCTGGCCTCCATCAAAGGGAGCTGCTGCTCGTAGGCCGCCCGTGGCCGTCGCCGTGGCAGCCCCTCGCCCCGGACCGTGCGGGGCGGGGGGCGCGCCGATGCGCCCCTGGGGCCATCGGAAGCGGGCCTCGTGCTTGCCCGGAGCGGCCCAGAGGGGGGTGGCCAAGACAGGGCTCGAATTGAACGGTGTTTTGGCAATTTCGTGGACCGTTTTCGTTTTGACTTCGTTTTGCCGTTGGAGCTTGATTCACAGCCAAGGGGGCGGCTCAAGGCCCCCGTGCAACCAACCAGCTGTTACATACTGTGCTCACCCCAGTCGCCGCCAGGCTGGTGAGTACGCTTTCAGGCATTACGACTCCCCGAGGAGCCCGTTCATGGCTCCGCCTGCTTCTCGCGGGGTTCTGCGCAGGATGGCATGGGCATCGCAGTGGAACTGCAAATGGTGTACCAGCAAGTCGGGTACTCGCTGGTGGAACGCGGCCACAGCTTCCGCCTGTACCCAGTGCGGCTGCAGCAAGGACACGGCCTTCCATTCGGTCCGCCAGTTGTCGGAGGCCCCCAGCACCAGCGCCAAGAAGCCGCCCAGCCCTTCGCACCGTGAGAAGCTGCTCGAGAAGAAACTTGCTGACCTGCAACGTCAGTTGGCAGCCAAGCAGCAGGCCCACGTGGCCCCTGATGCATCGGACGCCAATGCCATGCAGGTCGATGCGGGCGACCAGCTCGCAAGTGAGAACGCTAAATGGAGAGAGGAGCTGGCCCAGGCAGAGTCTATGCTCAGGGCTCTGCCCAAGGAGCCCAGCACAGAGTTTGGCAAGGAGCAGAAGGCACACTTGGAGCGGCATCGCGATGCGTGCAAGTCCAAGCTGCGCGCTGCTCAGCCCTTCGAGTGGAGGGCGCATGATGTGGTCAATCAGAAGAAGCAACTTGAAGAGAAACGTGTTCGTCTGGAAGGGGTGCGCGCTCAGGCTCAGCAGCGTCTCGAGGAGGCAACCAAAGCTGTGGCCGACGCCGACCAAGCGTTGCAGCTCACCCTGGACCAGATCACAGCGAAGGAAGAAGAAATCAAGCAGGTGCTCAAGGAGCAGCCGCTGTCGCCCAAGGAGAAGGATCTCAGCGCCACTATCGAGTCCATGGGCACCTCCGTCGAGGCGCTGGGGACCATGCTCAAGGCTAAAGGCCTCGAGCAGACAGACGCTGACATCTTGGGTGGCAAGCTCCGAGAGTGCATGGGCATGCTTAAGCTGGCAGAGAAGAAGCTCAACAAGCCGCCCGAGGCCCCGCCCGAGGCCAATGGTGCGGCTGCTCCTCCTCAGCAGCCTCCTCCTGGTGGTGATGGCGGTCTGCCCTCCGCTGCTGGAGGCTTTGCTTTCACTGGCCAAGAGGACCCTGAGGACCTTAAAAATTTGCTGCAGTCCATGGGAGTACCTGTCCCCGAGGATGAAGAGGATATTCGTGCAGCAGCCAAGCGGGCAGCTGAGCAGTTCACTCAGTTCACGAAGAAGCAGAAGGTATCGGCCTAGACAATTCTGCAGTTTGGCTTGGTTGTTGCTTCACAATACGGTCACCATGACGGAAGCTCACACGATTGAAACTTTCAACTGCTCGTCGCAGCCTCAGCTTCTGGATTATCTTGGATGGTCTAAGGCTCAGGTGATGACGGTGCAGGAACATCACATTCTCCCAGATAAACTACCTGATGCCCAGGCCAAGGCTTTGCAGCGAGGCTGGCATGGGATCTGGTCCGCCGCCAAGGTCACTGACGCTGGTGGTCGCTCGGCGGGGGTCGCAGTTCTTGCTCGGAAGCATGTGGTCGTCACAGCCGCCCCCAAGACCGAGGGCGGCGTTATCGTCCCGTCGAGGCTCATGGCTGCGAAGCTGTCGTGGGGGCCCGCTGGGGGACTCATCATCTACTCTATCTACCTTTACGTCGGTGAAGGTATGTCTGTCCACAACGTTGCTCTGCTCAAGCAGTTAGCAGAGCATGTGATGCTCGTGAGCTTGATGGGCCATGCCAATTGGATGTGCGGCGGCGACTTCAACAGCAGCCCCGACGATATCGGCACCGACTGGCTCCACAGTGTCGGAGGCTTAGTCGCAGCGTCTCGGGCAACTACGTGCAGGCAGACGCTCCCAGGCACCGTGATCGATTATTTTCTTGTGGGCGCGGCGATGCTGCCGCACATTCGCAGGCCCGAAGTTGTGGAGGCCGCAGATGCCAAGCCTCATTTGCCTGTGACGATGCCCGTGGCCATTCAGGAGTGCCCTGTCATGCTCAGGAAAATCCAGGAGGCGAAGGAGATGCCCACAACTGTCAAGGCAGGATGCTCACGGTTCCCTTGCAACTGGAGTGTCGTCCGTGAGCAGATCGCCCACATCGAGTCAGATGCTGATTTGGGCTCGGCATGGCTGCAGGTGGTCAACACGATCGAGCTGGAGATAGCGGGTCGGCACGACATTGTTGGAGACCACGTCCTGCGATATCTGACACCTTCGAGCGTCGACATGGAGCTCGTCGCGTTCAAGGGGGCTCCTGAGGATCGTCGAGAGTCAGGGCACGGCTGTGTATATGCCTGGCGAGTTGCTGCGAGATGGGCCCGACACATTCGCCGAATGTCCGAGTATATGGACACGCTCATTCATTGCATTGGCAATGCTGGTGTCTCTGCTTCAGTCGAGAAGGAGCAGTTCGCTACACTTCATGAACAGCAACTCCGCGAGGCTGCTCGTGTTCTGACCAGACCCTCGCCTGCCGAGAAGGGCGGAGGTTGTCTTGGGATCGCCCCTGAGGTCTCTCCGAGAGCTGCATCGGCTTCTGAGCCGAAGCGTCGGCCCCAAGGGGGGGCCAGGTCGGCCATAGGTCGGCTTGGGCGAGAGACTCTCGGGGAGAAGGCCGCTGATGGGGCCGCGTCTCCCAGTCTTGGGCATCGGGCCTCCTCGACGGCTGCCGCTGCGGACGAAGCTAGTCAAAACTGGCCGTCAGGGTCCAAATATAACAACAAAACATCTCATCATGGAGTGCGTGGGCAGACTCACAAGAAGCTCAAGCACAGTCACGTCGAGAAGCTAGGCGTCCTCTGCTACGACCTGGACAACTTCTCTCGGCGAGTTCACAGTTCTTCCGATGTGCATCGTATGATAGATGACTCGGCTCGCGACTTTCTGCAGGCAGGGTGGGCAGCATGGTTTCAAGACCCTGAATTAGATCGCAAGCTGGAGCAGATCATTGCTCAGGCGCAGCTGGTGCAGGATTTGCACTCGGGGCGTCGCAAAGAAGAGTGGCAGCAGTGGACCGAGGAGGCTTTCAAAAATGGTGGTCGTGATGCGCATCATTTCACTCGAATCCGTGCCCTGCAGCAAGTTCTGCAAGCCTCGGACCACTCGACGCCAGCCCAGCTGGCTGACCACGAGCTAGAGAAGTGGCAGCATATTTGGAGTCTCCATGGAGCTGGCGAGCTTCCTCGGCCTGCTGATGCAGATGAGTGGGAGCACCTGCCAGAGCTCACGGGGGCCCAGATTCGGGCTACCATCATGTCATTTGCCCGTCGCACAGGTCGTGGGCAGATGCGCATCCTTCCTAGGCACTTTTGGTTTGTATGCGACGAAGGGCTACACGCTATGGCCGAGATGTTCATGGCCTGCGAGAAGCGGCTGACCTGGCCGCAGGCCCTTTTGTTCGCAGAGTTGTGTATGCTTCCGAAGCCGAGCGGAGGCACGCGACTCATTGCTCTCCTCAACACAATGTTGAGGATCCGGGGCCGTGCTCGTCGACATCTCAGCACGGCCTGGGAAAAAAGCTCATAGACACCCTGCATTTTGGGGAACGGGAGCTGGACGGTCTTCATCGGATTGTGCATTCCACTTGAACTTGCAGGCTGAATCAGCACATGCACGCAAATTGCACGTCATAACAGTATTCCTGGACATGTTCAAGTGCTATGAGACCATATTATGGAGCATGATACTTCGAGAAGCTAGAGAACTAGGATTCCCTCTTAGACTGATCTGGATGGTGCTCCAAACGTATCGTGCTCCACGTACCATACGTGCATATGGTAATATTAGTTCGCTGTATGTGGCCCGTCAGGGCATTCTGGCTGGCTGTGCACATGCTACCACTATCCTTATGGTCGTCCTGCATCGAGTGGTCTCTAACCAGTACAATAGATATCCCGATATCACGGCACGCGTGCTTATGGGCGACTTCACCATGCAGTGGCAAGGGCCTGACCCCAGAGGAGCGGACATACTCCACACGTGTGTGCGCAACTTCGGCGGTGACGTGAGAGAGTTAGGCCTCATCCTCCAGAACTCGAAGTCGGGGTTCGTCGCTACCACGGTTCGTGCTCGTCATTGCTTTTCGCCGGGGGTCAAGTGCATGAAACTCAAGCCCAAGCACCACATGCGCAACTTAGGTCACGAGCTGCACGGGGTCAAAGCACGACGGGTACAAGAGCAAGCACGTATGGCTAAGCTTAAGGAGAGAGTTGGCAAGATACGTACGTTGGAGCGTGCTGTGCATGAGCGACTTGGAGTGTTGTGGCGCACGGGGATATTACCTGCAGCGGGGCACGGCACGGGTGTGAGCGGTACGTCGGACATTGTGCTCAAGCAGTTGCGCACATTTGCTGGCGGTGTGATCGGAGCTGCCCGCAATGCATCACTTACGCTCTATCTTGCTACTCAACGTGATGACAGATTCGACCCTGTCTTTGATTGCACTATTCTTGATGTTAAAAGATACCACAGCTTTATATGGGACAACAGAGTGTCTGTAGCTGAACTGTATCACACATGGCAGTATGTATCCGACAAGTTCCAAGATGCCAAGCCGACTTGGGCCATGGCACGAGGGCAGATTTCGACAGTATGGCTCGCATTGATTCGTATCGGATGGCAGTTCAGCGGACCCGCTCTCTTTACGGATGATCTGGGACAACAGTATTCGCTGCTGGCTGTTGCTCCCAGAGATCTTGAGAAACGTCTTGTGGAATCTACTCATCGGCTCCAAGTTGGACGGATCCTTCACCATCTACCAGAGGGGGTCGGTGACGAGAAGATTTGGCGACGGGCCATGAGACTGGCTTTTTTTTCTGTCAGAGCTGGACCTATGAGAGGATCACTCAGGAAGCTTTGGGCTGGTGGTCTTTTGTGTCCTGATCGGTCGGTGGACCTTGGGATCGGGGTTTCTCGTGAATGCCCATATTGCGGAGCTCCCAAAGGTACCCTCTCGCATCAGTGGAACGTTTGCCCTGCTACCTTACAGCTCTCGGCTGCCTGCCCTGAAGTCATTCCTGAGGATGTAGTTGAGTTCCGTGCATCCAGGTTGAAACTTGTGGAGGAGAACATGAATGACCCAGACACTTTTGACCTGACATATGGATTGCCGACGGAGCCCATGCAACCCCGTCTGCCAGATGATGATCCAGAGATATTGTCATGGGGAGATGCCAATGGTCAATGGTCTGCTATTACTTATTGCGATGCTTCTGGTATGCACATCCGTCATCCAACCCTGGGCCGAGTCGGATGGGCTATTGTTCAGATATGTCCGTCGACGGGAATCCCAGTGCGTGCTCAATATGGGGGCCTTCCTGGTCGTGACCAAACGGTGCCGCGTGGCGAGCGCTACGCAGGGTACCGAGCCTTGATGATGATGGAACGGCCAGGTCTAATTGTCAGCGATCACCTTTCGTTCGTGCGAGAAGCCAACAGATGGAACCCAGAACTCGAAGCTAGTAGTTCGCTGCACGCTGAGTTGTGGCGTAAGATTTTCCATCTTTGCCGACATGATCAGCAGCGATCTGAATTCGTCTGGGTGCCCTCCCACAAGGATATTGAGAAGTTCATCGAGGCAGGTGGATCACTTGCTCATGCCCATGGGAATGCATGGGCCGATTTCTTTGCATATGCTGGAGCCATGGGCGTGAAGGTTGCTGATACTTTGGCTGAGCATCATAAGCAGATGATCGCCCAGTCCAAGAAGATAGCCCAGTTCACGGCGTTCATGGCGCCCCGCTCGGTCAGGATGTTCAAGGATGTGGGGGAGCCTCTAACTAAGAAAATCAAGTTCGATTATGGCCCCAAGCTCTCCCTAACTGAACATGAGTTTGCGCTGGGCGGTGCCCTAGTGAAGTGTGCGAAGTGCCTTAGGATCGCCACCACCCCTGTGAGCTACAGGACACTTTTTCACTCGCAATGCTTTGGGGCCCCAAAAATCGGACGAGGACATAAACTCATTCGCTGGGGCCCCGCTGGGATCTGTGAGCTCTGTGGGCATACGCGTTTTTAAACACACTTTTACACGCCCCCTGTAAACGTTCAGATAGCCGCCTCAACTGCAAATTAAGAGGAGGACTAGCGCATTCTCTCTCGTGCTTGACCCTCCTCTCCTGGCGCAAAGTTTCGGCTCGAGGCGTGGGTTTCGCGGGCGAGGCCCGCACTCGAGCCTTCAGAGAGGGGTAGCTTCCAGCCCCTGCTCGCCCCGAGCCCGCCAGGCTCGGGCGCCGCCACGACGCCGGCCATCGGGCGTCCTGGCTGGCTGCTGGTGACCGCGCTCGCCCTCTGCGAGCTGGACGGGCTGCTGGAGGTCTTCGGCGGGCGCCAGCGGGAGTCCGAGGAGGTCCTCGTCGAGCCCCTCGACCTCGGGGGTGGCGCCGAGTGGCGAGGGTCGCCAGCAGGGTTCATGGCGCCGTGGAGCAGGTGGAACCGCGTCTACGTCCAGACGCAGGGGAGGAACACGGGGGTGGTGATGCTGCTGGTGAGTCGGGTCGGTCCTGGGACCTCGTTGGTTTGGACCGCGATCGACCCCGCCAAGCGGGTGCAGATCATCAACCTGCGGGACAAGGCGAGGATGCTGCCGCGCCCGAAGAAGGGCGCGACCTGGACCGAGCACCCAGGACTGAGTGAGAAGGAGAGAGAGCAGGCGATCATAGCCGCGGAGCGGCTCATTGTGCGACATGAGCTGGGACAGGCTGGTGCCGAGAGCGCCAAGGCCAACCTGGCGAAGGGCAAGAAGGCGAGCTCGAAGGCCAAGGTGGCGTCCTGGTTCGGCAAGGGCCTCGTGACCACCGTGGTGACGGCGTGGGCCCACAAGACGTGGGGTGGTGCTGCAGCGGTGTTCTTTGTGGGCTGGAGGTTGTGGCGTTGGCTGCATCTCGGGTCCTTCTTCGCCGCAGGGTACCACGCCGTCTCGGCGGGGATGCAGGCGATCGAGGACCTGGACAACTTCCGCGAGTTCCTGGGGGAGCTGTACGAATCGGGCGACCTCGAGCTGGGCGCGGCATACCTGGGCTGCGTTCTCATCGTGATCTACGCGGTCTGGACATACGGATGCTCGTGCCGGAAGGAGGTCGACTCGGACAGCGACTCGGGCTCGGACTCGGACGGCGGGTCGGTGCACGCTGGCGACGACGTGAGCGACGTGAGTGGCGACGAGCGGGACACCAAGACCCTGTTCGCGGAGTTGGCTCGAGGGCAGTCTGACTTGGCCGACGCTGTGGGCATGCTGAAGTCGAGACTGGATGTCGGGGGCGGAGCGGGAGCAGGACCTGCCTGCGGCAGTGGGGCTCTGGCGTCGGAGCCAGGCCCGCCTCCCCCGCCCCCCGCGGGGCCGCCGCCGTCCAGAGGAGACGACCCCAGCTCGGCCGAGGTGGATGCGTTCATCAAGAAGCTGACGGAGCACGAGGAGCTGGTGCAGCGGGACTCGGGCTTGAGCACCCGGGCGCAGGCAGGGTCGCCCACGCCGAGTTCGAGTGCGGCATCCTGGGAGAAGGTTGGTGACCTGGGCGAGCTCGATGACCCCCTGAAGGACCAGATCGTGCAGCTGAAGGAGGAGTCGAAGAACCCAAAGGAGAGCTTGCTGACGACGCTGGAGAAGTATCGCCGCGTGGCAGGCTCCCCAGTGGGGGGGATCAGGGCCCGCGTGGCGCCGACAGTGCTGGCGAGGCTCTACAAGGGCGGACGGAGCGCACGCGTGGAGACGCAGGAGTGGCTCCGCTCCAAGGAGCTGCAGGGCGCAGGCATCGCGCAGGAGCTGAACATGCTGGCTCTGGTCCTTGACAGGATGATGAGCCAGGGGCAGTACGACGAGCTGATCAACTCGCAGGCCGCAGAGGTGACCTGCCTGCGCCTGTACTCGATCTGGAAGGCCTACGAGCGGGTGCAGTGCAAGAGCGACTGGCAGAGGCCTAAGGCGCAGCACGGCGGCAAGTGGCGCTCCAAGGTCGACTGGAGTCTGGCGGGGGAGTACCTGCGCCTCGACGGGGACCCCAACAGCGAGAACAGGGGGGCCGACGACGAGGTGCTGGAGAAGCTCAGGCGGCGGGCGATCCTCAGCAAGCACCTGGGTGAGGTGCGCTCGGGGCAGCCTGCCGGCGAGGACGAATAGGTTGCGGCCGGAGCTATCGTGGTGTGCTCTGGCCAAGGCCTGAGGGGTCAATCCCCTCTACCACGGCCGCGGCGGCGAGCCGCTTTCGTGCCGAGCTTCTTGCTGGACACGTCTTTCGGGTGGTGGTGCTACATCGGGCTGGTGAGCTTCCTGACGATCGGCTGTGGGGTCTTCCACGGCGGCGTCGGAGCGTCGAGGCCTTTCTTGTACTTGGGGCCTCGCGCCGTTCTGTGGCGAGCAGGTTTTCCCGTACGTCGGAGCGCAGGTCGCTCGGTGGTCCCAGATGCCTACTGGGGAGAAGGATTTGAGAGAGAGGGATCCCTTGAGGAGTCTGCCTGGGCTCCCATTCCCACTACAGTCGAGGAGGTCGAGTTCGAGCCTGTCCGAGAAGGAGCTGAGGACAACCTGGCAGCGGACTTCGAGGACGATAGCGGCGATCAGGAGTATGGCGACGGGCTGTTCGAATGGTTGGATACATCCATCGACCCTGACGGACAAGCAGACGTGCCAGACGGACTGGAGTGCGAGTACGCCGCTACAGAAAAGACTGGTGACGGAAGCCTGGGACCTTCACGCCGCGAGGGCGAAGTGGGGGACCATCAACGACGGCAGGGCGGCATTGAGCCGCTTGGCAGGAGGAAGCCCGACAGAGTATTTTGCGAAGGGATCGAGGCCTACGACGTCTACGGCATCGAAGGCTTCACCGCAGTTGAGGAAGGGCGACCTGTGCCCGCTGAGAGCGGAGCAGGTGTCTCTCCCAGCGCCGGGGGCGCAGAGTTTGGAGGTGGCGGCGATCTCGAGTCTCGCTGGGCGGTACCTCACAGAGGCCGGCCAGCTGATGATCAAGGGCTCGGGGGAAGTCGACTGGGAGAAGTACGAGGCGACAAAGAGCTACTCGGACCCGGCGTGGCGGAGCAAGAAGGAGCGCTTGGCACTTGCCCTGCGGATGGCGCAGGCTGGAATGATAACATATGCGACGAGGGTGCGCGAACATGTCGGGCTGTTCACGGTGGCGAAGGACTTCGACCCCAAGACTGGTGGCATTGTGAAGTCGCGGCTGATCTGGGACTGCCGAAGAGTCAACCTGCTCTTCGTGGATCCCCCGTGGGTGCCTTTGGGCAGTCCCGCGGGCCTCGCGCTCCTAGAGCTGGACGAGGCGGTGCTGCGTGGACGGCGGCTCTTCTCCTTCCAGGGCGACGTACCGGACTGGTTCTATCGGTTGCACTGGGGTTCGTTTTTGGCGGAGTATTTTGTGGTGGAGGATGTCTCGTCGCAGGAGCTGTACCAGTACGGGATGGCGCAGGGTGTGGCTTTGCCGAAGCCGCGCGAGGAGGACGTTGGTATTGGGGCTTCGAGTTTGGTCATGGGCTCGGCGTGGGCGGTGTTCTTGGCCCACAGCTGCCTGGAGGCAAGCTTCGAGTCCCTGAAGGCCCCCAGCTTGACTTACGGCAAGCCCACCCCGTCGTTTGGCCTATCGGAGGAGGAGGCGATCAGGTTCCTGCTGATGTTGTACATCGACGACTACATCGGCTTCACCCTCGAGGGCGAGGACGGCGAGCTGAAGATCCTGGAGGACAAGGAGATGATCAAGGAGCTTCTGAACGGCAAGGGGCTCGCGGTGCACAAGGAGGCCTGGGGAGAAGGGATGGAGAACGGCCTGGGCCTGTGCATCGCCGCCACGAGGCCCTACACGCTGAGGATCCAGCCGAGGAGGATGGAGCAGGTCGTGCTGGCTACCGAGGCGGCGGTGTTGGAAGTGGCTCTCAGACCTTCGGCGGTGGCTTCTTTGGTCGGGCACTGGACCTGGACCATGATGGTCTTCCGCCCCTCGTTTGCGATCCTGGACGCGACCTACAGGTGGCTGAGGGAGTTCACCGAGGAGGAGAGTGCTGTGCCGCACCGCTTGCCCGAGGAGGTCAGGAGCGAGTTGAGGGCCGTCGCGTCCCTCTCGGTCTACATGGAGTCGAACCTGGAGATGGGCTGGTGGCCGAGAGCATACATGACGGATGCGTCCAACGAGGGCTTCGGCGCCCTGGCCTGCGACTGCGCGGAGGAGGACGTCCGACGAGAAGCTGCCCGTGGAGATGGGGGAGCTTGGGGGCCCCTGGCCGAGCAGAGCTACACCGAGATCGAGCGGGCGCAGGAGGCGATCGGCGAGGAGGAGGACCTCCCGGCCGCTCCCACTACGGGGCGACCTGGGGTGTTGGAGCTCTTCGCTGGGAGCTCTCGCTTGCTGGAGGCGATCAGGGAGATGACCGACTCGTGGGGCGAGGCCTGGGACATCCAGCGGGGCGTGGAGTTCGACGTGCTGGTCACAGAGAACTTGGAGCTGTTGTTACGGAGAGTGAGGACTGGCTGGTTCTGGTGGGTGCATGTTGCCCCCCCGTGCGCGACGTTTTCGAGAGCAAGGCAGCCGCCGCTGAGGTCGAGCGATCACCCGTGGGGGCTGCCGGACTGCACGGAGACGGACCAGGCCAAGATAGACGAAGGGAACGCTTTGGCTTTGATAGCAGTAGAGGTGGTCAAGATCTGCCTACGCCTTGGCATTGGATTCACCCTCGAGAACCCCAGGACCAGCATGATATGGGCGTTCGCGCCAATGACCGCGCTCTTGGATCTCGAGGGGGTTTTCCGTGTGGAGGTGGATTACTGCATGTATGGCGAAGAATGGAGGAAGCCAACTACGTTCATCACCAACGTGAAGAAGATGGCGACGCTACAGCGGGTGTGCGTGTGCCCCTCGAGCCGATGCAGTCGGACTGGCCGAGCTCACCGAGAACTACGAGGACGATCACCAGGTGGGCTACGGTGGACTCAGGTGGCATGTGCTTACCCGCTGGAGTTGTGCAGGGCATACGCGTCCACTCTGCAGGAGCTCGAGCCGCACTGGGACTCGATACCAGCGGGGGCCCGGCTTCGCCTGCAGGGCGACCGCGGGCGCGTCGTGCGAGCGACTGGGCCGGCCCTGCCTCTGCTGGGCCATTGGCTGGAGAAGAAGTGGCACGTGCTGTTTCAGGGACGTTGGTCTCACGCAGAGCACAACAATGTCTTGGAGTTGCGTACGGTGGTGGCGGTGCTCCGACACCTCAGTCGCACGTCCCAGAGCTGGAATCACCGCGTGCTGTTCTTCACCGACTCGTTGGTGAGCCTAGGCGTCCTCAAGAAGGGGCGCTCGTCAAGGACGTCCCAGAGCTGGAATCACCGCGAGCTCACCGAGACTCGTCGGTGAGCAGGCATCCTCAAGAAGGGGCGCTCGTCTGCCAAGGACCTCTTGCACCTGGCGAGGATCGGCGGCATCATCCAGATGGTCTGCAGGATCCGCGGGTACTTCAGGTGGGTGCCGAGCGAGCTCAACCTGGCAGACGGCCCCTCGAGAGGTCAAGGCATAGGCGCGGCGGAGGACACAGTGGCGGGCCACGTGGGCCGTGGGGTGCCGAAGGAGCTACTTCAGCGGCTGCAAGATCGGGCCCGACGAGGACCGCCTGGAGCTTCGCATTTGTGATGGCCATGAGCGGGCTGACGCTGTGCGAAGCGATGCCGCGGCGCGGGGTGGACGGCCCCGCTACGACCTCTGCAAAGCCCCCCCCCTCTGGCTAAGAGGGGCGCTCGGGCCTGGGAGCAGGCCCCGAGTGACAAGCTGCACCACAATGCGAGGCTCGTGGTGCACGCCGTGGACGACGCCACGAATCAGATCTACGAGAAGGAAGTGAGGACCTTTCTCCTGGACGTGAAGCGGCACGGGCTCCCCTTCTCCACTTGCGAGGAAAGGGATGCGGCGCTTGGCGGGTACATATCGGACATGTGCTACGTGATGCAGTTGCCCTTCGGCAGGGCGTCGGCGCTGTTCAATGGTTTCATGCACATCTTCGAGGATCACCGCAATCGGCTCCCCGTCGCGGCCAGGGCGCTGAAGTCCTGGTCTAGGATGGGCTTCCAGAAGGAGGGGGCGCCGGTGCCGTTCGAAGCTGCGGGGTGCGTGCTCTACGACCTCTTTGAGCACGGCCAGCTGTGCGAGGGGGCCGCGGTGCTGCTGCAGCTGGGCGGCTGGCTGAGGGAGCAGGACTGGGGCCTCCTCAGGAAGACGGACGCGGCGGTGGGGCCCGACGGGGAGGTCGGGCTCACCTTGGGCCGCAGAGAGCGGGGCGAGAAGGTGAAGACGGGAGCGAACCAGGGCGTCGTGGTCTCGTGGCAGGTAACGAAGGCCATCCTACGGGCGATTGGCAAGGGCGCGGCGCCACGGGACCTCCTCTTCCCGATCTCGCAGGACAAGTACAGGAAGGCGTGGAGGCTGGCCTTCGACAGGGCGGGCCTGGCGGACTTCGGGCCCCCGCGCTCGCTGAGGCACGCGGGGGCGGCGGCCTACATCGCCGCAGGCGGCTCGCTGGAGGCGGCGCGCCGGAAGGGCCGCTGGCAGACCACGTCGGCCCTTCAGCGCTACACGAAAGTGCACGTGCTGATCGAGCAGCGGAGCCGGCTCACCCCCGCGCAGCTTGAGCGGGGGAGGGCCTTCTGGCGCAGGCCGGCCCAGCAGATCTCGGAGGCCATCTACCGCTCCGACGCTGTGCTGGCCCCGCTGGCGCGGGACATGGTGCACGAGCTCGGGGCAGCCAAGAACGACGAGGTCGTGCTGCCGCAGCTGGAGAGCATGGCGGACGGGGGCGCGGAGCCCACCAGCCGCCCGTCCACCGCTGGCCGTAGCAGGGCCAGACGGCAATGAGCAGGCTGCTGCAGCCCACACCCTCATTTCAGGCCCCGCCTTTTGCGGGGGCCATATCTTTTGATATGAATGCAGGAGCCTCGAGAGTTGGGCGCGTGCACCCTGTCCTCCACTTGTCTTCCTTGAACATTTGATAGATATGGGGAAAATATAAAGCAGGTTTTTTGGTGGGTGAGAGCGACACAAATTATCTCCCTTTCCCCCCCGCCCGAATGTGCGCCGCGCTCGTGTCTAGCTGTGGCTGGAAGCGTGAAGGCACAAGTGCCAGTCTAGTGATGACGGGACTGGGGGTTTCGCCGCGAGGCTTTTTGGCCCGACCGCGGGCCGAGGCACGGTCAGGTACCTCTCGGCCTTTTATGTTTCGGGCCTCACACGGGGCCCCGCCGCTGCGAACAGATACTTTCGGAGGGTGCCCCCTCCTCTCGAGCCGCTCGCTGTCCTGTGGGGTGTCTCTCCCGCTGCTGCGTCGGATATTCTGTGGGGCCTCTTTTGATTAGGGTTGTCGCTCTACCCCCGCCTGCCCCCAGCACTCTAAAATCAAGATTTAATGGTATAGGCACGCTCCGAGTTAACATATATCCAAGCCTGGCTCTCGAGTGTGGGTGCTGTGTAAATACGCGTTTTTAAACACACTTTTACACGCCCCCTGTAAACGTTCAGATAGCCGCCTCAACTGTAAATTAAGAGGAGGACTAGCGCATTCTCTCTCGTGCTTGACCCTCCTCTCCTGGCGCAAAGTTTCGGCTCCCAACCCTGCCCACCCTTGGGCTTGTATGAGCTCGGGGGTTTCGCCGCGAGGCTTTTTGGCCCGACCGTGGGCCGAGGCACGGTCAGGTACCTCTCGGCCTTTTATGTTTCGGGCCTCACACGGGGCCCCGCCGCTGCGAACAGATACTTTCGGAGGGTGCCCCCTCCTCTCGAGCCGCTCGCTGTCCTGTGGGGGTGTCTCTCCCGCTGCTGCGTCGGATATTCTGTGGGGCCTCTTTTGATTAGGGTTGTCGCTCTACCCCCGCCTGCCCCCAGCACTCTAAAATCAAGATTTAATGGTATAGGCACGCTCCGAGTTAACATATATCCAAGCCTGGCTCTCGAGTGTGGGTGCTGTGTAAACTACAGTTTGCAGGTTGATAAGTATATTAAGAAGCTCCGTGAGGATTGTCTTGGGCCGCCAGTAAATAAAGCAACCCGTGCCAACGTTCGCTCCCAGGTTAAAGCCCTGTCAGCAGGACGAGTGCCGAGGACTCGGCGGCCCATCCCTCTCGGACCTGCTGCAGCTGGTTCTGGCGGCCAGGAGGCCGCCCCCTCCAGCCCCGCTGCGCCCTCTCGTGTTGCTGCCGCCCTCCGACTGGAGGAGACGGCGACTAAGGGGAGGGATGGGGTGGTGGACGGGGGCGGGACGGAGTCGGGATCCGACTAGTCGAATCTCTCTGCTGCTGGACCTGTCCAGCCTGACCTGGGGCCTTCCCCCACCCGTGGGTCTTTGGTCCCAGGCCGCCGCCTGCCGCCCCCCTGTCGTCTGGATAGGGCCTTGGAGTGGCCTAGGCTTCACTGTTCGTCAGCCTGTTTGGCTGACCCTGGATCGACCTAAGGGTTGATCACTTCGTGGGGCCTCGGGGTTTTCGAGGCCCCTCTCTCTTCAATTCGGCCCTCTTCCGTTCCTTTGGGTTCGGTTGGGGCTCCCGTCTTGGACACGCCCAGCAAATGTGGAACGAAGACAGAACCAGGGATGACGAAAACAGAACGAACATGGAATACGCTGTTTAACTCGAGCCCTGGTCAAGGAGGCGGGAGTGCAAGTCATGACTGTCGGCGCGTGCGCGGCCCAGCGGGGGGGCCAGGGACGTAAGGAAACAAGAAGAGGCGCCGCGAGATCTGGGGAGATACATCATGGCCCCCGCCAGGGTATCCACCCCCCCCTCCCCAGTCATCACCCCCCTCTCTGCCGCCCCCGAACCTGGTGCAAGTGGCGCGCGAGAACGAGCTCGACCGTGCGGACCTCTGGGGCGCGCGCGCTGCCAGCTCCTGCGCGCCGCTCTGCTCCACGCGGTGCCCCGCGCCGGCGGCCTGCCTCGGCCGCCGCCTGAGGCCGCTGTGCCCTCTCGCGCATGGGCCCCCCCTCTCCCTCGGCGCTGCTCGTCGTCCCTGGACGTGTCGGTCGCCGACGGCGTCCCCGTCGTCCGTCGTCGTCCGTCGTCCGTCGGCGTCGGCGTCGGTCCGCCGGCCTCGGCGTCGGTCAGTCGGCTTGGGCGCCGCGTAATGGGGGGGTCATAAATGGGGGGGTGGCGAGGGTGGTTCGAGAAGGTACCCAAACGGTACCTAAACGAGCCCCCTGGGGCTCTGGAGGGGCCCGAAAGGGGCACGAAATGGGACCTTTTCTGACCCCTCCGTTTATGACCCCCCCCATTAAGTCCCGCCCGATCGGTCGTCGTCGGTCGTCGTCGGTCGCCGTCGTCGTGGCGTGTCTCGTGGCCGCAGCCTGGCGGTGCTGCCGGCCTCCATATGGGCCGTGCCGCCGCCCGGCCGCCCATGCCGCGGCGGGCGCCCCTCCCGGCCCGCCAGAGGCACGGCGCCTGGCGGCACCCGCGCGGGTGCGGCAGCTACACGCCGGCGGCCGCGCTGCAGGTCGGCCGCCGGCGGCGGAGCGGACATTTGGGCGCCCGAGTTATCCAGGGTAACTCGGGTCCTGGGTAACTCGGGTTTGGATTCCCGAAAAAAGGAACCCGAGTTAGTCCTGACCCGAGTTACCCCTGATGATGTGGGGCTCTGGACGCCCGAGTTATCCGGAGTAACTCGGGTCCGGGGTAATTCGGGTTTGGATTCCCGAAAAACGAACCCGAGTTATCCCTGACCCGAGTTACCCCTGATGATTCGGGGCTCTGAGAGTTCCCAGGGCAGCCACAGCTTCAAGCAGTGGCGAAGCGTCCCAGCTCGCCAATAGCCCCGCCAAGCAATGTTCTCTAAGAAAGGTGTGTGGTGTCCACGAACTGTTCTTCGAACATATCTGGCTGGGACCGTCTTGCTTTCACACATCGGGCTTAGGTTCTAAGAACATCATTTTGGTTATTGGAGCATTTTCGGGTTCTAAGAACATGTCGTGGTAGGACTATAGGAATGCCGGGACGGTCGGTCTCTGCTCAACAGCTGGGGGAGCTGTGGTCCTTACCCCCCTTGGGGACCCATCGATTTCGACGCCCCTCTCGAGAGATCGTCGATGCGATGGGTTCCCCCAGGGGGGGCACGCACCACAGCCCCCCCCAGTTGTGACTGGTCGAGTTCCGAGGCTGGGTTTTACCCACATCCACCGCCTGGGGGATCGAGCCTTGCGGGCCTCCGCGGGCGGTGGATCTGGATATACGCGGGCCCTCGGGAGCCAAGACATATGTGTCCACATCCACGCCCGCTGGGGCGGCCGCCAGACGTCGGGCCCCAGGCTGTGGATATGGATAAGTTCCTGCCTCGCGGGGGTGGCCGCCAGGATGTGTCAGTCGGCGAGCGAGCGGAGTGGCCGCCAGGATGCAGCAGTCCTGGCCCCGCTCGCGGGGGTCTTGTCGCTGCTGCATCCAGCAGTGTGCTTCGTGTGCGCCAGCGTGGGCCCCGGCCATACCGTTATCGAGCGCTGCATGCGTAGTGCATGTGTGATGGAGTCTGTATGTTGCAGGGTATGTGTGTCTGCCTGTGCGGAGCAAGCCACTCAGTGCAACCCGTGTGTGTTGTGCAAGGTGTGCGCGGTGCAGGTGTGGTGCAGGCAAGGTGGTCCAATTGCCAGCGCACGGTGCGCCCACGAGGCGCCGGGAAGGCGGTCCCCAGGCGTAACTTCGGTGGACCCAGCCAGTTCTTGACGCATCGCGTATCCCCACCAGCTCGGACGTATTCCCAGTTGTTGACCAAAAGTATCCCCACCAGCCGCATGCACGTGGGCCTGGTGCACTTCTCGGTCCTCCTCACCCGCTGAGCGTTGCGCGATTTGCCTGTGCACGCGCGGCCTAATTTAGATCGCTGCTCGCTGCTTGCGACTTTCTGACGGCGTGCGGCTGTTCTGTATCGCCCGCGGACCCCCCCCCCCAAACAAAAATACCCCCACCAGCCAGTCCATCGAGAGACGAAGGCCAGGGGAGTTGTCTGAAGGGGTCGGCGGCGAACGAGGGGGGGATGTGAGAAGGAGGAGGCCTTCTCAGAAGGCAGCGGGGCTTCTCTGAATCGCTCGGGCCCTCTGAAAAGTTGTCTGCGTCTTCGGGGAAGGCTTAGAACATTTCTCAAAAGGCCAGGGCCAGGGGACTTACGAGCCTTCTGAGAAGGCCCGCCCTTTCTCACTTACCCCCCGAGCTCGCCGCCGAAGGATGGTCGCGGGCAAGCAGGATGTAGTGAAGCAAGGAGGCCAACGCTTGCGGAACATGACCTGGGGGAGCCTTTCGGAACCATCTCGATGCCCCTTTGATTCCGTTTCAATCTCTGGGGCCCTCTTTCAGGCCATCGATCGAACAACAGGGGTTCTTGACTACGCTGCCCTCGTCGGAGGCGAACATGGCCTGTTGGGTCGCCTTTTCGGAATATCTTGGAGCCCCATTGTGGCTGTTAGCGGTTGTGGAGCCGTTTTGAGGCCTCCAGAGCCGATCGGAGGGTCGAAAATGCGATAAGGCAAACATCCCAGAACCCCGACGTTATGTCTTTCTCACGGCGTCGACCCCCAGGGGTCTTGCCCCATTCTACGGGATTTTTTTGTGAACCTTGAGTCGGTTTGACCGGTCCCGAGGCTTGGCAAGCGCCCCAAAGGCTGAAAGCAGCGAAGCACCATCCGTCGTGCTTTTCTCATGACTCGATGGGGGTGTCCCCCACGTTTTCGGCCTCCCCCTCGCCGTCGTCGTCGTTGTCGTCGCCGCCGTCGTTGTGGCTCGTGTGTGCCGACTCACTGTTAGACCGCAGCGCCGCCGGCGGTGCAGCTTGTCTCACCGCTTCCAGCCGTTGCACATCTGACGTGTTCGTTTTTGTTGTTTGCCTCTCTCTCTCTCTCTCTCCTTATATCCCTCTCTTTCTCTTTTCCCCTCCTTTCCCTCCCTCTTTCAGAAGGGGAGGGATATCATCGATCGGCCAACAGCGCGCGCAAGACTCGAGCGCTCGCCGTCCCCTCCCTGGAGGTGGCCCCGCCAACGCCGCCCTCCGCGGCGCGCGCGGGCCCGCTGCGGGTGCGTGTGTGGTCTCTCGGCCTGCACGCCACCTTGGCGACGCAGCTTAGAGCGAGTCCACCTTATGCCTCTCTCCCTGGCCAGGGGGGGAGGATGGAGGAGGAGGGGCGAGCCGAAGGTCACATCCAGGAGAGGAAGAGTCGAAGAGGAGGGGAAGGAGGAGGATGAGGAATGGGGGAGGGTGGAGCCTCCCATCAACAGCCTGAGGCAGGCTCCGCGATAGAGAAATCGGATAGTAACTAACGGCGTCAACGAACTTTTGGACTTTTGGAGCTCCGCGCGGTCTTCTTCGATCGGCGCTGGGCCCCCTGGCACGCCGATCCAGACATCGGCGCACGCCACCAATCAATTTTCTGTATGCAGTTGTTGTTCCCCCCTCAAGCGGTCAGAAGAGTAAGGTATACCGATGCCGCCATCACCCTTCCCAAGTCGCCACAGTTGGTTTCGCATCGGCGTTCTTGCCAGAAGGCACCCCAGAGGAGGTCTGGGGCGTTGCGATATCTGTATATGTATGCCCCCCAAGAGGACGAGGGCGAATGAGGGACGAGCAGGTAGGGAAAGGCAGGAGGAGGGAGGAGGAGGAGGGAGGAGGAGGAGGAGGAGGAGGAGGAGGAGGAGGAGGAGGGAGGAGGAGAGAGAGTAGGAGGGAGGAGAAGGAGGAGGAAGGAGGAGGGAGGAGGAAGAGGAAAGGGAGGATCGAGGCTCGAGGAGTGAGGGTGGAGTTTGTTGTGCATAATTCTAGACGCTTCGCGTACCCTCACCTATCCTGGACGCCGCCCGACTGTCTCGGTGCGGTCGCGATCAAAACAGTACCCTCACTTGTTGCCGCTGCTTGCCCAGCGTCCGTTTCGTGCTCTTGCGTGCCCCAAAAAACCATCACCAGCCCACCAGACACGTTGCCCAGACGATTTGCCCTGATCAGGCATGTGGAGACGAATGCAGTGGAATACATGGTGCGATAAGGCGTCGTACCCCAATAGGGAGAGGATGCAGGAGAAATTGGAGGAGGACCAGAAGGAGGAGGATGATGAGGAGGAAGAGTAGGAGGAGCAGGATAAGGGGGAGGCGGGAGGATGAAGGAGGAGGACACGGAGGAGGAGGAGGATGAGGCAGAAGAGGGGGAGGAGGAGGTGGAGGAGGAGGAGGAGGAGGGGGAGCAGAAACGCCAGATGTCTCTTGGGGGCCTCTTGGGCCATCTTGAGGGTCTCTTGGCAGTCCAGGGGGGCTCTTGGGGCGTCTTGAGTGCCTCTGGGGCATCTTGGGGTCTCGTGGGAGCCTCTCAGGGGCATATTTGGGGCCTCTTGGGGCCTCCTGGGCACCTCTTGGGGCCTCCTGGGAGCACCCTTGGGCGCCTCGGGG
This sequence comes from Prorocentrum cordatum, assembly GCA_963575745.1. Lineage (NCBI taxonomy): Eukaryota > Dinophyceae > Prorocentrales > Prorocentraceae > Prorocentrum > Prorocentrum cordatum. The sequence goes on from CAUYUJ010003193.1 coordinate 26,445, forward strand.
GCTATCTTGGGGCCATCTTGGAGTTGATCGATCAAAGGAGGGGCCGTGGCAAATTAGGCCACCCCCCCAGGAGGCCACAATGTGCCCAGCACCTTGCCAAGGCCATCTTGGACACTCCAACTGGCCGCGACCCCCCCCCCCCTAACACTAACACAACCACAAGCACAAACAATCAGACACACACAACGACAATCACAACCACAAGGACAAAACACACATAAACATAAGCACACACACACGCGCACACACACGAACACAAAATTACAAAGACGAGCAAACGCACACGTACACACAATCACAAACACAGACACCACCACAAGCACAACGTCAACAACACAACCAAGCCGCAACCACAAACACACACACACACTAACACAACCACCAACACAAACACAAACACACACAAACACAAACACACACACAAACACGACCACAGCCACACACAAACACGACCACACACACACGCACGCACAGCACACAAACACAAACACAACACACACAACCACAAGCACACACAAACACAAACACAAACACGCACACACACAACCATACCCAAACACAAGCACACATACACACATAATCACATTCAAGTACACACAGACACAATCACACACGCAACCACACACGCACACACAAACACAAACACAAGCTCAAGCACACACACGAACACAGACATTCACACATGCACATACACATTTACACACATACGCAGAGGTCTATGTAGATACCTGCACACGTTCACACATATACATATATACACATATAGAGGGAGGGAGAGAACGAGAGAGAGAGAGAGAGAGAGAAGAGAGAGAAAGAGAGAGAAAGAGAGAGAGAGAGAGAGACAACAAACAAAAATAGACCAGGTGGCGGCCGGACCTGGGTTGGCATGGGGGCGCCAGACGGTCCCTGAGGCTCCTAGAGGGTCCCAGACGTTGCCCAGACCAGCCCAAGTGATTGCACCAGCACGCCCCAAGACGACGCCGCAGCAGCCTTGAATGGCGGCCAAGCTGGCCCAAGAGACCCCAAAAAGGCCCCCCAAAGAGCCTCAACATTCCAAAAAGGGCTGTACAGGCGGCCGAGGAGCTCCAAGACGGCCACCCAAATGAGCCCCGACACACCGAAAGGGCCCTACAGAGGCCTTCGCGAGGGCCTTCAATTCGGCCGCAAACGTCATGCACCCGGAGAGCCTTCCAGGAACACGATTGCTGCCGCCAAGAGGAGGAGAAGGAGTAGTCGTTGGGGGAGGAGAAGGAGGATGATGAGGAGGAGGAGGAGGAGGAGGAGGAGGAGGAGGAGGAGGAGGAGAGGAGGAGGAGGAGGAGGAGGAGGAGGAGGAGGAGGAGGATGTGGAGGAGGAGGAGGAAAAGGAGGAGGAGGTTGGGGAGTTATAGAGACGGGACGGAGGCAGGGGACGATACGGAGGACGAGGATGGCACAAATGAGGAGGAGGAGGAGGAGCAAAAGGAGGGCGGACAACATGGGGAAACGAGAAGCATGGAAACGAACCCCATTCTCATCCGTTGCTCCCCCCCGCCTTCCTTCCCACATCGCCCACGGAAGGGCACCAGGCCCCCAAGAGGGCCCCATCATGACCCAAATGACATGTTCCCGGGGAGCCTTCTGGAAAATGGTGGCCGCCGCCATCCCGAAGATGAGGGTAGGAAGAGGAGGAGGAAAAGGAGGAAGAGGAGGATGAAGATGACGGCGACGACGAGGGGGAGAGGGGGCTGCGGAGGCAGAGGATACGGATCGGAGGAAAAGGGACATATTGAAAAGGCAACAGGAATATATACTCATCCTCTGGCCCAGCTCTCGCCCTTTTCCCGCTCCATCCCTTTCGCCTTTTCTGCCTTATTACTGCCCTTGTTCCGTATCTCCCTCCCCCTTTTCTTTCTCTGTCTCCTCCCTTCCCCACTTTTCACGACCACGAGGACGATGCCGTCGACGCGAACGACCCCATTCTCGCGTTCGTGAACTCCGGGATTGCCTGCTTGCCATGGGAGTGGATGAGGGTGAGGATGATGAGGATGGCGATGGGGTCTTCGGAGTTGCGCAGAACCTCAGCGCGCGAACCGCCCTCGCGTGGCCCCAGTATCTGTAGCACCCCGCACGCCCGCACGTGCGGATAAGAGTGAGGGGGCGGCGGGGTCGTCGGCAGTCGCGCGTTGCCGACGGCAAACAGCAATCAACCAACAAACCAGATTCTGACTTCAGCCACGCACCCAGGGCGCGCACCCTCGTGCATTCACGCAACGGGAATTCCACTTCAGCCACTTCTGACGTTATATAACGAGCCCGCCGCAGGCGCCGAATTCCTCGTCAATGCAAGTGGGTGGGTCGCGGGTGGATCGCGGGTGGGTCGCGGGTGGGTCGCGGGTGGGTCGCGGCGTGGGTCGCGGGGTGGGTCGCGGGGTGGGTCGTTGTTGGATCGCGGATGGGTCGTTGTTGGGTCGCGTGGTGGGTCGCGGGTGGGTCGCGGGCGTGTCGCGGGCGGATCGTGGGTGTGTCGCGGGTAGGTCGTCAGCGTGTCGCGGGCCAAGTCGCGGGTCGGACGGCGACCGCAAACAACAAACGACAAAAAAACGCAACATCAATTCGCACCGCGGAGTCTCTTGTCAGCCGCGATTTCAATGACAGTGAATGACCCCTCGGCTTTCGCGCTGTGACATCCATCTATATACATACGTGTAAATTTAACTATGTGCACACATAATGCGTCATGATATTATTCGCGGTCTGTTGTGTTACTCTGAGTGTCCCAGGTTTCGCAATCCGTATATGTTTGCGTACTGTCATGTTGAGGTCGGTGGCTTCTCCGATAAGACTTCTTTCATGTTGGCCTTGCAGGCTATTCCAATCAACGCACTACATATTCCCATGGCCGCGTTAGCGGTTCGAAGTCGCCGATGATTGCGTGGCCATTACGAGCCGTCACTATTGTTGGCCCAGGTGTTCCGGAAATCTTTCAATAATGATGTGGTTGCTCAAACGGTTCATGCGTCGAATAGCTGCACGATGTCAAGATGATTGATCCACGTCAGCTAACCAGATTGTGTGTCCCATTGCATTCGTACCGGTTCTACGCAGGCCACATGTCCAGTTCTGATGCGTCAGCATTCTAGAATGCATTTTGCTTGTGCACCCGTCTTAATCGATGCTTGAAGTAATTCATGAGGTTTGTGCCGTTCCGCCGACCATCGGAAAACAAATGTGGTTCGCGAGGGTTGCGGACGAGCATATACGAGCTCAGCATCCCCCGTTCGAGCGCGCTGTTATGCCCCAGGGAAAAAAGGGGACAAGGGGGAAGGGGATTGCCAATCATTTCGCATTATTTAATCGATCCGCCCATTCCGCCTGCCCAATTTGCCTCGCCGCTGTCGTTTGTCGGGGTGCTGTTGTCAATGCGGTGCGGTTGGGCAGCTGCCATTATTCGGAGGCGGTGGGTGGCGGGTTCGACGCCTCACGGATGTTGGTTGGGCTCTCGCGGTTGGTTTCTCAATGCGTTTTTGGGGGGGCATTTTTGGGGCCTCTCGGGGGCCATGATGGGGCCTTTTGGGGGCCTTTGGGAGCTCTTTGGGGTGGCTTTTGGGGGCCCCTTGGGGCCTCTTGGGGTCCTCCCGGGGCCTCATGGGGATTTCTCGGGACTGAAGGCTGGACTTTTCGGTTCCTGGTCACTTTATTGGGCCCCTCTGCCCCTCTTGGGGCCGTTTTGGGGATCTTTTGGACCGTCTTGGGCGCCTCGTGGGCTGTCTTGGGGCAATTTTGGGCCGACTTGGGGCTGTCTGGGGGTCCTCTTGGACCTTTTGTTGGCGATCCTGGGAGCCTCTTAGGCCATCTTAGAGCGTCGGGAAGCCGAACAAGGAAAAACCCGAAACTCTTTCCAAACCTAAAGAAAGTCAATGAGTTTTGCCCCCTGGGGCCCTCTAGGGAGTTGTTTTGGGGACCCTGGGGGCGTCTGGAGGCAATGGCGGGGGTTTTGGAGCGATCGTGTGGCATCGTCGGCCAATCTTTCGAGGACCCCAAGGGCTCTTGGACCGTCTGGGCGCTCTCTTGAGGCCGTCTTGGGCGCCTCTTGGGCCGTCTGGGGGGCCTCTGGCATTTCTGACGGGCACTTGTCAAGACTTTGGCGCCGTATTTGTCGCGTCGGGGCCCCCAGGGGCCGCTTCGCGCGCGCGAACTTGTTATATTGCTACCTTGTTACCGGAGATCTTAGCACGCCTTTGGCCCGTTGGGCCGGCGCATTTTGCACCACTAGCCAAGCGCGGGCCGACGGATGGTAGTTCATGGCGCCACGGGATAGCGACGGGACGTCTGTAGGACGAACGCACGGAATATCCGCAGGACAACCGCACGCATCAACCGCGATGGCGGCCATTAAAATACGTAGCCCCCCGCATATGCGGATAAGAGTGACGGGGCGGTGGGGGCGTCGGCATTTTGCGAGACTCGGAGAAGCCAGCCGCAAACGGCACGGTTTCACAAATTATACAACGAGCCCGCCGCAGGCGCCGATTTGTCCGTTAAACCAATGTGGTAGGTCGCGGGTGGGTGGCGGATGTGAAAAACATCTCAGTTGGGTCGCGGGTCGGTCGCTAGTCTGTCGTTGTTGGTTCGCGGGTGGGTCGCGGGTGGGTCGCGGGTGGGTCGCAGGGTGGGTCGCAAGTGGGTCGCGGGTGGGTCGCGGGTGGGTCGCGGGTGGGTCGTTGTTGGATCGCGGGTGGGTCGCGGGAGTGTCGTTGTTGGATCGCGGGGTGGGTCGCGGGTGGGTCGCGGGTGGGTCGCGGATGCGTCGCGGGTTGGGTCGCGGGTGGGTCGTGTGGTTTGTTGCGGGTGGGTCGCGGGTGGGTCGCGGGTTGGGTCGCAGGTGGGTCGTGGGGTGGGTCGCGGGGTGGGTCGCAGGATGGGTCGCGGGGTGGGTCGCGGGGTGGGTCGCGGGTGGGACGACGATAACAAACAACAACAACGTAACAACGCAACAACGCAACAGGTATAATCTTCACCACGGATACCCACTTCAGCCACGCACCCAGGGACGATGAATGTCCGTTCGGCCCCGCCAGTCCGATTTTATTGGAACGCGGAAAAATGCGTTTCCGTTAGCGCGGGGCGCCGGGGCGGATTTTTTTCGTGGTGTGGTCCTTTTGATTGCTTCTCGTTGCAAGCGGCCCCCTTTGTGGTGGTTGTGTGTCGTTTCTCTTTCTTCAGATTCGAACACATCTCTTGTTCAACCCCTGGTTCGTTCACAATCATCTGAAGTCTTCCGCTCAGGCGTTCTACCACATTTTACTTGTTATGCCTTTGAGGTCATGTAGCGCTTCTAATGCTGCACCTCTTCTGTCGACCTCTCCAGCTGTCCCGATATCAGCCCAACGGCTAGGCAGCCAGGGACGCGCAGACGCAGTGGATCCGAACACAGTGTATGACTACCACCACCAAGATCGAGAATAATCTACGATGCGATGTGGTGCAGTTTTGCTTTGTTGAGAAGCCCGCAGTCCCCCTCCCGCCGCCAGCGGCAACCGGGCTGCCCCCTCTCCCTCAAGGGCCGAATCAGAATTCATCCAAGCACGCGCGGCGGTGGTTTATACAATTTTGGTTACCAAAGGGAGCGAGTTTTATACACCACCACTAAGAAGTGCTGTTTCTGCTTCATGAACTCCCCATGCCACTGCGCCTGCGAGCTGCGCCGCGCTCCATTTCGCCGTGGCGTCGCAGCGTCGTCTGGCATGACCCTGCCCCTAACCCTTTTCGCGGATAATTATTGTTGCGGGCGGTGGTGGTGTATACAAATTGGCCTCGCAGTGGAGTGTGTGTCTTGCAGTGAGATGTGTTGTTATCCGCTGGTGCGTAGCGGTCGTCACCTGGGCCAAACGCCAGCGACACCACCAACACCAGAGGCCACCTCCAGCGATTTGGTCCACGATGCCTCCCCGAGCTAGGGATGGGAAGTGTGTCGTGTGTGGGGGGTGGGCTGGATCCCCCCGGATGTTGGTGTTCGTGCGCACATGTTGGCGATCGCGGCGCACCCCCGCCTTTGCGTGCCCCAGCCAGCATATATCACCGCAGCCGCCCCCCCCCCCCACCGCCCAAACCACCCCTTTTGGGTAATGACCTTTATTGGGAACAATAAACCAATCATTTCAGCCAAGACGATGACGTAGCCGCTGTCTCGAGCTCAAGCAGGGCTATGGTCCCCGGCCGTTCCTCAGTTGGACGTCGAGATTCGCGGTGGCGCGGCGGCCGGACGAAAAGCCTTCTCGTCTTGATTCAGTGTTTCTCATGGTCGGTAGCACGAGGGGATCTCGTGCAACTCCTCTTCGCTCGCACGCGCGACATGATCCGAGACCAGAAGCGATTTCCTCGTCGGGGCGGGGGGGTATTCCGCTTCACTCCGAGCTCACACCCCAATCTCCTATGTTTGTTTTGTTGGTCGCGTGTGCTCGTTATTGTCACCCTCCACCGTCCCCAACCGTTTTGTCCCATATCTCTTCGCGGCCATCATTCCACAAACTCGAGTATTTCCCTTCATGCTTCGCCGCTGCTGGTATTGTTGATTCTGCCGATGCTACGCATATTTGTTTCTTTCCTACCGACTCCTCCCCCTGCTCCTTCTTCCCCCCCTCCATCAGAGCGGGAATCATCTCATGCGGCAGTGCATGCAAAGGCATCAGACACCACCCTTGCGAAAGGGCAGAGCGGACTCCGATCTGCAGCCGCCCTCCTGGGTGCCGCCCATGCGAGAGGGCGGGCACTGGACACCGACACCGTCGTTGCGAGGAGAGGCAGCGAGAACGATCCATCAGCTACCACGCTGGGGGCAGGTCGCGCGAGACAACGCCGCGAGGCGCCATCCTTTACAGGGCCGTGGCAGCGCGCGCCAGGACGCCCACGGCAGCTCGTGCGCGACAGGGCACGGGGCGCGTCTGTGCGCAGCCCTTGCCGCCAGCGAGCCGCAGCGGCACCGTCGGCTGCACCTCGGATAATCCGCCGTGTCCAGCCTGGCTCGAGGACGGCATGGGCAGCTGTGCGCGGCCCACGACCTGTCCAGCCTCTGGGTTCCCAGGTGCCCGTCGTTCGCACGGGTCTCCTTTTCATCCTCCTGCTCCCCCTCGTCTCTCCTCGCTCCTCCCCCACAGTCACACAGTATGAATAATGCTCTCCTCCCTCCACCCACGGTTTCCAGAGAGTGCTCCGAGAGCAGCCGCCTCCCCTCCGCACATTGTGTGTGTCACGCGTGTTTTGTGCAGACGAACTTTTCTTCTTGCGTTTTCTCCACTCGACAGGTCGCGTTCCTTCCAAGATGGTGCTCTCGCTGAGGGAGAGGGAGAAGGAGAGGGATGGGGAGAGGGAGAGGGAGAGGGAGAGGGGGAGGGGGAGGGGGAGAGGGGGAGGGCAAGCTAGGTGCGCTCGCGTCATATCTGACATCCTACCCCTCCCTCCCATCCCTTACCATGGCGCAGATCCCCTCTCTACTCGGTCAGTCGGATGTCGAGCAGGGCAATGATCCCGAAAGGGTACGCGATGCATTGTAGAGCACGGCGTGGCATGGCGTAGAAGAGCACCACAAAGCGTAGTATCAACCTAGCATTGCATTGCATGCCGTGGCATGGCACGGGAAATGGCGCCAGCGCTGCAGCGGGAGCACGAGTCGAAACGAGCGGAAGCGCGGAAATGAGGCCAGCGCTGCAGCGGGAGCACGATTCGGAACGAGCGGAAGCACGGAAATGAGGCCAGCGTTGCAGCGGGATCACGATTCGGAACGAGCGGGGCCCGAAAATGAGGCCGGCGCCTCAGCGAGAGCATTATTTTGAAAAGACATGCAGGCGAAAACCCAACTCCAGGGAACTTTGTGTGCAAAAAACAGTACGCGAGGGGGGTCGGACACTCCCAGGCCGTAATCCGGGGAAGAGGGAGAGTAGTATTCATATTGAGTAATTGTAGAGGGGGAGGGGGAGAGGCAGAGGGAGGGGGAGGGGGCGGGGGAGCGTGGGCTTCACATTTCCGCATCGGCGCTGTGCTCCCGCCCCCGCACTGGGCAGGCTTCTGGAGAGCTCACACGGGCCTCGCGGGGTGCTCAGGAGGAGTCTGCGGGCCCCACGGAGACCCCACGTCCTATAATACGGCCCAGAGGCACCGCGGGCCCGACGGGTCCCACGGGGCCCGCGGGCCCCACGGGTCCGACGAGCCCCACGGGTCCGGCGGGCCCCACGGGTCCCGCAGGCCCCGGAGGCGTCGCACGTCTCGCGGCTCCCGCCCGGGGGCCTCCCCGGGGGTCCCCGCGGGTCCCGCGGGTGCCGCGCACCACGGGTTCCCGCTGGCCCCACGGGTATGTCGCAGGTCCCACGGGGCCCCGCGTGCGCATGGCCACAGGGTGTCCCCCAGGTCGCACAGGGTCCCACTTTTCCGACTGGTCATGACACGATAGGGTCTTTCTGTTGAGGTAGAGGTCGGCGATAGCACGCGTCCGCGGATGGAGGAGCCATCAGCGCAATGGGAATGGATGGGAGGGAGGGGTCGGATGACAGATATGGCGCGAGCGCACCTCGCTTGCCTATTTCCCGTTCTCGCCTCTCTTTTTGTTTCTCTTCCTCCTCTTCCACGCGTCCTCCTCTCCAGTCCCCGTCCCCCTCCTCATCCTCCTCATCCTTTTCTCTCCTCTTCCCTCCTCCCTCTCTTCTTCCCCCCTCCCCGCCACCCCATGCGTGTCATCCCACGTGCCCCCTCTCACCTCCGCCGCCAGTCCTCGCCCTCCCCCTCTCTGATACGCTGAGCCATCCAGCGAGGAGGAACTGGAGGAACACCGGGAGAACGCGTCCCCCTCATCCTCCCCCCCCTCCCCGCTTCCCCTCCTCAAGTCCTCCGCCCTCCTCCACACGTTGGAGAGGGCGGGAGTGCGGGAGGGAGGAAGGGAGGGGGGGGAGGGAGGGAGGAGGAGGAGGATGGCCCTCCCCGAGCGCGCCGCCGGTCGGGGCGCCGTTCCCGAGGCGATGGAGCCGGAGACCGTGTGGACCGAGGCGCCGCGCGCGGCCGAGCGAGGAGAGGAGCGAGCGGAGCGGCCGGCGACGGCCTCCTTGTCGTCCTCGGCGGTGGCGTCGGCGTCGGCGTCGTGGTCTCGGGTGGTGTTCTGCAGCGTTGCGTCCTCGGGGGCCTCGTCTGTCCTGTGAGTTGTTGCCTGCTGCTGTGCTCTGATGGGCCGGAGAATGAGCGGGGCGTCGGCGGCGGCCTCTTTTTGCTCGTCGTCGGCGGCGTCGGCGCTCTCGTCTCGGAGGGTGTCGTGGTGGTGCGTCCTCGGGGGGCCCCCGCCGGTCCTGTGCACGCTGTTGCCTCCCCTGGCTCGGCGCCGAGGCGCCGCGCAGATCGGCGGACCGACGAGAGGCGCGGGGCGTCGGCGGAGTCCGCTCGCTTCTCGTCGGCCGCGGCGTCGGCGGCGGCGCCGTCGCCTCGGGGGGGGGGGCCTCGTGGCGCTGCCTCTCTCTCGGCGGCGCGCCCCCGCGCTCGAGGTCCTTGGCTCGCCGTCGTCGGCGCTCGGCGGTGTCTGTCCGGCCGCGGGGTGGCGTCCGGCAGCCGCGCCGCTCGCCGAGGGCGTCCCGAGGGTGACCGGAGACGCCCCGTGTTGCAAGCGTATTGCGCCGGAGAACCGTATTGCATTGTACTGCGACGAATGTATTGCACGCGAAAATCCAGCAATACATCTGTGGCCCAGACTGTACTGCATGCCCCCGATGTGTTGCAACCCCACAAATCGATTGCACCACATCTATTGCATCACCCCCTTGGCGCTGGATCCCCTTTTGGGTCAACCCGAAGAAGGCTCGGAGGCGGGGCTGGACCTGAGCAGCGTCTCTGGCGGTGTCGTGGGCCGTGTTCGTTTCGCTGTCGTGTTGCGGTGGGGGCGGCTTCGGGACAATAGCGAGGGAACACGGAAGCCAAACGGGAACGAGAAGCCCCGTTTAGGTTCAGCCTTGCTCGGAAGTCCCTGGCATCCTCCGAGGCATTCCGAGACGTGTGTTGAGTCTTCCCCGACGACGCGCAGAACTTCTCAGAAGGCGCGGAAGCTTTGAGGAGCCCCGCCGCCTTCTGAGAAGGCCTCCTCCTCCTCATCTCTTCCCTTCGCTCTCCGCCGAAGCTCCTGGGGACGTCGTGTGTCCTGTAAGTTGTTGCCTATTCTGACAGACCCGAAGTATGGTCGGTACACAGTCGCCGCGCAATCGGCGCGGACACGACCCGATTCGTCGTGGACTCGACGTGGATTCGACGCGCTCGCCACAGATTCGACGCGGATTCGACGCGGATCGCGGCGCGCCGGGACGGGCGAGGCCCCCCGAGGATGCAATTTAGGGGTACTGGGTTATGATGTTCCAACCTACTTTAGCCTCGACCACCAGAACGAGTTTCGAGCATCAACAGAAATACTTACCGAAACTCGATGGCTTTCACGTGTCGGGCCCTGGACGACACTCGCCCGACACTCTTTCGACACTTTTCCGGGCGCTCGAACTTATTTCTGGGATGTGGTCGTTAAGTACGATGGGAGCATCAGAAGTATTGGGCGTTCGTGCGGGTTCTCATTGCCACGGCCGGACGTAGCTTTAAGTCGGGCCTGTCCCTCTACAGCAGGAATACTCAGAAATAGTCACACAATAGCCTGGGGACGATTTTTTGATTATTTCTGAATATGTTATGTTTTTTTTTAAAGCTATTTTGTATATTTTGATTTTTTACTTATAGCCTTTATTTTATGTTTTGGTTTTTTACTATTTTTTATTTCTCGCCCGACTTAAACGTAGCTCGACCAAGGCATGCTGGCCGGGGTGGGGCCCCGGGGAGGCGCCCCTTGGGGGCCGACCCCCGGCGGGTGCGCGCGGGACGTGCTGTTCTCTCGAGGCTCGAGGCGCGGCTCCTGCCCTCCGCTGCTTTTTTTTGCTGCTGCCGGATCCTGTCGGGTATATCGGGCCGGACGGAAGGGGGGGATTGGGAAAGGGGGAGTTACGAAATCTGCTGCGTGCAGCTGGTTTCGGCCCCATCGAGGGGCCCATTCCTCGATGCATAGCCGCCTCCGGCGCCGGGAGGCGCCGGGAAAGTCAGCTCCGGGAGCTGATTCTCAAACCCCCCCATTGCTATCCCCCCCTTTCGCCCGACCCGAGTATAGCCAGGGCCCCAGGTGAGGGGTCCCGGTCAGCAGTTTGACTATTTTTGAACATGTTAGGGCATTTTGTGACTATTTTTTAGTTTCTCGTCCAAGCCCCCCCTGTAGGGGGACAGGCCCGACCTCAGCGTAGCTCGACCAAGGCACTGGCCGGGGTGGGGCCCCGGGGGAGGCGCCCCTTGGGGGGCCGACCCCCGGCATGCAGGCGCGCGGGATGTGTTGTTCTCGAGGCTCGGGGCGCGGCTCCTGCCCTCTGCTGTTTTTGCTGCTGCTGCCGGATCCTGTCTTGGCATCGCTCGGACGTGTGCCTCTCTCCTTCGGCGAAGACTACCGAGGAGCACCCTGGAGCATCTGGCAAAGAAGCCACGCGCGAGATCGGAAAAAACGCAGGGAATGGACGTCCGAGCGATGGCGAGACGTCGGGTATAGCCAGGACCCCAGGTAAGGGGACCCGGTTAGCAGTAGGGCCCCGGAGCTCCTAAGTTTGCCAGAATCACTAAAAACCAGGTCCGCCGTAGCTGGTGTCTTTTTCGGGTGACGGCAGTTCCGGTTAGTGGGAGGGGGCCTGGGGGGCGCCCCAAATTACACATCACTAAACCAGGTCCCACTAAACCCAGTCCTGCCAACGCCCGATAATGTCCGGATGTTTGCACGCCGAGTGAGGAAGTACATGCCGGTCGTTGAAAGTAGGTATTTCTGGATTCCCAGATCCCGATCTACTTCAAGCGCCTTCCTACTTCCAGAATCGACACGCTTTTGCAGTGTTTTGTAATTCTCTGGGAGGGCTTGGACCCAATCCACTATATCCGCCTTCCTACTTCATGTTTTTACCTACTTCTTCCGACCCACGTGTGCAGGTCCCTGAAACCAGTGGCCCATCGTTGCTCCCCATCGTGGCCTTCCATGTCTGCTTGCTGTGGCAGGCATTTGGAGTTGTCTGTTGCGATTTGCCGCACAGGGCGTGCACAGACACACGATGAGTTCTTCTCGATACGGGGTCTTTGCAGGGACCCGACCCTGCCCCTACAGGGCTGGCTTTCCACCATCACCCGTTCTTGGCCGTCCCGTGGCCCGTTTTTTGGGGGGCCACCGGAAGCCGAAAGCGCTCGGCAACCGCCGCCCTGTGCCGTTCAAGAGGCCGTACAGTCGGGGCCCTGAAGAAGGAACCCTTTTCGTTGGGGAGGGGCTCCGTGTTCCTGAATTGTTTCGCAGCTTGCCTCAGATTTTCCTCAGGTTTTCGATCGGAAATCGAAGTTGAAATTATGGAAAAAGAGGGGCCTCGTTCCTTATTTAGGGTTCCGACGCCCCGACTGTACGTCAGGGCAACGTTCCTCACGATGGCCTCGCAGCTAGTCGCCTTGCCTCCCGGAGGCCTCCAGGGGACCCCCGGGGAGGCCACCCGCGGGGAGCACCCCGTGGCCCACCCGGGGAACCCCCGCGGGGGGGGGGGGGCCTTTGGAGGCCCGCGGCCGGCGGGGAGGGGAGAGGAAAGGAGGGCCGCGCGGGCTCTGCTGCTTCCCCATCTGCTTCCTGCTCCCCCTTCCTCCCTCGCGCTCCTCCTCCTCCTCCTCCTCCTCCTCCTCCTCCTCCTCCTCCTCCTCCTCCTCCTCCTCCTCCTCCTCCTCCTTGCCTCCTCCTCCTCCTCCTCCTCCTCCTCCTCCGCAGGCGGCTCCGCAGCGAGGCCCCGCGCGTGCCGTTTTGCCCCGCGGCGGGCGCACGCGGGCCCGCGCCATCGGGGCCCCCAGCGCCAGGCGGCGCGTCCAGCGAGGAGGAGGAGGCGGCGGCGGCGCCGCCAGGACGGCGACGCGCGAGCGCTCGCCCGCCTGGCACAGGCGCGCGCGCCGCGAGCGTGCTCAGGCGCGCCGCGACCTCAAGGCGAGGTTGCAGACCCAGCTGTTGAGCCAGCACCACGGCAGCACGCCCCCGTCGGGCAGCAAAATGGGACGCTCAGCCGAGTACACCGTTTGCAAGTCCTGCGGGCAGTGGTGGTGGAACTCAAAGTTGGAGGGCATGGACTACCGCTGCGGGACCTGCAACAAGATGTTGCCCAAGCCGAAGAGCCCCACGGGCCCCACGGCGGAGGCGGCGACCAGAGGAGGTGGCGGCAGCAGCGGCAGCGCTGGAGGCGGCAAGGCCAGCGGCAAGGGCAAAGGGCCCGAGCAGCTGGCGCAGGCGCTGCAGCTCATCACCGCCTCCCTCGGCCAGTTGCAGATCGAGGGCAGCGAGACGATCACCAAGCAGATCGAGGTGGCGACATCGGCCCTGCAGTCGGCCAAGCCGACGGCCCCGCAGAAGCCGAGAGCTGAGAGGATGGCAGCCGCAGCGCGAGCACTGCAGACGGCGCAGCGGCAGTACTCGCAGGCGTTCGCGGCGAAGCAGAAAGCAGAGGAGGAGGCGCGCAAGGCGCGCGAGCTGCTGGAGGAGAAGGCCAGCGCAGTCTTGCAGGCCGAAGCGGAGTGCGATGCGATCCACCAGGAGGGAAAGCAGGCTCCCACGGCGGGCATCATCGAGCAGCTGGTGTCGGGACAGCTTGACGAGCTGACCGAAGGACAGCTGGCAGCGGACATCAGTAAGGAGTTCGCGCTGGACGACGACGACTTAGATGAGGAAGCTAAGAAGCAAGTCGAGGAGGCTAAGGCCCAGGTCGTCAAGCAGATGCAGGACAACGCTAAGCAGTTCCAGGGCCACCTGCGCGAGCACCCGGCGAAAGCCAAAGCAGCCGCGATCGAGAAGCGGCAGGTGATCAAGCAGGAGGCCAAGAAGAGGAAGCTGGCCACTGGAGAACCTGCAGCGCCAGGCCCGAGGCCCCCCGAGGCAGCGCCCCCAGCGGCTGCGGCGGCGGCACCAGATGCCGCAAGCCCCGCCCAGGGCGCCGCCGAGGAGGCTTTCCTGGCCAGCAGGCGTGCGGCGGCGGCGCAGAGTGCGACGGGGGCCACCAGCCCCACGACGCACTAGGGGCGCGCGCGAGGGCGACGGCGGCATCTCGTTGGCGACGCCGCCGCCCATGAGCGCACCCTCTTCTGCGCCAACATCTCGACCTGGGGACCCACAGCACGGCTGTGGTTGCTGCAGCAGGGCATCGGAGGCAACGGCTTCGACATGCTGGCGCTGCAAGAGATGCACGTACCGCACTCACAGTTAGACGACGCGGAGCAGGACCTTTGCAAAATGGGGTTCAGGGCTACTTGCACCGCGGCGAGAGCTAGTACGCGCTCGGAGAAAGGCTGCTGTGGGGGCACGGCTGTCATCTCCAAGGGGCACTTGCGCGTCACCAGCTTCAGACACTTGGCCAGAGCTCGGCAGGTCTCGAATGCCACAGCTGACATTCGACGAGGCGCCGACCGAGCAGAAGGCTTCGACATGTGCGACTGGACACCAGTCACCTGGCACCTGAAGGGCACTACGCTCACCGTCGTCAGCCTGTACCTGGACTGCAACAGGTCGCTGACCGACGGCATCAACAGCCGCAAGCTCACCGCGCTCGCCGCGTTCCTCAAGACGCTGCAAGGGGCGTGGGTGGTGTGCGGCGACTTCAACACAGACCCGAAGACGTTCTGGGCGACGGGCTGGCCAAAGGTGATGGGCGCGAGCGCCATCATCTCATTGCCTGAGGACCAGCGCACCTGCTTCCTCGCGGACCAGGAGCCCTCCCACATCGACTTCGCGATGACGAACGACGCAGGCAGCAAGCTGATCGCAGGAGTCGAAGGCGTCTACGACGTACCGTGGAAGCCACACATCGGACTGAAGTTCACAATTCGAGGACAGGGACTCGCGACGCAGTGTAGGACGCTCAACCTGCCGAAGGCGTTCCCGCACCCGCCGCGGAAGGGCAAGGCGCCCAACCCGCAGAGCAAGAGAACTAAGAGACGACTGCAGGCCAAGGCCAAAGAGGAGGCCGAGGCCACCGCTGCTGGATCCCAGACCATGGCGATCGGCGGCAAGCACGTGGAGGAGCTGGACGACGAGCGCTGGGAGGCACTCTCCCCAGTCGCAGGCTGGGCCAGCTTCCCGACCACCGTGCACGACGAGGTCGGCCAGGGCGCGGCGCCCAGGCCCCCGTCTTCACCTCGCCCCCCCCGCTCCGTCGGCCTAGAGTCTCTGGGCGGGCACGGGGGACCAGGCAGAGACGGCGCAGAGGCCCACGTGCACGAGGAGTGCAGGCACCAAATGGACGACGATGAGGTCGACGTGTTCGCCGACCTGGACCCCGAGGACGAGGCCGAGGCAATCAGGATGTGCGACGAGTTCGGCCAGGACCTGGAGCCGAGCTACACGTCGCCAGTGAGTCAGAACGCTTCAAATCCCACGACGGTGCGCCTCGAGCCGTCCGTGGGTTCATCGTCGCGCGTAAGTTTTGCAAACTCTGGCGAAAGCATCTTCGACCCCGCCCGGCGTCAGATCGCAAGACCCACCCCGGCGCTCCTCGAACCGACGGTGGGCACTGGCAGTCAGAACGCACGCCTCAACATCGACACCGACGGGCGTCAGATCGTAAGTCCCACCTCGGCGCTCCTCGAACCGATGGTGGGCACTGGCAGTCAGAACGCACGCCACACCTTCGACACCGTCGGGCGTCAGAATGCAAGACCCCCCTCGGTGCTCCTCGAGCCGACGGGGGGCTCAGCGTCGCCACAGCTCCACATCAACACCGACGGGAGTCAGAGCGCAAATCCCGCTACGGCACCGCCGTGGGTGGGTTCAACGTCGCCACGGCTCGAAACTAGAGGCGAAGACACGACCGAGATGGGAGAGCTCTGGGAGATGATGGAAATGGCTGCTGAGGCACCCGTGGAGAAAGAGGCCCCAGAGTACATCACCAAGTGCGCCGCGTATCAAGCGACCACGCAAGCCTCCAGGGACCTCAGCCTGAGTTTCTCCTCCATCATGAACACGATGGAGCACTTCTACTGCGTGGCTTACCGCATCGACCCCCTGGACCGAGCGAAGTACTGCGGCAGAGGTGACCCGAGAGCATTCACCATGCGCAAAGGCAAAGAGAAGCACGAGAGGATAGAGCGGTATGCAAACCGCAGAGCTGACTGGTGGAGCAGAGCCGAGAACACCCTGTCCTTGCTGGCGAGGCTGCGCAAGAAGAACAGGGACGTGAGGCAGCAGCTGCACTTAGAGGCCGCAGGCAGACACCTTGCCTACGACGGCCCCCCGAACACCAGCGACCAGGCATCGGACACGGCGAAGCTACACCGAGAGATCTGGAGAGCGAGGCTGACAGACTTAAGCAAGGTCGACACCGACGTGATCCTTGGCATGGCGCAGCAGGCGGAGCAGGAGAAGCGGCTCGCACTCAAGAGGGACCTCCAAGAGAATGCGCGGGCCTTCGGACAGTGGCTTGCGCTGGCTGAAAAAGACGTCGGCGTGCTGCACCGCATCACGAAGCCACCGCCCAGGCGCGAGGAGGAGGTTGTTACTCATGATGGGGTACTGGACTGCCCCACCAAGATAGTCGACGAGAAAGCGAAGGCGTTCCAGGACATCTGGAAGTGCGACCGACTCAAGCACGAGCAGCACACCGAAGTTCTCCAGCGACAACGGGAGCGTGCACGTGCGGAGGCGGCCCCAGAATGGACGCTCGAGGACCTGGACGAGGCCCTCAGAGGAGATCCCGACAAGGGCAAGGGCATTGACATGTTGGCGTGCTCCGACATCCGCAGGCTGCCGCCCGAAGGCCGCCAGAGGATCGCCGAGTTCTTCAACTCATGCGAGCAGGCGCTCGCATGGCCGTGGCAGCTGCTGTGCGAGATCGTGATGCTCACGCCCAAGCCAGCCAAGGGCGATAGGGCCCTCGCCCTGCTGCCGCAGATGGTGCGCTGCTGGGAGTTGCTCCACAGGCCCGCGGTGAGGCGCTGGGCCAAGCAGCAGGAGAGAGAATGGGACGCCGCCGTGGCGGGCAACAGCTGCCTGCGCGAGGCGATGAGGAGAGTCATCAGCGACGAGTGCTGCGACGCGCTCCAGCTGTTCCACGGCAACCTGCTCGCGGACATCGAAAAGTTCTACGACAGCCTTCAGCTCGACTGCGTGATCGAGGCGGGCCTGAGGATGGACTTCCGCCCCCGCCTGCTGGCGATGATGCTGCTGCAGCACTCAGCCACGAGGGTGCTGCGGTGGAAAGGTGCCTTCTCGACACCTACCTGGGCAGACAGGTCGCTGCTGGCAGGCTCGAGGCACTCCAACAACCTGGCCAAGACGGTGGTCTACTCCGTCATCGGCAGGCTGCTGGAGGCCTCTCAGGCGCTGCCCAAGCCGCTGCCGAGGGCCTGGTTCGACGACATCAGCATCCGCATCCTGGGCAGCGCAGGGGCAGTCGAGCAGGGGCTGACGGCGGTCACGGTGGGGCTGCGCGACGGTCTACGAGCGCAGGGACTCTCGCTCGCGGACAAGACCGTCATCTTCAGCACCAACTACCGCACCACCAAGAGAGTACAGCAGGCGCTGCGCAAGGTGAACCTCCCCGTCCAGGCCGTCACTGAGGGCCGCGACCCGGGGATTGACCGAGGCGCAAGAGGCACGCTGAAAAGGGACACCCACAGAAAGAGGACGAAGCACGCCCTCACGCGCTGCGGCCACGTGGGCAAGAAGCTCAGGAGGCTCAGGCTGCGGCGGAGGAGAGGCATTCTGCACCAAGGAGCGGTGGCCTCCTACATGTACGGCGCGACGGTGCACGGCATGGCACCCTGGGCGCGGCAGAAGGCGAGGAGGAGGTACGCACAGGCTCTGAGGAGGCCGTGGCCAGGCCGCTGCCTCACCACGTTCCTGGCGCTGGCGGGCGCCGACCCCGCGATCACCGCGGTGAAGGCGCAGCTGAAGACGTGGTTCGAGGTCTGGGCCCGCAGCCCCGACATCAGAGCACAGGTCAAGCTTGCCTGGCCGAAGATCTACTTCCAGCTCCGCAAGCTCAGGGCAGAGAAGAGGTGGCAGGCACGCAAGGGGCCGCTGGCCAGCCTGATCCTCCTGCTGTGGGAGGTAGGCTGGGACTCCAGAGGACCAGACGTCTGGATCGACAGGCAAGGGGGCTACTGGAGGTTCAACACCGACGAGCAGGGCGGCGACTACACAGAGATCGTGGACGCGCTCCTGCAGGATAGCCAAGACCAGCTGTGGGAGACGGCATCGCAGCACCACAACGGCGGAGGGCTACAATATGGCGCGGACGTGACCGACCTTAAGAAGCACCCCGACCAGCTCGCCAAGAAGGAGCACCACGGCACGTACGGCGCGCTCCTCACGGCAGCGTGTGCAGGCACCTGGACGAGGCGGCGCAAGCACGAGACCTTCGGCGGCGAGGAGGCCATGTGCGAGTGCGGCAGACCAGAGGATGATGCACACAGGATCTGGGGCCACTGTGCGGCCCGAGCCGACTGCGAGGCCATCCGCAAGACAGAGGGCTTGGCATGCAGGGCCATCGAGGGGGCCAAGGAGAACCCCGCCTTCTGGCTCAGCGGCATCACGCCCAAGAAGTGGACCACGCCGCCCAAGTGCGATACCCAACACGTCGAGCACACCGTGGGCGCCTGCATCACCAACAACAGGCTCTCCGCCAGCGACGGCGGCGAGATCACGGGCTGCGGCGACGGCTCAGGAGGCGAGTACAGCGCAGACGAGAGATACTGCCGCTGCGGCTGGGGCTGGGTGCTGCTGAAGGAGGGCGACGACGCCGACGGGATCGCGGGCGCCAGATTCGGCCCACTGCCAGGACCGAGGCAAACCAACAACAGGGCGGAGCTCTTCAGCCTGATCAGCTTCGTCAACGCCACGGAGGGCAAGGCCAGCTTCTGGACCGACAGCGAGGTCACCTGCCTGGGCTGGGCGGCGCGACGCGAGGAGACCACAGGGCTCGGCTGCACGAACGGCGACTTGTGGCACCAGCTGGGCGAGGCGATCCGTGCGCGAGGAGGCGACCGCAACGACATCAGCGTGCACCACCTCAACAGCCACATGACTGAGCAGGAGGCCCGCGCGAAGGGCATCACGAGGCGCATCTGGGCAGGCAACCAGGCAGCCGATCAGTACGCAGACGCAGGCGCCAAGACCCACGCGATCAGCGACACCGAGATGAGCTGCTACGAGTGGGTGAGAGCGACGGCGCACCTGGTGAGGCTCAGGATCGCTGCAACCACCAAGGACGTCATCACCAGAAGGCCGCCAGACGAGAAGGAGATGAGAGAGGCCCGCCGCGCTCAGGCTAAGAAGCGACGGCAGGACACCGTGCGCAAGAAGGACCTGCTGGGGGACAACCACTTGCGGCGGCCGCTCACCCAACACGTTCTGGCACGAGACCGTCGAGGCACAGGCTGGACGTGCCTGAGCTGCTGGCAGTCG
Organism: Prorocentrum cordatum; assembly: GCA_963575745.1. NCBI lineage: Eukaryota > Dinophyceae > Prorocentrales > Prorocentraceae > Prorocentrum > Prorocentrum cordatum. The sequence continues at coordinate 45,928 of CAUYUJ010003193.1, forward strand.
GTCTCCAGTACGATGACGGCGCAGAACATCCACAGCTGGCTGACGCAGGAGCGCAGTGGCCCACCGCCCGAGACGGCGATCACGGTCACCAAGTTCGGCGTCGAGTCGCATCCCACGCACAAGCTGAGGCGGCTGAGGAGGCACAACAGGTGGTTCTGCGAGAAGTGCGGCGGCGCCACCACTGAGCTGATCGCCAAGAAGCTGCAGGAGCCTTGCTGTGGACACACGGCATGCGACAGCGGGCACTACAGGCTACAGGGGTGGCTGAGGCAAGCGGCGCGAGAGCAAGGCACCTGCGACAGGCCTCGCGCACAGAGCGACCCTGAGGACGAGGAGGACGAGGAGCAGCTTGCAGAGGCCAGCAGCAGCCAGAGCACGGAGGTCGACACGACAGGGGGCACAAGTGGTGTTTCCTGGCGAAACAGACGGGAAGAGCCACCCTGCCGTCTGCGGGGGAAGTGCCGAGGCAACGCTGCTGGCGCGCTGGAGGCGACGAGGAGAGCTACGCCGCCTGCGGAGCCTGGCAGCCTGCCCGCCCCACCAGCTGCAGGAGCAGGCCGAGGGCCCGCGACGCGGGACAGGGCGCGTCGGGCCGCGGCGGCCAGAGCGAGAGCGCGCAGCGAGGCAGCAGGCGCGCGACCCGACGGCGGAGACAGAGGAGAGCAGAGGCCACGGCGATCAGAAAGCGAAAGACGACGAGCTGAGGAGCCGATCGTGAGACGCCTGCTGGACGCGACCGCCGCCACACCAGCACCGACGCCGACACCGACGCCAGCACCACCAGCAGCAGCAGACCGACCTGATGAAGCTGAGGCCGCACGCCGTGCCGCCTCGCGAGCGCTGCTGGAGGAGGAGCGGTGGCGCGCGGCGCGCCCGCCGCCAGAGGCGAGAGGGGCCCGCGCGGCGAGCGCCGCCCCGCCGCTGCCGCTGGGCGCGCTGCGTCGGCTGCTGGACGAGGGCGAGCGGCCCGCGGGGCGGGTGAGGACCACGCGAGGCGGAGCTGATGGCAGACGATGTGGTCTCCCCGCCCCGCGGAGAGAGGGCTCGGCTGCGGAGCCGCCCGCAGGCCCCTCGGTTGCTCGGCACGTCCCCCTGTTGCCGAGGACCGAGGCGGCCTGAGAGGCGCCGAGAGCGGCGCCCCCGCGCGCGCGCGCCGACAGCGCCGCGCGGGTTGCCACGACGTGGCGGCTCGAAAGAGCTCGGAAAGAGCTCCTCCTCCTCTCGCCTCCTCCTCCGCCTCCTCCTCCTCCTCTCGCCTCCTCTTACTGCTCCTCTTCCTCCTTCTCCTCCTCTTCCCTCCTACCTCCGCCCTCGTCCTATCCCCCCATTCCCTCCTCTCGCCTTCTCCTCCTCCTCCTCCTCCTCCTCCTCCGCCTCCTCCTCCTCTCCTCCTCCCTCCTCTCCTCCTCCTCCTCCTCCTCCTCCTCCTCTCGCCTCCTCTTACTGCTTCTCTTCCTCCTTCTCCTCCTCTTCCCTCCATCCTCCACCCTCGTCCTATCCCCCCCATTCCCTCCTCCTCCTCCTCCTCCTCCTCCTCCTCCTCCTCCTCCTCCTCCTCCTCCTCGGTGGGAGGGGCCCGACGTCCCGGCAACAGGAGTCGGGGCGGCCGGTTGCTCCCTGCCGGCGCTGGGGGGCTCCCAGGAGGCCCGCGCGGGGGGCCCCCAGGGGGCACCACGATCGGGGGCAACGACAGGGGGGATGGGCATAGGCTTAAGTCGGGCCTGTCCTTAGTGGGCCCTGGAAACGGCAGTGCCGTTTTTCACGGGTTCCGTTCTGCTGTTTATTTGCCGGCTCCGACGCCGTTTTTGTACCGGTTCTGTCGCCGTTTTTTCACCGGTTCGGGCTCCGGTTCCAATCCTGGAGCCGTTTTTTTGCCGTTTCCGGTCGCCGTTTGTTCGCCGTGTCCATGTTCAAGGGGCATTTTTTGGAAACGGTGAAAAACGGCCTTGCCGTTTCCGGGGCCCAGAAAGGGCCTGTCCCTCTATAGGAGGAGTAGTCAAAAACAACAAGGAAATAGTTTGGGGGCGATTCATTGGCTTTCGCCGCACCGCCGACCCCTTGGGGCGGCAGCAAGAGTGAGAGACAGAACTCGCGGAACGCGCACGATCGCTGGGCAATCTTGGGGTTTCGGCCCGTCCTACGTAGCGTGTGGGGTTCAAGGGGGGGCCTGGTAGGGGATGGCTTTGAAATTCTTCGTGGTCTTACGTGAGTTTCTTGGGGCCTTCACGGGGCCTGTCCCAGGCCTCCTCTTCCACCTCCTGGATAGGCTCGGGGATTGTTGAGACCGAGCTGGGGTTGCGTCCGGCCAGAAGTTCGAGAGTGGACCCAGCTTTGTCGACGAGGAGCTCCCTGAAGGCCCACAGGGGGCGGAGAGCGCCCAAGATCCACCCCGTGTTCCTTCATTTGCGAAGGGAGGTCAGGGAGGTCGATGTTCATCCCAGACTTTCGGCGGTGGTCCCGGCACCGAAAACGGTTCTTGGAGGCTGAATTCGAGGGGATGCCTCGGGTGGTCGAACGACCGCAACAATTTGTGAGACGGCGGCGACGACGAAATCTTCTTGATAAGTTTCCTCTTCCTCTTCTTCCTCGCCCTCGCCCTTCTCCTTTGCTTCTTTTTAAGATTATTATTATTATCATTATTATTGTTTTTTATTGTTATTATTATTATTATTGTTATGTGTCTTCTTCTCGATCGAGTTAGATGCCCGCGGCAGTTCGTGTATATATATATATATAGAGAGAGAGAGAGAGAGAGAGAGAGAGAGAGAGAAAAAAAAAGAGACAGAGAGAGAAAGAGAGAGAGAGAGAGATAAAGTGGCCTTTGGCCCGTCCCGCCATCGTGCCTTGGTTGTCGGCCTGAGACCCTTGGTGCCTGGGTTGCGGGTTAGTAGTCACATGCCCCACGTGTTTCTTGGGGCCCCTTTTGGGCTTCTTGGGGGCCTCCTGGGGCCCCTTGGGGGGCCTCCTGGGGGGCCTTTTGAGGGCCTCTTGGGGCCTCTTGGGTGGCCTCTTTGGGGCCGCATGGGCCTTGTTGGGCTCCCTTGGGCCGTTTCGGGGCGGAAGGGAGGAGGAGAAAGAGGAGGAGGAGGACGTGATGGATGTGAGGTCGATTGAGGAGAGGACAATGGAGGAGGAGGAGGAGGAGGAGGAGTAGGAGGAGGATGAGAAGGAGGAGGAGGAGGCCGAGGAGGAGGAGGAGGAGGAAGCGGCAGAGGAGGAGGAGGAGGACGAGGACGCGAACGAAATGGGCCAGAAAAGATGGGAAGCGCGTCGACTGATGAGAGCGATGTGCGAGCCAAGACACCCGATGCCTTGATTTGTTCAATTGGGGGTCCCCGGAAGCCCTGACCCTTCAGGGCCGATCCGATTCGAATCGACTCCGGCTGGCCCGATGCGATTCGATTCCGATATTCCGACGATCCGATGCGGCCCGATTTTTTCGTGGCGGTGTTGTGCATCCATGCGCAGCCGATCTGATTATATTTCGATCCGATGCGCAACTCGATTCAATCCGATTTACCGGCTCTTCCAGAACGGGCTTTTCACATCCTGGGTCATTGTTCGCCCTCAGAGGCCGACAATGGCGAGAGTTCCCAAGTGCTTTGGAGGCCTGGGGATCGCCAAGCGGCAGGATCGCGGGCGAAATCCCTATCTCGCCCTCGCCGATCCACGGTTTAGGCAGCTCGATGGGACGCGGGGATAGGGTTCGGAATTCGTCGAGCATTTCTTGCGGAGTCCGAGCCCTACCCTCCCACCGGGTCCGGAGAACTGAGGGCTGGTGGGGCTAGGGTTCGACTGTCCCCGCGAAGAGGAGCAGCAGGGGCCGAGAAGGGGGTTTGTCGAGAATTGAGGGTTGGTGGGGATCGGGTTTGGATGTCCCCGCCAGAGAGGAGCCGCATGGGCCGTGAAGGGACCTCTCGGCGGCGAGCGAGGGGGGGAAGTGAGAAAGAGAAGGCCTTCTGCAGAGGGCGACGGGACTTCTCGGAAGCCCTCGCGACTTGTGGGAGGCTTTTTTTGTTGCGCCTTCGGGGAAGGCTGTCATAAACGACCTCTCTGGAGGCCGTGGGGATTGCCGAGCCTGCTGAGCAGGCCCCGCCCCTTGCCCACTTCCCCCCGCCGAGCCTTGTGGAGCGGCCGGAGGCGGCGCACCTGGACACTCGGGCCGGACGAAAGGGGGGGATTGGGAAAGGGGGGGTTACGAAATCTGCTGCAGGCAGCCGGTTTCGGCCCCGCCGCCGGGCCCATTCCTCCATGCATGGGCGCCTCCCGGCGCCGGGAGGCGCCGGGGAAATCAGCTACGTTCGGGGGAGCGTAAGACCCGGGTTTGCCAGGAATCGGGTTCGCCATCGTTTTTTGACGACCGCGCCTCGGATTTTGACGAGGAGGAGTTTCGTGGGATGTCTGCAGCGGGAGGCCTCGTCAAAATGCAGGCTCGGCCTCGTCATTTTTTTGACGACCTCGTCGGGGATTTCCGAGTCCCCTGTACCCGGGTCTTACGTCCCCCTGATACGTGAGCTGATTCTCAAGCCCCCCCTTTTCACGAGGGGAAAAACACACACAGACACAATTAATCGTCGATTTCCCAGAAAGAAGGGAAAATATGGGAAGTGGTGGGGAAGACAAGACACCCAAAAATGTAGGAACAAATATAGGGAATCTTTTCATTTGTGTGTATTTATTTGTGTCCTGGGGAGGAGGAGGAGGAGGAGGAGCAGGGAGGAGGAGGCGAGAGGACCCCCCCCCTTTCGCCCGGCCCGAGACACGGGGGCAGCCGCGGAGCGGGAGCCCTCGGGCCAGCCCGAGAGCGCGAGGGGAGCGAGCGTTGCCGCCCCCGCGAGGTCGTGTCCGCGGGCGGGCTCTGGGAGGTCGCGCTCGCGGCGGGCTCTCGGGGGGAGGAGGATCCAGGAGGAGGAGGCGAAGGAGGAGGAGGAGGAGGAGGAGGAGGAGGAGGAGGAGGAGGAGGAGGAGGAGGAGGAGCGGAGGGGGAGGAGGAGAGGAGAGGAGGAGGAGGAGGGGGCGGAGCTAGGAGCCAGATGGAGGAGGAGGAGGAGCAGGAGGAGGAGGAGGAGGAGTTGGCGGAGCTAGGAGCCAGATGGAGGAGGATGAGAAGAAGGAAAAGGCGGAGGATGAGGAGGAGGAGGAGGAGAAGGAGGAGGAGGAGGAGGAGGGCAAGCGGAGGAGGATGAGGCGCCCATACCGCTAGTTACCCTTCGCCCGTCTTCCATTTCTTTTTGGACGCCCTCCTGGGGGGGGTCCCTCGTCACCAAAGTTGGGTCCGCCTCGAAATGCGGGTCAGAGCGCACCCCAGGAGGGACCCGGCCGGGGAGTGGCGGCATCGGCAAGTTTCGTTCTCCCCACGAGCGGGGGGGTGTCCTTGCTTATCACGCCACCCCCCACCCGACCCGACGGCCCCAGGCCTCCACCCCAATGTCCGGGTTGGGTGGCATACGGGTTCCATCGTGCTCTCCCGTGCTTCCCCACTGGAAATTTGCGGGCCCAACCGCGTCTTCGGGCTGGTCGGGGTGGTGTTTGGTACAGTCGGGCCGAGGTATCCGATCGCGGCCGGTCCGGGGAGGGTACCCTGATGCTCTTCGTGCCTGTTGGCTGTTCCTGTGCATCCTGTTCTTGGTGGCCTTGGCTGTTCTGTGTGTTTTTGCCGGCGGAGGGCCTCACGTGTTCGGGTGCAACTCCTGGGAGGTCAAATTCTGATCTAGCCCTGGTCCGAAATCCGGTTGAATCCGGCTTAATCCCGCTTGATCCGGCTCAATCCTGCTTGTTCCCGCTTAGTCCGGCTTAATCCTGCTTAGTCCGAGGCCCATTCCGGCGCAACAGCTCCCAAATGGGGCTCAATCCCTTTTCCCTACCTAGGCTCTGCCTAGAAGGGTTCTTACTCTCTTTGCTTAAAGGGGCCGGGCAGTGCTACACGCCCCGGGCGGTTCCCCCAGTCCCCGCCCCGCGGTTCCCCCAGTCCCCTGGGAGCTTTAGCCTTAGCTTTAGCTTTAGTTTAGCTTTAGCTTTAGCTTTAGCTTAGCTTTACCTTAGCTTTAGCTGAGCTTTAGCTGAGCTTCAGCTTAGCTTTAGCTGAGCTTTAGCTGAGCTTTAGCTTATATTTAGCTTAGCTTCAGCTTAGTGTTAGCTTAGCTTTAGCTTAGCTTTAGCTTAGCTTTAGCTTAGCTTTAGCTTAGCTTTAGCTTAGTTTCAGCTCAGTGTTAGCTTAGCTTTAGCTTAGCTTTAGCTTAGTGTTAGCTTAGCTTTAGCTTAGCTTTAGCTTAGCTTTAGCGTGGCTTTAGCTTAGCTTTAGCTTAGCTTTAGCTTAGCTTTAGCTTAGATTTAGCTTAGCTTTAGCTTAGCCTTCGCTTAGCTTTAGCTTAGCTTCAGCTGAGCTATAGCTCAGCCTTAGCCTAGCTTTAGCTTAGCTTTAGCTTATCTTCAGCTTTGCTTTAGTTTAGATTTAGCTTAGATTTAGCTCAGCTTTAGCTTAGTGTTAGCTTAGCTTTAGCTTAGCTTTAGCTTAGCTTTAGCTTAGCTTCAGCTTAGCTTTAGCTTAGCTTTAGCTTAGTGCTAGCTTAGCCTTAGCTTAGTTTCTGCTTAGCTGTAGCTTAGCTTTAGCTTAGCTTTAGCTTAGCTTTAGCTTAGCTTTAGCTTAGCTTCAGCTTAGTGTTAGCCTAGCTTCAGCTTAGCTTTAGCTTAGCTTCAGCTTAGTGTTAGCGTAGCTTTAGCTTAGCTTTAGCTTAGCTTTAGCTTAGCTTCAGCTTAGCATTAGCTTAGCATTAGCTTAGCGTTAGCTGAGCTTTAGCTGAGCTTTAGCTTAGCTTTGGCTTAGCTTTAGCTTAGCTTTAGCTTAGCTTTAGCTTAGCTTTGTCTTAGCTTTAGCTTAGCTTTAGCTTAGCTTTAGCTTAGCTTTAGCTTAGCTTTAGCTTAGCTTTAGCTTGCTTAGCTTTAGCTTAGCTTCAGCTCAGCTTTAGCTTAGCCTTAGCTTAGCTTTAGCTCAGCTTTCGCTTAGCGTTGGCTTAGCGTCAGCTAAGCTTTAGCTTAGCTTTCGCTTAGCTTTAGCTTAGCTTTAGCTTAGCTTTAGCTTAGCTTTAGCTTAGCTTTAGCTTAGCTTTAACTTAGCTTTAGCTTAGCATGTAGCTTTGGCTTTAGCTTAGCTTTAGATTAGCTTTGGCTTAGCTTTAGCTTAGATTTAGCTTAGCTTTAGCTTAGCTTCAGCTTAGATTTAGCTCAGCTTTAGCTTAGTGTTAGCTTAGCCTTAGCTTAGCTTTCGCTTAGCTTTAGCTTAGCTTTAGCTTAGCTTCAGCTTAGTTTTTGCTTAGCTTATGCTTAGCTTTAGCTTAGCTTTAGCTTAGCTTTACTGTTACTACTAATGCTGCTTTCCTAGGGGCTCCAACTCCTAGGTAGGGTCGCACTGGGGTAATTCTTTACGCTTCGCGTATCCCCACCAGCCCATCTCACTGCAGCAACTCTCGCGAAGCATGTCGACAGTCGTGTTTTTCAGGCGTGTGTCCGCTTGGCCCCGCATATCTCACCTGTTCCTCCTTCCTCCCGCCTCCTTGTACATCCTCCTTGTGAGGGGAGCGGGAGAAGGACGAGGCGGAGGAGGAGGGAGAGAAAGCGCTCCTCGTGATTTGAGTCGTTTGGGGTTTCTCGTCCTGGTGTGAGTCGTTCGGGCCCTTCTTCCTGGTGTGAGTCGTTCGGGCTCTTCGTGGTGTGAGTCGTTCGGGCTCTTCGTCCTGGTGTGAGTCGTTCGGGCTTCTCGTGGTGTGAGTTGTTCGGGCCCCTCATCCTGGTGTGAGTCGTTCGGGCCCCTCCTCCTGGTGTGACTCGTTCGGGCTCCTCGTGGTGTGAGTCGTTCGGGGCCCGCGTCGTGGTGTGAGTCCTTCGGGCTCCTCGTGGTGTGAGTCGTTCGGGCGCCTCGTCCTGGTGTGAGTCGTTCGGGCCCCTCCTTGTGGTGTGAGTCGTTCGGGCTCTTCGTGGTGTGAGTCGTTCGGGCCCCTCGTCCTGATGTCAGTCGTTCGGGCTCCTCGTGGGGCCTCTTGGGGGCCTCTTGGAGCCTCGTGGGGCCTCTTGGGGGCCTCTTGGGGGCCTCTTGGGGGCCTCTTGGGGGCCTCTTGGGGGCCTCTTGGGGGCCTCTTGGGGGCCTCTTGGGGCCTCGTGGGGCCTCTTGGGGCCTCTTGGGGGCCTCTTGGGGGCCGCTCCTTGGAAGCTTCTTGGGAGCCTCCTGGGGGCCTCTTGGGGCCATCTTGGGGCCTCTTAGAACTGCCCCCTGAGAAAGACAAAATGAGCCCAAAACCTTCGTAAAATCAATGATTTTGCTATGAGGGAAGATGAGCGCGGCCCCCTCAGAAGGCCAAAATGGGGCCAAAACCACCGTAACATCAATGTTTTTGACTTCGAAGACGAGCTGAGGCGCCAAACTGCCCCCCCACCCCCGGGGCCAGAATCCTCGTGAGGGTCGTCGTTTTTTTGGCCCTCCGAGGAGTCGAAATAGACCCCCTTGACACCACTCGGAACTCCCTCTCCAGGTCCAGGGGGAGGGGGTAGGGGGAGGGGTAAACCCCTCCCCGAAGGGGAAGATAGGGGGTTGAGAACAGAGAGAGCTCGCTAAACCACTCACGCCCAAAGGGCTGGTGGGATTCATTCTTCCGATGAAAGCCTCCCAGTAGTTGCCGCCTAACACTTGGCATCACTCGGACGTGTGCATTTGTCCCTCGGCGAGGACCATCGAGGAGCATCCTTGATCATTTGGCGAAAGAAAACCACGCACGAAACCGAAACAACCACACAGGGAATGGACGTCCGAGCGATTGCCAGAACACGTGCCTGAAAGGTGCTCCTCTGGCCCATGCCCGACCGCACGCATGCGGCAGGGGCCTCGGCCGGCGCGGCCCGCCATGGCCACGGGCGCAGGCCTTCGGGCCGGCCCCGTCGGAGCAGGACGGCGGACGGAGGAGGAGGAGGAGGAGGAGGAGGAGGAGGAGGAGGAGGAGGAGGTCTCGCTTTAGGACTCGCAGTTGCGACTCCGGCCTTCGGGCCGCGGTAGCACCCCGGCGCGGTCAAGCAACCGCCCCGCTGGGCCAACGGCTGCCGCGCCAGGGGCGCCGGACGTCACCGCGGTGCGGTCCGTCCTCCCTCCCGAGGAAGAGACGAGGAGAAGTGGGGGGGGGGGGGGGGGGGCGAAGAGGAGTGGCGGGAGGGGGCAGGCGGGGGGGCGGGAGGGGGAGGAGCACGGCGGGGCAGGGGCGAGAGGAGGAGGGTGGGCCCGCCCCCGCCGGGCCGCGCCGCGCAGGCGTTGGCCGTAGCCGCGCAAGGCCACCACGTCCCCCGCGGCCCCACGAAGCCCCCCTGACGACGGCCGGGACCCCCGACGCGATCCCCGAACCCGCCCCGACGCCCGCTGGGGAAGCGGCCAGGCGCCCTTCCGGCGCAGGAAGTCACGGGCGATTTTTTGCCGAGTTACAAAGAACTCGGCAAAAAACCGCTCGGGGCATTCGCGCCAAAATGGTTCCGACCCGCCGCCGGGCGGCGTCCGAGAGGGTCCGGCGGGGGGGGGGGCTTTTGTTACATTGGCACGCGGGGGGGGGGGGGGGATGGGGGAGGGGGGGGGAGGGCGGGAATGGCAACGTGCGCCCCCCCCCGCCGGCGCCCCGGCACGGCCCTGGCGCGGGCCGGCCCTCCCGCGCCGGCGCGCGCCGGCAACCCCGGCCCATCCAGCGCCCGACCCGCCCTCCCTGCGCCGTCGGAACCCCGCGCCACTCAGGGGCCCCCGATGGCCGTTCCCGAAAGCCAGTGACTTCCTGCGCGCGCGGCGGCCCCCCCCGCCGCAGCGTTGGCCCCCGCCGCCCCGCCGACCGACTTCGACCGCACTCGAATCCCGCGTCGTCTAGGGCCCGTCGGTTGCGGCCGGCTCCGGCGTCTCGCCGCTGGCCCAGGGCGGGGGCGGAGGGGTGGGGTCGCGGCAGGGTGCAAGATGTCGCCGGTCCTTGGCCCAATTACCCCCGCCCCACCACGCCCCAGGAGCCGGTCCCGGGGGCCCCCGCCCTGGGGGGGCGGGGGCGGCGGGGGGCGGCGTAAGGCGCAGGAAGTCACGAGCGGTGTTTTGCCCAGTCCCAAACGACTCGGAGGAGGAGGAGGAGGAGGGGGAGGAGGAGGAGGAGGAGGAGGAGGGGTAGGAGGAGGAGGAGGAGGAGGAGAGGTGAGGAGGAGGAGGGAGGAGGAGAGGAGGAGGAGGAGGAGGAGGAGGAGGAAGGAGGAGGAGGAGGAGGGGGGGGGCTTCCCGAGGCACCCAGGCACCTCCAGGGCGCCTCCAGAGACCTTCCAGCTGGAGCATCCAGTTCTCTGCGTCTGCCTCTCCCTCCTCGCCTTCGTCGTTTCGCGGCGGTGGTCCAGACTCGGGAAGCTTCCAGCAGCTGCCCCTGCGGTCCAGGGCCCTTTTCCCTCGGCACCCGTTGCTAGCACGCCAAGGGGGGATGCGCGGGGGGGGGGATGGGGAGGAGGAGGAAGAGGAGGAGGAGGAGGAGGGGGAGGAGGAGGAGGAGGCGGCGGCGGAAGAGAACGAGGCAGGCCGTATAGCGGGGTCAATCTTGGGGGAGGATTCTTGGGGTCCCTCCAGATTTTTTGTTTGGCCGTTCTCTGGGTCTTCTTGTGGAGCTCATGGTGCATTTTAGTGGCCTCGGGACCCTCCTGGGTGGATCCTCGAGACCTCATGGTCGTCTGCGAGGTCGGGCGGTCTCAAGACCGAGAATGCGGGGGCATGCGGAAGTCATAATAGACAACTTTGTTTTCAGTGAAGTCGGCCCCTCGGGTTTCAGCGTTGCCAGAGAAACGCTCGATATGCCGAGGACGGGCCCCTTCGGGCCATCTCGAGCCATGTCGGAAGTTTAGATGCCGAGCCATGTTTTGATGCTTCTGGAGAAGCAATGTGGTGATTTCCACGGAGCGTCTCATAGCTCCCGAGGGAGACCCGAAATCTGGTAATGAGAAAGTACGGAGCATGTCGAATAGGGTCAGGGCGAGAGCAAAGACGAGTTTGAAGATGGGAGGGCACTGACAGAGCTGTGAGGATGGCAGAAATGGTGGCTGTGGTGGAGGGGGACTCTGTTCCAGGGGGCGCCATCTTCTGAGAAAGCCAGTTCTGAGCTCACCACGTCGTGTTGCTCCTATGGGGCCGCGGCATGGGCCACGCGTTTTCCGGAGAGTTGGTAACTCGCACTGTCTGTGGGCTGTGTGGCACCCGAGGGCGCTCCACTCGGTGCCTACGGCCCGGTGGCGGGCACATATCAAATGCGTGGTTATGTTTGTTCGCCCCCTGGCAGAAACCGATCTTCTTGACGCATCGCTGATCCCCATCAGCAACCACCTGAGGTTGCCACTGTTGGCATGCGACACAGGTGCGCTGGGCTGCTTGCTCAGCCCCACGCTGTGCCGTGCGTTGCTCAAGTGGCTCGTTTACCTCTGGCGCCTGGCGCGACAAGGTACAATTCGTTTGCCTTCCCGGTGGTCTCGCCCTTGGAATGGTTGCACTTCACCCGCCTGGCACACCTGGCACCTCGTGCAGCTCTGCCTTCAGTCCCGGG
>CAUYUJ010003193.1:62500-81391 GCA_963575745.1 Prorocentrum cordatum
CCCAAGAAAATATGGGAAACTATGGGAATTGGGCGGGAAACAACCCAGAAAATATACGAAGATATGGGGAACCATTTTATTTGTGTGTATTTATTTGTGTGTCCTGGGGCCCCTTCAAACAGGGGGGCAGCAGGGCGGGGGAGGCAGGTGAGGAGAAGGGGGCAGGAGCAGGGGAAAACGGGAGGGACAGGGAGAGCAAGTGGGGAGGAAGGTGGGGAAGGCAGGGGCGTGGAAGCAGGAGGACGACGAGGATGCAAGAGGCAGTTGCTCAACAGGGATATGAGAAACAACAGGAATGTGAGGATGAGGGGAGGTGTGGGGACAGACCACAGGAGGGGGGGGCAACGGCACAATCAGGAATGGGGTGGGTTCCAGAATAGGACGATGACTTCAGAAGAAGTTCTTTCGACTAGATTCCGAGCGCCCGCGCGTCCGGAGGAGGCAAACGTAGCGAGGGGGGAAGGGCCATAGTAGCACGCGAATGGGGGAGACAGACAGTACCAGGGTGGCGAAGAGAGACACTGTGCCAGAGGAAATCAAGGAACGCGCATGGAGGATGCAGATCCGTAGCAGGAAGGGGCAGACGATAGGAGCGAGGAGCGCCACGACAGGTCAAGCGAGAGGCCCCCGAGGATATAGCGAGCAGGAGGGAGAGATACTACATGTCGAAGGGCGCCGTAGGACAGCCAAGGCGTAGCGAGTCGATCGCGTTATAGCGCACAGCTAGCGCAGGCTGGCGTCACCCCTTGACGTACCGAGCACGTCACGTGAAGCACACACACTCAAGCCCACCCACACACACAAACACACGTACACACACTGCACACACACACACAACCTGCGTACACGGCACACGCTCACGGCGCACGGACAAACACAGGCATACACAGCAAAACAATCACACACGAATGCACGCACGCACGCACGCACACATGCTCGCACGCACGCACGCACGCAAGCACGCACGCACGCTCGCACGCGCGCGCACGCATGCACACACACACACATTTACACACAAGCACGCACACGCACACAAACACACACACACACACGCGCGCACACACGCACACGAGTGCACACAAACTCGCATGTGTCCACATAGCTTGCACGACTGATTTGTGTTGTCCCCACGAGGTAGCATCATGAAGAAACGCAGTCCATTTGTATTGAGTCGGAGCCCGTGTGAGACGAGGTCGAGGAGGACAGAACAAGCAAAGGAGGCCCATACGTAGTGACATCTGGCGCAGTTGATCACAATCCCAGCGGTCTGGAGACGAACGCAAACGACGACGTGGAGCAGGAGGAGGAGGAGGAGGCAGTCGGTCGCCATTTCCTTCAATCGCCGAGCGTTGCATTCGCGATCTCTTGTGAAGTTCCTGTCCCGCCCGTTGCGCAGTATTTGAGCAGCGCCCCTCGGAACTGACTGGGGGAGCTTCAGAGCAGAAGAGGTTCAGGGCGTGTGCCAATCAGAGCGAAGAATCAGGCAAGTAGGATCTTCAAAGGAGGGTGCACCAGGAATGGTGGCGCGAGGAGAAGGACGAGGAGGAAGATGTCAGGGGAGAAAGTGTTGATGAACGATCGAAGGAACAAGCTTCGGATCCCGCTGATTCGTCTACCAACAACCCTCGCTGCACAAGACTACTTGCTGGAAGTGATGGGGAGGAGGAAGTGGAGCTGGAGGAGCGTCAGGCAGAGGAGGAGGAGGAGGAGGAGGAGGAAACGAAGGAGGAAAATGAGCAGCAGGAAGTGGTGGAGGAAGAGGAGCAGGAGTACCAGAAGCAGTCGCCCCGACCGTGAGGGTGCGATCGCCGACCTGCTCCGGCGCTACGTGGTCAAGAGTGCCCCGGCTGAGAACGGTTTGAGCAAGTTCCCGCATGTCCCAGATCCAGAGGGCCTCAGGCAGAGCCTGAAGGAGCACGACTCGGGGCAGCAGTATACGTGGCAGTCGGGGCAACTGTAGCAGCAGGTCTGGATGGTAGCTGCGGTAGTGGCAGTTGCAGATGGCAAATGTCAAAGTCGCAGTGGTGGTGAGGGTAGTGTTGGTTAGAGGTTGTGGGGTGAGATCGAATTGGAACGGAGTGCCCCCCACCCGGTAATCGATATCGATGTCGTTTCGTGTCGTGCGCGACGTGCGGGCGAGGCGAAGCTGCGCGAGGAAGGACGAGATCCTGCACTATGCAGGGGTGGTTCACTTCAGACTGTCTCCCCCCCGTGTGCGCCCTGGTGGGCCCAGGATGCCCCGGGGCTGTCCCATGATTGTCGCGCAGGTACAGTCGGGGCCCTGAAGAAGGAATCCTTTTCGTTTGGGAGGGGCCCCTTGTTCCTTAATTGTTTCGCAGCTTGCCTTGGATTTTCCTTAGTTTTCGATCGGAAATCGAAGTTTAACTTAGGGAAAAAAGGGGCCTCGTTCCTTATTCAAGGTTCCTTGGGTCAACGCCCCCGACTGTAATTATGCCGTGGTCGTCCAGCGGTTGTCCCGATGGTTGTCCTGACGGTTGCTGCTCTGGCGCTTGTCCAGGGGGTCGTCTCGCGGGTGTCCCGAGATTGCCCCGTGGTGGTCCAGTGGTTGGCGCGTCGTTGTCCCGTGGTTGTCCCGTGTGCGTGTTCCGCGGTCGTCGCGTCTCGGGGGCGGAAAAGAGGGGGGTGATGACTAGGGGGGGGGATATCATGGCGTGGGCCATGATATTTCCCCAGATTTCATGGCGCCTCTTCTTATTTCATTACGTCCCTGGCTCCCCCGCCGGGCCGCGCACATGCCGCCGGTCATGATTTACACCCCCCTCTTGGACACCCCCCTCTTGGCCGCTCCCGAGCGTCAGTTCTCTCTTGTGGGACCGGTGGGTAGGGAAGCCGACGGATGCAAGGCGACGTCGGCGGGTAATGTTGATAGTGCGATGCGTATGTAGATAACAAGACCAGTATGGTTTGGAAGCGGGTCTGGTCTCATGGGTGCTCCCATCACGTGAATCCTCCCCTTTCCGCCCTCCGCCTCCCTCTCCGTGCCCCAAGCGTTCGTCCCTCCCGTCCGCCTTGCGAGAGGGAATAGAAAGAGGAGCATGAGGCACCTGGATCATGACAGCAGGATTACGAGGAAAAGGCGGCGAGGGCGAAGGAGAAGGAGGAGGGGAAGATCAGACGGTGCAAAGGCGTCTTGAAGCCTGCGGGGATCGAACAGCGCCCATACCTCCTCCCTCCCTGCTCTCTAGTGTCTCAGAGATTTCCCGTCAGTCCTTCCGTCATGTTAGCGTGGATTCGCTGCATTCTTAATTCGACTCTGCTTACTGCCTGGTTAATGCTCTGGGCCAATGTCCACTGTTCGACCAGGGATCTTTGTAGTTGCGGCTTGCGGCAAGCCGTAAGAAAACATATCAAACATTCTAGAGGTAAACGGTAAGCGGTAAGCACTCAGCTTCCGCCTGTTGCATTTAGGATTACGGCTTACGGTGAGCGGTAAGCGTCGCCCCCCTCCAGGAGCCTTCCCAGAGGCTCCAGGAGGCTCCAGGAGGGCCTCATGGTCCACGAAGCGTCGCGGGCACCGAAAGCCCAAGTGGCGGCATAACACCAGCCGATTTTTGCAAAATCGGCGACAAGGGCGTACCTAATCGAGCGATGTTATGGCGCCGAGCCCCCTTCGCCCGCCCCCGCCCCTCCCCAGGAGGCCCCAGCAAGCCCCAGGAGGCCCCCGGAAAGCTACCAGGAGGGCCCAGAACGCCCCAGGAGGCTCCAGGAGGCCTCCCCAGGAGGTCCCCGTAAGCAACCGGCCGCAGAACGCACCAGGAGGCTCCAAGAGGCCCCTCAGGAGGCCCCAGGAGCGGCCCAGGGTCCACAAAGCGTCACCCCGGCCGATTCTGGCAAAATCGGCGACAGTTCTTCCAAAATTGACCAGTGTTATGGCGCCGAACACCCCCCCCCTCCCCAGGAGGACCCAGAAAGCCTCGGGAGGCCCCCAGGAAGCCACCAGGAGGCTTCAGACCGCATCATGAGCCCCAGGAGGCCCAAGGAGGGCCTCAAAATCCACAAAGCGTCGCGGACACCGGAAGCGAAAGCCAAGGTGGCGCCAGAACACCTGCCGATGTCGGCAAAATCGGCGACAAGTTCTTTCCAAAATCCACCGAGGCCCAAGCAAACCCCAGGAGGCCCCCTGGAAGCCACCAGGACGCCTCAGAAAGGCCCAGGACGGTCCAGGAGGCCCCCAGGATGCCCCAGGAGCGCCACAGGGTCCACAAAGCGTCGCGGACACCGAGAGCCCAAGTGGCGCCATAACACTGGCCGATTTTGGCAAAATTGGTCAAAATTTCTTCAACATCGAGCGGTGTTACGGCGCCGAGCATCCCTCAGAAAGCCCCAGCAAGTCCCAGGATGCGCCCAGGAAGCCACCAGGAGGCCTCAGAACGCCCCAGGAGCTCCAGGAGGCCCCAGGACGGCGCCAGAGTCCACACAGCGTCGCGGACACCAAGCCCAAGGGGCACCGTAACACCGGCCGATTTTGGCAAAATCGGCGACACGTTCTTCCAAAATCAACAAGTGTTATGGCGCCGAGCCCCCCCCCCTCCCCAGGAGGCCCCAGCAAGCCCCAGGAAGCTCACAGGAGGCCACCAGGAGGCCGCAGAACGCCCCAGGAGGCTCCAGGAGGCCCCCAGGAGGCCCCCAGGAGGCCCCCAGGAGCGCCCCAGGATCCACAAAGCGTCGCGGACACCGAAAGCGAAAGCCCCAGTGGCGCCATAACACCGGCCGATTTTCGCAAAATCAGCGACAAGTTCTCCCCAAACCGAGTGGTGTTATGGCGCCGAGCACCCCCCCTCCCCAGGAGGCCCGAGCAAGCCTCAGGAAGCCCCCATGAAGCAACCAGGAGGCCGCAGAACGCCCCAGGCAGCTCCAGGAGGCACCCACGAGGCCCCAAGAGCGCCCCAGGATCCACAAAGCGTCGCGGACACCGAAAGCCCAGATGGCGCCCCTTGAGCTGTCGGTGCCAGCGACGCTCTGTGGACCCTGATGCCTTCCTGGGGCTTTCTGGGGGCCTCCAGGATTCCCTTGGGAGTTCTGGTGTCTCTTGATGGCTTCCTGGAAGTCCCGTCGCCATAACACCGCTCGATTTTGGCAGAACGGGTCCCCGTTTTTGCCCGCATCGGCCGGCCGGCGTTATGGCGCCCCCTGGGCTTTCGGTGCCCGCGACGCTTTGTGGACGGTGCGGCCCTCCTGGAGCTTCTTGGGGCCTCCTGGAGCCTCCTGGGGCGTTCTGAGGCCTCCTGGTGGCCTCTCTGGGGGCCTCCCGCGACTTGCTGGGGCTTTCTGAGGGAGGGTTGGCGCCATAACACCGCTCGATTTTGGAAGAACTGGTCGCCGATTTTGCCCGAATCGGCCGGTGTTATTCAGGAGGGAAAGAAACACACAGACACAATTAATCCTCGACTCCCAGGAAAATATAGGAAAATATGGGAAGTGGGGGGGAAGACAGAAACCCAGAAAATATCTGAAAATATGGGGAATATTTTTATGTGTGTGTATTTATTTGTGTGTCCTGGGGCCCCTTCAGTTATGGCGCCCCTTGGGCTCTCGGTGCCCGCGACGCCCTGTGGACCCCGAGGCCTCCCCGGGGCCTCCTGGGGGCCGCCTGGATGCCCTGGGAGTTCTGGTGCCGGCTGGTGGCTTCCCTGGGGGCCTCTTGGGGGCTTGTCGGGGCCTCCCGGGAGAAGGTTCCGTCGCCATTAGCGCCGCTGGATTTTGGCAGAACGGGTCCTCGATTCTGCCCAAATCGGCCGGTGTTAGGGCGCCCCTTGGGCTTCCAATGCCCGCGACGCTCTGTGGACCCTGCGGCCAACCAGGAGGCACCAGGACGCTGTGTGGACCCTGCGGCCAACCAGGAGGCACCAGGAGGCTCCTGGAGCGTCCCGGTGCCTCCTGGTGGTCTCCTGGGGCCTCCTGGGGCCTGCTTGGGCCTCGTGGGGGAGCGGCGGCCTGGGCGCCATAGCACGGCTCGATGTTGGAAGACCGCCGGCCCGAGTTTGCCCGAGGTGGTAGGTGTTATCCAGGAGGAAAAGAAACACACAGACACAATGAATCCTCCATTCCCCAGAAAATATGGGAAAATATGGGAAGTGGGGGGAAGACAGAAACCCAGAAAACATTGGAAAATATTGGATATTTTGATATTTTTATTTGTGTGTATTTATTTGTGTGTCCTGGGGCCCCTTGAGTTATGGCGCCCCCCTGGGCTTTCGGGGCCCACGCTTCGTGGACCTTGCGGTCCTCCTGGGGAGCCTCCTCCTCCTCCTCCTCCTCCTCCTTCCTCCTCCTGGGGCGTTATGATGCCTCCCTCAAGCAGTGGCGAAGCGTCCCGGCTCGCGTATAGCCCCACCAAACAATGCTCTAAGATTTTTGTTGAGGTTCCCACGACATGTTCTTAGAACAGTTCTGGCTGGGGCTGTCCTGTTTTAACACATCGGGTTCATGTTCAAGGAGCATTGTTTTTGTTCTTATGGGTTCTGAGAACATTTCGTGGTATGACTATAGGAATGCGGGGACGGTCGGTCCCTGCTCAACTCCTGGTGGTTTCATAGGGGGCCTCCTGAAGCTCGCTGGGGCCTCCTGGGAGGGCGTCTCGGCGTCGCAGCACTGCTCGATTTTGGAAGAACGGGCTTCTGAGTATGCCCAAAGCGGTCGGTGTTATGGCGCCCCTTGGGCCGTCGTTACCCGCGGCGTTTTGTGGACCCTGCGGCCCTCCTAGGTCTTCTTGGAGCCTCCTGGGGGCTTCCTGGAGGGGGCGACGCTTGCGGCAAGCTGCGGTAACCGAAAGCTAGCGGCAAGCAGAGGCGGCGCGGTCAGCGGCTAACACATTGGTTTCTGTTTGTGGCAAGCGGCAAGCGACAAGAATCACTGAGCTTTGCGGCAAGCGGTAGAGGCCCACCCCCAAACGGTAACTACAAAGATCCTTAGTTCGATTGTAGCTCTAATCCAGTTCGGCTCCAGGTCGACTCGATCCCGACTCTGGTCAGGCTCAAATGTGATTCAAGTTCGGTTTCGCCCATCGTGGGCCCATGAGCGTTGTATACGCCTCCCTGGACAAGCCAGGAGGGCGCACACACCGCTAATGGGCCCAGGATTGCCATGAGCAGTTGATACGTTAGACGCTCGGGGGCCTTCCTGGAGCCACTTGCTCCACTCATGCGTCGATGCTGCGTCGACCGTCTGTCAACTTGTGTCGAACTAGAGTCGAACCAGAGTCGAGCTAGAGTCGACCTGAGGCGAACTAGAGTCGACCAAAACTGTTAGATGGGCCCCAGGAAGGTCCTCGGAACGAGCACACCAGATATGTGCAGACATCGCCACCCGACCTGAACATTATTTCACGGTCCCGGGGTCGGGACGTGGCCTCCAGAGGCGGAACTCACAGAAAAGCTCCCCCCCGCTTACGCGGTGTTTGTGATGCGCCGCCTGGGTCTAAGGCTCCCTCCTCCCTTTCTCCTACCTCATCCTTCCTCCTCCCTCGCTTCCTCTTCCCTTCTTCCTTCTTCCTCCTCCTCCCTCCTCCCTCCTGTAACCGTGGCACACCCGAGGGACTGGTCGATAGCGGCCCGCTCGCAGACGTGGCAGTTGGGTAAGTGATCTTCCCCCCTCCTCCTCCCTCCTCCTCCTCCTCCTCCTCCTCCACCTCCTCCTCCTTGCGTGCGTGGGGGTGCGGAGTCGCCCAAGGGAAGTGGCGCACCCTCGGGTGGCTTGGGGCGGCACGATGGTGTCGTAATCTGAGCCCTACGGGGCGGACGCAGCCCGGAAAACCGTGTGGTAGGTGGCGAGCGAGCTGGCCCTGCGAGCTGGAGGTGGAGTTCGGAGTTTTGCTGCTGCGGTGGGTTGAAGACCCCCGTGACGGCACAGTGGCATGTGGCTGCAGTTGTTGATATGTTTCTCCCCTCACCCTCCTCCTTGGCTCGTTTCGTGGAGGCCGCCTGGAGACCGTGCCTGGTGGGAGGCATGGGGCGGCACCCGACGCGGCGTCGTTTTGTGGAGGGCTCGCGTGCAGTCTGTTTCTGCGCCGCCTGCCGCTCGCTTGCGCTCCTTTGCCCCTTGGTGCAGGCCGTGTCAATGTGCACGTAAGTCCTTTGCGTTCCACTGTGAGACTGTGGAATCATCCCGATATTTCCTCCTCCCTCCTCCTCCTCCTCCTCCGCCTCCTCCTCCTCCTCCTCCTCCTCCTCTTCCTCCTCCTCCTCCTCCTCCTCCTCCTCCTCCTCCTCCTCCTCCCAGTCGCTGCGCTCCCCCAGCCTCCATTCCTCACTCCCTTCTCCCCTCCTCCCTCCTCGCTCCCTCCCTCCCTCCTCCCTCCTCCCTCCCTCCCTCCCTCCCTCCACCTCCTCGTTTCCTCCCTCCTGCCTCCCTCCCGTCCCCTCCCTCCCTCCCCCCTCCCTCCTCGTTTCCTCCCTCCTGCCTCCCTCCATCCCTCCCCCTCCCTCCTGCCCTCTCCCCCTCCGTCCCTCCTCCGTCCTTCCTCCTCCCTCCTTTCTCCCCCGCGCCATTCTCTTCCTCCTCCTTCTCCTCTCCTCCTCCTCCTCCTGCGCCTCCCCTCCTCCTCCTCAACTTCCTCCTCCTCCACCTCCTCCTCCTCCTCCCTCACCTCCTCCTCCTCCTCCTCCTCCTCCTCCTCCTCCTCCTCCTCCTCCTCCTCCTCCTCCCCCATCCTCCTCGTTCTCCTCCTCTTCCTCCTCCTCCTCCTCCGCCTCCGCCTCCTCCTCCTCCTCCTCCTCCTCCTCCTCCTCCTCCTCCTCTTCCTCCGCATCATCTCTCATCCCTGCTCCCTGCCTCCGCGAGGCGTGAGTTCCTGGCCGCCGCCAGGTCCGACCCTGGCATCGCCGCGGCCGACGCGCTCATGTGCCCGCGGCCGAGAAGCGCCTCCCGATCGCCAAGACGACGCCGCGCAGCCCCGCGGGCGGGGCGGGAGCCGTTTCCGAGCGTCTTCGGCGGCTTTCTGAGAGTTTCCACCTTCGGGGTGATTTCCAGTCACCCCGGTTGATGGGCCTGTTTCCCACCACCACCACCACCTTAAGTTGGAGGGGGGAGGGGGTCCTCCTCCTCTTCCTCCTCCTCCTCATCCTCTTCCTCCTCCTCCTCCTCCTCCTCCTCCTCCTCTCCTCCTCCTCCTCCTCCTCCTCCTCCTCCTCCTCGTCATCATCATCATCATCATCATCATCATCATCATCATCATCATCATCATCATCCTCTTCCTTCCCCCCATCCAGCTTACGGTGGTGGTGGTGGAAAACAAGCCCATCACCGATCGTCCCGAACGGCTGCCGGGGGCAAGAGTTCCCACCCAAGAGCCATGGGGATCCAGATCTCCGACGATGTCGTTTGAGCAAGCTGGCTGTGGCAGGCGATCAGTAGAGACGAGGCACGCTGCCAAGCACATTGGCTATTGTTCATGCGCCTGGCGAAGAACCCCACCATATGCAGTTAGGAGTACCGCAAGTGTGACTGGTGTCTGAGGTGAAATTCCCTGTGCGGCAACGCTCGCATGCGGGCTGTGTCGCTGGGGCCTTCAGTGGAGCTCTACGAAACGTGCGAGGGGTGTGCCAGAAAGGGGGTGCCGCCCACATGCGGTCTGTGTCGTTGGGGCCTTCAGTGGAGCTCCACGAAACATGTGCGGGGTGAGCTGGAAAAGGGGTGTCGCCCACATGCGGTCTGCGCCACTGGGGCCGTGGGTGGAGCTCCCTATGGGGCCACGAAGCGTGTGAAGGGGTCGGCTGCGCCACTGGGGCCTTAGGTGGAGCTCCGTATGGGGCCACGAAACGTATGAGGGGTGTGCCCAAACGGGGGTTTCGCCCAAATGCAGGCTGCGCCACTGGGGTCTTATAGGTAGAGCTCCGTGAGGAATTGAAGGAAGGAAAGCAGCAAGGAATGAGTGACGCGGAGCGCTGTTTTTCAGAACGAGGACCCAACACCACAGGATGGTTGGGAAACAATCTTCAAGCATGGAAACACATGCCCTGACATGCTTTAAACGACATGCTTCAAAATATTTCAAACACATTAGTGTGCCCATTGTCACGTTCAGTGATCGGACTGTTCGAGTGTGCGCTTCTCCTCGGGTTCGGCCCCTCGGACCCGTGGCGAGGCTCCCCCGGGCCGAGGAGGAGGAGGAGAAGGAGGAAGAGGAGGAGGACGAGGAGGGGGAGGAGCAGGAGGAGGAGCGGGAGGGGGAGGAGCAGGAGGAGGGGGAGGAGGAGAGGGGGAGGAACAGGGGAGGAGGAGGAGGAGGAGGAGGAGGAGGAGGAGGGGAGGGGGAGGAGGGGGAGGGGGAGGAGGAGGACGAGGACGAGGACGAGGACGAGGACGAGGAGGAGGAGGAGGAGGAGGAGGAGGAGGAGGAGAAGGAGGAGGAGGAGGCCCTCCACAAGGACGGCTCCGGGGCGCGCCACCGGCCCCAGGGAAGGGGCCTCGGGGCCTGCGGGGCCGAGGGCGGGGGAGACGCGCCCCGGCGGCTGCCGGGGCTGCGGGTGGGGGGGAGGCAGGCCGCCCGTTCCTTTCCTCCCGCCTTGTTCTCGTCATTGTTCGGGTATATCTAGGGGGAAAACAAACCTACCTCGCTTTTGACCACCCTCGCTTCCAAGAGATACCAAACGATGCCAAATTGCAGCCTGTACTGGTCAGGCCGCTTGACGAGGAGGCGCGTGGTATGGCTTGGTTTTACGTGGAAGCGAAAGCGGGGTAGGTAATTCACGCTCTGAATATCAGGAGGGGAAAAAAAACACAGACATAATTAATCGTCGACCCCCAGGAAAATATGGGAAAATATGGGAAGTGGGGGGGGAGACAAACACCCAGAAAATATGGGAAAATATGGGGAATCTTTTTATTTGTGTGTATTTATTTGTGTGTCCTGGGGCCCCTTCAGTCTAGCCAGGACCCCGGTTAAGGGGAGCTGGTTAGTAATTGGGCCCCGACGCCCAAACTATGTATTGGAATCACTGAACCAGGTCTGCCGTAGCTGGTGTGTTTTCGGGTGACGGCGGTTCCGGTCAGTGGAATGGGACGGGGGGGGCGTCCCCGGTATCACTCAACCAGGTCCCACTAGACCCAGTTCTGCCAACGCCCGAATTGTTTAGGCCTCATGTTCTCGGAGCCTCGTCCTGCTTCTCAGCACATCCGCTCGTTCGGAGGGGGTGTCGTGGCAGGCCTACGGGAATGCCAGGACGGTCGGTCCCTGCTCAGTCCGCCTCGCCCGCGTTGGTGCGCGTCGGTGCGCCGAGGCTCGGAGCCCCCCTTCTTCTGCGCGCTCTTCCTCGGCCTCGGGAAGCCGATCGTAGGCGCGCGGCCCGCGGAGCCGGGCCGGGGCCGGTGGTCGAGGCTTCGGGTGGTCTGGGCGCTCTTGCCGGCGTCGGGAGCCCTTGCATCGGGCAGGCCCTTTGTGGGCCCCGGGAACGGCAGGGCCGTTGTGTCACCGTTTCCAAAAATTATCCCGGCAAAGCAACCTAACAGCGATGTGTAGGAGCATATCTGGAAGCATTCCCCTTCAGATTCAGATGAGAATCCAGTTGTAGAATTCTGCTGTTCTCGCAGTCGTAGTCGCATTCGCGATGACAGTCGCAGTGGCAACGGCAGTCGCAGTCACAGCCTCAGCCTCAGCCTGCCTCAGCCTCAGCCTGCCTCAGCCTCAGCCTGCCTCAGCCTCAGCCTCAGCCTCAGCCTCAGCCTCAGCCTGCTCAGCCTCAAGCCTCAGCCTCAGTCAGCCTGCCAGCCTTCAGCCTCAGCCTCCTCAGCCTCAGCCTGCCTCAGCCTCAGCCTGCATCAGCCTCAGCCTCAGCCTCATCCTGCCTCAGCATCAGCCTGCTTCAGCCTCAGCCTCAGCCTGCCTCAGCCTCAGCTCAGTCTTCAGCCTCAGCCTCAGTCTGCCTTCAGCCTCGGCCTCAGCCTCAGCCTGCCTCAGCCTCAGCCTGCCTCGGCCGCAGCATCAGCCTGCCTCAGCATTTGGCCCAGGAGTGGAGTTCTGGGAACTAGAAGAACACGAAGTGGCCTACAGTTGGCTCCGGGCATTCAAAATCATGCCCAGGAATGGAGTTCTGGGAACTCGAAGAGCACGAAGTGGCCTACAGTTGGCTCCGGGCATTCAAAATGTGGCCCGGGAATGGAGTTCTGGGAACTCGAAGAGCACGAAGTGGCCTACAGTTGGCTCCGGGCATCCAAAATGTGGCCCGGGAATGGAGTTCTGGGAACTCGAAGAGCACGAAGTGGCCTACAGTTGGCTCCGGGCATCCAAAATGTGGCCCGGGAATGGAGTTCTGGGAACTCGAAGAGCACGAAGTGGCCTACAGTTGGCTCCGGGCATCCAAAATGTACGCCGGGAATGGAGTTCTAGCAGCGCCAAGAGCGATTTTGCGAGGATGTCCAAAGCGATTTGGGCTTCGACGGCAGCCGCGCCGGGTCCCGCCCCGGGTCCCGCCCCGACCCCCCTGAGGAGTCATGATGCTCTCTTTTGACCCCACTAGAAACCTATCAGTCTTCGATGTTAGGTAAAAAATGTCTCTTGAAACTGGAAACGGCAAAAAGACGGCGACCGGAAACGGCAACAAAAAACGGCTCCAGGATTGGAACCGGAGCCGGCACCCGGTCAAACACCGGCGACGGAATTGGTTAAAAAAACACAAAACGGAACCGGTAAAAAAAACGGCCCTGTCGTTTCCAGGGCCCACTAAGGGCAGGCCTAAGTTCGGGATGCATCGCTTCAGAGCGCTCTGGAGCGATCTCACAGCCTGCCAGGGGACTCCTTTGAACGGCCTCGGCGCCCGATGCATCCTCCCCACCCGCTAGATCTCAGAGATCCTCGATAAGGAAGGCCTTGCGGCTGGTGCCGCCGACCCTGAACGGGGACGCGGACGACGGCGGCGGCGGCGACGACGACGCTGACGCTCTGGAGCCCTTCTTGGGGCTCGGATTTCTTGGGAAGCTCCGTGGTCACTTGGAGCTGCCGCGGAGCAGATCTGAGACTCTTTGGAGGCATTTCGATAGGAAAGCACGCAGCACCCCGCAGCAGCATATAAAAGTGAAGAGAGTGCTTCGGGGGGGGGGGGGGGGATCCGTGAGGAGGCGGGGACTGTTTTTTTTGGTTCAGAGGGGGGAGGCGCGGGGAGGGGTGCTGAGTTCCCCCTGTCCACACGGGGGCCACCTCCTTGTCGTCCCCTTGTCCACCACGGGGGGGGGTCCCTCGGGGGGGGAGGTCACAACCCTTCGAATCCTCCTGCCCCCGGCCCGGGAACCCCTCGCTACCTCCTCCCCCCCCCCCCCCCCCCCCCCCCCCCCCCCCCGGAGAACCCCTCCGCGCTCACCCCCTCCCCCGCCAGGGAAGGGATCAAAGCGAAGGGGCTTCCCTTCACTTCGAATCAATTGCGACGTTGTTTGACTCCCGTCTGGCTGGTTCGCTTGAGGAGGAGGGCCCAGGGAAAGGGGGAGCGGCGGCGGCGACGACGTCGAGGGCGCCCACGTCAACAAGTATGCAGAGTGATCGCTTGGTGTCCAGGCGTGATCCAGATTTTGCCGCAAAGTGCACTTGAAATTGTTTTGTTGAATCGCTTCGCTCATTCCGCCAGCCCATCTATCGCGCGTGGAAGCCTTGTGTTGCTTCCTGGGGCCTCTTCAGGCGCAAGGCTCGAATCGTCAGTTCGTGCTCTCCCATCTTGGGCCCGTCTTGGGGCAGTTTTCGGGCCTTCTCGGGCGGTCTTGGGGGCCCCTGGGGCCGTCGTGGAGCTTCGGATGCTCGAACAAGCGACTGCGTGAAACACATTGAAGAACCAATCAAAATCATTGAATTTCGTCTCTGTGGGCCCTCTTGGGGGAGGACCTCTTGGAGCGGTCTTGGGGCTTCTTTGGGGCCTCTTCGGCTGTCCTTGAGGCATCTGTGGCCATCTTGGCGGCTTCGATGGCCTTCCCGGTCCGTTTTGTAAGCCGTCTTGGGCATCTGGGACGAATTTTGGGTGCATTGAGGAGCGCCTGGAACCCATCCCACCGTTGTGCGATTGTTGTGGGTCAGAATCGTCAGGGATGCCCGTGGCGAGCGAGAAGGATGAGGACGAGGAGAAGGAGGAGGAGGAGGAGGAGGGGAGGATGAGGATGAGGAGGAGGCCTCTCGATCGCTTGGGGCATTCGGGGGCCACACTTGATCGTGGACAAGACGCCTGTTTGGGAGGCTGCTTGGCGTATCTTGGGAGGCCCTCGGGGGCCTCTTGGCGGTATGTTTGGGACATCCTGGGGCCTCTTGGAGGCCTAGTAGAGGTCTCTTGCAAACCTCTTGCGGGCTTTTGGGGCCTTCTCGGGGCCTGTCGGGGCCGAGAGCTGAAATGTCCGTTCGGGTGCCTCGTCATGGCCGTTTCTTGGAGCTCTCTTGGGTGCCCCTTGGGCTGTATTCGAGGGCTCTTGGGCTGTCTTCGGGTGGGGACATTTTGGGGCCCTCGGAGGAGTCCTGGGCCGTATTGGGGCGACCTGGGTGGCCTCTTGGGCAGTCTTGGAGCGCGGGTAAAACGAAAATGCGAGAACGCCAAAATCCTCCGAGAACCGCAGGACATCCATTGCTTTATGCATCTGGGGGGCCCTCTTGGGAGGACTCTTGGCGGCCTCTTGGGGCTTTTGATGGGCGCCTTCGGCCATCTAAAGGCCACATTGGGCGTCTTTGACCGATCGTTCGACCGTCTTGGGGGTCTGTTGGGGCCCTCTTGGAGCGCTCTGGAGAGCCTGAAGGGCGGCGCCCAGAAGGAAAACCATCTCTGACCCGAACCGGCCGGGTTACTTTTCGCCTGGGGATCCCCAGGGGCCGCCCCGCGCGCGCGAAGTAGAAAAACCGTAAAGCAGTTACCAGAGATTTTAGCACGCCTCTGGCCCGCTTGGCCGGCGAATTTTTCACAAGGGTGGCGGGTGGACGGGTGGTCATGGTTCAGAGTTTGGCCCCCTCAAGTGTGGGAGTGGGTGCACGCGGACGAGGGACATTGTCCACGTTACTCATAAGCCGCCAGCCGCCCCCGCTCATCCCCATGCGCCATCCCATCACACGAGTAGCATCTGAGTCTCAGCATGGGCAGGGGTCGCCATCAACAGCCATCGGGAACCAGTGCAGGCACCAGCCAGGTGCGCAGCGCCCGTGAGGTACGCCGCGCGTGCCAGGGCACCCCCATCCTGCCTGTCAAACCAAAGCGCGAAACCATCGCGGGGCGCTTGCTCGTTGTGCAAGGCGTTGCCGCATCATGCTGTATGCATCTGCTTTGGACAGGACGGTTGGCCTGCGCATGCTGAACGCTGAGCCATAAGGAACACCACCCCGTCGCCCCAGTCATAGACCAAACCATCTGTACAGAGATCGCGGAGCGCCAGGACATGACACAGATATTTAGCCGCGACGTGTTTGCTGTATTGTGCATTGCCGCTGGCTGGGGGCCGGCAGAGTGGGGGGAGGGGAGGTATGCGAGTCAAGAACAGTGACAGACCGCTCCCCGAGCTGACTGATTGATGGTCTTGGAAGATGAAGAGAGCTGATGGGAGCCGACACCTGCCAGGTCTTCGGTGGCCATGGGGACGTGGAAGGACACACGTCTGTGTGCAAAATTGGCGTTATTCTCCAGAGCACGCGACAGTCTGGGCGCGAACGGCCCCGTGCCACGGCCTCTGCCGACGCCCCCGTGGGATGCCCACAAGCGAAGCCAGTTTCATACCGAGGTGGTCACGGGGCTCTCAAGACGGGCGCACTTCTACAGAGTATGGAAGCAAGCACGACGTCGGAGGTCGGAGGTGCGCATGTCTCGACTCGGTTCCCCGTGGTCAGTTTTTCGTTCCCGAGGCATTCAGGAGGGGAAAAGACACAGACACAATGAATCGTCGACTGCCAGGAAGCTATTGGAAAGTATGGGAAGTGGGGGGGGAAGACAGACACCCAGAAAATATAGGAAAACATGGGGAATCTTTTTATTTGTGTGTATTTATTGTGTGTGTCTCAGGGCCCCTTCAATTGAAGCAATCGCGACGTCGGAGGTCGGAGATGCGCATGCCTCGACTCAATTCCGGGCGATCCGCTTTCCGTTCCCGATGCGTGTTTTACCGCCGAAGAGCCCGAGAGCGGCATGCATGCGCCGAGCGCCACGGAACCTGTTTGTGTGCGTGCTTCTATCAGACCATGGAAGTCGCTAGCTCCTGATCGGGGATTGCACATTGAATTTGGGACCTCTCTCGAGGCGGGCTCTGCCTGAGCCTCGAGGCGAATCCAGCTGTGGCGACGAGAAGCCCCACGAGACGCTTCCCATCGGCCCAGAAGCAGCCACAAGCTCCAACCCCAGGTCTTCGCACTTCCGATGTCTTGATTTTTTCAACATGGCCCCTCAGACCTCTGGACTCAGGACCACTTCCTGGGGACCAGGAGCGTGTTTCCTTATTGCTTGGGGCATCATGGGCATTAGAGCCCCTGGCCACCCCCCAAAAGTAACGCCCCTACCCCCCAGTTTGCTGCGGGCACGGCCGCCGAGGGCATCCGGATCTCCATCGGCGTCCGCAGAGAAGTCCGCATATGAGCCTGGTCCGCACTGGGAATCTCATGGGGCTCCGCCTAGGGAGGAAGAGGAGGAGGAGGAGGAGGAGGAGGAGGAGGAGGAGGTGGAGATGGAGATGGAGGAGGAGGAGGGAAGAGGGAAGAATGTCGCATTCTATCATCAGCACTTCTCTGGCGTGGCGTTTAGCTGTTCGCAGCAGATCCTCACCTACATGCTCGTTCTACCTGTCCTGTGCACGCAGGCACTGTGGTGTACACCAGCGTTGCGTGCACGCGGATGTTGTGGTGGAGAGAGGCGCTGTGGTGTGCACAGGCGCTGCGGTGCACGCAAGCATTGTGGTGTACACAAGCGCTGTGCTGCACATGGTTGCTGTGGTGTTACACATTCGCTGTGGTGTATACACCGGCGTCTTCTTCGTCCCCTGCCGTTGTTCCTCGTCATCGTCATCGTCGGCTCCCCACGCCCCGTGGGAGGGTACATCGGGAACCCCTTCGGCGCCTACCTGAAACCCGGCGGGCCGCAGGCGCCGGGCCGCTCCCCCTTCTTCGCCCGTAGTGTCTCAGCAGCGAGGAGGAGGAGGAGACAGAACACACAGGCACGAATAATCGAAGAGACGGGAAAATATGGGAATGGGTGGAAGACGGAACTCCAGAACAGATGGGCAACTATGTGGAATCTTGGGACACCGTGTCTATTTCCCCATATCCTAAGGATTGGGGTTCTTGTTCCCCATATCCTAAGGATTGGGGTTCTTGTTATTACTCTGACGCCTCCCACTCCTCCTCCTCCTTCTTCTTCCTCCCGCTCGCGCCTCCCTCCTCCCAATGATAATCACCAGATAAGACAAGACAAGATAAGATACTACAATATCAGTTAAGATAGCACAAGATATGATAAGAAGAGATTTCAAGATAAGATAAGATAAGTTCAGCTCACACTCGCACTCTCTCATGATCACAAAACGCTGCCAGGGGCATCATTTGGGAGCCCCAAGGGGGAGCCACCCTGGCTGTTCTCACGAGCCCGTTCGCGCCGATTTTGGTGGGACGTCTCAGCTAGAATTGCCGTTTGGCGCCCCCAACATGTATCTCTTGAGAGCCTCATGGTCACAAAACGCTGCCAGGGGCATCATTTGGGAGCCCCAAGGGGGAGCCACCCTGGCTGTTCTCACGAGCCCGTTCGCGCCGATTTTGGTGGGACGTCTCAGCTAGAATTGCCGTTTGGCGCCCCCAACATGTATCTCTTGAGAGCCTCATGATCACGAAACGCTGCCAGGGGCATCATTTGGGAGCCCCAAGGGGGAGCCACCCTGGCTGTTCTCACGAGCCCGTTCGCGCCGATTTTGGTGGGACGTCTCAGCTAGAATTGCCGTTTGGCGCCCCCAACATGTATCTCTTGAGAGCCTCATGGTCACAAAACGCTGCCAGGGGCATCATTTGGGAGCCCCAAGGGGGAGCCACCCTGGCTGATCTCACGAGCCCGTTCGCGCCGATTTTGGTGGGACGTCTCAGCTAGAATTGCCGCTTGGCGCCCCCAACATGTATCTCTTGAGAGCCTCATGGTCGCAAAACGCTGCCAGGGGCATCATTTGGGAGCCCCAAGGGGGAGCCACCCTGGCTGATCTCACGAGCCCGTTCGCGCCGATTTTGGTGGGACGTCTCAGCTAGAATTGCCGTTTGGCGCCCCCAACATGTATCTCTTGAGAGCCTCATGATCACAAAACGCTGCCAGGGGCATCATTTGGGAGCCCCAAGGGGGAGCCACCCTGGCTGATCTCACGAGCCCGTTCGCGCCGATTTTGGTGGGACGTCTCAGCTAGAATTGCCGTTTGGCGCCCCCAACATGTATCTCTTGAGAGCCTCATGGTCGCAAAACGCTGCCAGGGGCATCATTTGGGAGCCCCAAGGGGGAGCCGCCCTGGCTGATCTCACGAGCCCGTTCGCGCCGATTTTGGTGGGACGTCTCAGCTAGAATTGCCGTTTGGCGCCCCCAACATGTATCTCTTGAGAGCCTCATGGTCACAAAACGCTGCCAGAGGCATCATTTGGGAGCCCCAAGGGGGAGCCACCCTGGCTGATCTCACGAGCCCGTTCGCGCCGATTTTGGTGGGACGTCTCAGCTAAAATTGCCGCTTGGCCTCCCCAACATGTCTCCCTTGAGAGCCTCATGGTCACAAAACGCTGCCAGGGGCATCATTTGGGAGCCCCGAGGGGGGCCACCCTGGCTGATCTCACGAGCCCGTGACGAGAGAGAGAGAGAGAGAGAGAGAGAGAGGAAGCGAGAGAGAGGGAGAGGAGAGAGTGAGAGAGAGAGAGAGAGAGAGAGAGAGAGAGAGAGAGAGAGAGAGAGAGAGAGAGAGAGAGAGAAAGAAGAGAGAGAGAGA
>CAUYUJ010003194.1:0-15000 GCA_963575745.1 Prorocentrum cordatum
AGGGAATGCGTATGGGGCCACGAAGAGCGCGAACGAGCGGGGGCCACGAAGGGCAGATAATGCGGGGCCACAGAAGGCAACGACGGGGTCACTGAGGGTAGCAACTGGGCCACGTAGGACAGT
Source organism: Prorocentrum cordatum (assembly GCA_963575745.1). Taxonomy (NCBI): domain Eukaryota; class Dinophyceae; order Prorocentrales; family Prorocentraceae; genus Prorocentrum; species Prorocentrum cordatum. The sequence goes on from CAUYUJ010003194.1 coordinate 124, forward strand.
GAGGGGGCCACAGACGGCGACAGCGGGGCCACGACGAGCATGCACATGGGGCCACAACAGGCGCGAACGAGCGGGGGCCACGAAGGGCATACGTATAATGGGCCGCGGAGGGCAAGGACGGGGCCACTGAGGGCAGCAACGGGGCCACGAAGGGCAGCGAGGGGGCCACGAAGGGCGACAGCGGGACCACGAAGGGCATGCATATGGGGCCACCGCGGGCGCGAACGAGCGGGGGCCACGAAGGGCACACATATATGGGGCCACGAAGGGCAGCGAGGGGGCCACGAAGGGATGCAACGGGGCCACAAAGGGCAGCGAGGGGGCCACGAAGGGCTGCAAGGGGGCCACGAAGGGCTGCGACGGGGCCACGAAGGGCAGCGAGGGGGCCGCGAAAGGCTGCATTGGGGCCACGAAACAAAGCAAGGGGGTCACTGAGGGCTGCAACGGGGCCACGAAGGGCAGCGAGGAGGCCACGAGGAGCCGCAACGGGGCCACGAAGGGCAGCGAGGGGGCCACGAAACAAAGCGAGGGGGCCACGAAGGGCTGCAACGGGGCACCGAAGGGCAGCGAGATCCCGATTCCTAGGTAATCTGTGAGGGAGTCCTAAGCGTGAGCGCGACTCCTGGGTGCCTGGGTGTCGGGAGCGAGGCGCTTGAGTGAATTGCAGGAAATTCCAACGTAAGGGCGCTAATCTTCAGTAAATTGCAAGCAAGTCTCCAGCCAGAGCACGACTCCAGAGCGCCGGGAGAGCGTTTCCTGAATAAATTCTAAGGAAGTCCCAAGCGAGAGCACGATTCCTGAATAAAATGCGAGGAAGTCTCGGGCGGGAGCGGGGGTCCTGGCTAAGTTGTGAAGAAGTCTCAGGCGGGAGCCGTTGTTGTTGTAACCCGGGGGCCAGGGGCCGAGTTTGAGCGTCAAGACTTTCCCTGATAAAAAGAAGGGTGCGAGCGTCGAAGGGCGCACTTTGATTGAGAACAAACAGTATGCACCAGTGGGGGGATCAACAATAATCATTCAGACATGAGAATTCAACAACAACAACAACAACAACAACAACAACAACAACAACAACAACAACAACAACAACAACAACAACAACAACAACAACAACAGCAACAGCAGCAGCAGCAGCAGCAGCAGCAGCAGAAGCAACAACAACAACAACAACAACAACAACAACAACAACAACAACAACAACAACAACAACAACAACAAGGTCCGTCGCGATGTTTGACGACACGAGGGTTTCTGGTCTGATTCTCCCCCCGCCCTTAAGGGTGACTGCGCTGTGGCCTGGATCCGCTGCACGACAGGAGCGTGTGCTTCTCCACCGAGGCCCCCTCCTTGCTTCCTCGTCGTGGGGACGGTCTTTAGCTTTTGACCTCTGCACGGGGGGATCTCAAGGACCTCGGGGAAGGGCGAGAGGGCTCCTCCTCCTCCTCATCCTCCTCCTCCTCATCCTCCTCCTCCTCCTCATCCTCCTCCTCCTCCTCTGGAGGGTCCCAGGGGGATGGGACATGGCGGCGACGGGGAAGGAAGAGAAGGAACGAGCAGCAAGCTCGCGGCCTCGCCCGGGCAGGTCGGGGCCGACCCCAGCTGGAAGAGCACCCCGACGACGCCGCTGCCGCTGCCGACGCCACCGCCTGCGCACTGGCAACAGCGCGGTCCCCCCGCGGTAAGACGAAACAACCAGGACCGGGACTAAATCGGACCTAGATGAATCTGGGATCTCTGAGATCAGCCGGATCTGGGGGATGAGGCATCGGGCGCCGCGGCCGTCTGAGAGCGCTCTGGAACGCTCTGGAAAGATCTATCCCTGTCCTAGCCCCGCCCGACGCGGCGCGGTCGCACAAGCGCCAACGCGCGCCCAGAGAGGTCGCTGAGGAGGAAAAGCACACGGAATCGCCGGCGGCTCTGGGCTGTAGGTGAGTCAAAAGCGCGGCCCCTCCTCCAGCCCGGACCCCCTTGCACACTGAGCGGAAAGCATGGCGGAAAGCTTCTGCTCGGCCTCTGGGGACCCTTGCCGGGCCCCAGACCCGTCGATAAGCAGCTCCAAATAACAAACTGGTCCAATCCCCAAGACATCCGCCGATTTGATTTTTCCAATCCGCAGCCCCAGAGGTCCCGACCGCTTCCCCAGGGAGACTGCTTCGTCCTGGCACCATTATTGGTCCAGGGGCCCGGTAACGGCCACGGGAGCGCTGAAATCGAGAAAACAGCGCCAGCGGCAAAATCATATCGTCCGAGATCAGGGCCTGGCGCTGCGAAAGAATCCCGACGTCAGGAGCGGCCCACGCAGTCAGGAAAAAACCCTCGGGGGCGGCCAAGAGGGGGGTGTCCAAGAGGCGGCATGTGCGCGGCTGGGGGGGGGGCCAGGGACGTAGTGAAGTAAGAAGAGGCGCCATGAAATCTGAGGAGGAGGTATCAATGGCCCCCGCCCATGATTATCTCCTCCCTCACCCTCACCCCCCCTCCCCTCCTCCCCTCCCTACCTCCCCTCCTGCTCCTCCTCCTCCTCCTTCCTACCTCCTCCTCCTCCTCTCTCCTCCTTCCCTGCTCCTCCTCCTCCTCCTCCTCCCCGTCCCTCCTCCCCGTCCTCAGCCTCCTCTCCTCCTCCTCCTCCTCCTTTCTCCTCCTCCTCCTCCTCCTCCTCCTCCTCCTCCTCCTCCTCCTCATCCTCCTCCGCCCTTGACTTCGCCCCCCCCTCCCCCGGGGCCCGAGCTGCGACACGCCCCGACGCTGGGCGAGGGCGGGCTCAATCCCGCGCCGCTGCTCCGCCATCGCCGTCTGGCGCCCCCTCCGCGCCCCACTCGTGGAGGGGAGGGGCAGCTCGGGGCACCTCGCTGGCCAGACGCCACTTCGTCCTGGAGGAGGAGGAGGAGGAGGAGGAGGAGGAGGAGGAGGAGGAGGAGGAGGAGGAGGAGGGAGAGGAGGAAGTGGTGGTGGTGGAGGAGGAGGAGACGGAGGAGGAGGAGGAGGCCAACGAGGAGGAGGAGGAGGAGGAGGAGGAGGAGGAAGAGGAGGAGGAAGAGGAAGAGGTCGCTGGCCAGATGCCATGAGTATCGTTGAACCGAGAGCCTCAAGCGAAAGCGGGGGCGCCCCCGGAAAACCTGGGCCGAATCAGTCCTTGCCCACGCTGTCCGGGCCGCGGGGGGCGGGGAGGCCCTGCCGCAGCTTGGGCAGGATAGCGTGACTTCTGCCGCAGCCTGGCGCGCGGCCGTGAATCGGTACTGCGACGCCCTGTGAGGCCACGGCATTTGTGCTCATGTGCTTTGCACTCAGCTTTCTCTCTCTCTCTCTCTCTCTCATCCCCAGCGGCGTGGCCTGGGCCCCTCTGGCCGGTTTACCCCCCTAGATGGGGATGTAGGTCGTTCCCTTCGGGTTTCGAGGGGTGTATCCCCAACTTGGGTGGTAATTTTGGTGGGGGTCTCGAGGGGATGGGGATGGGGATCGGGATCGGTTAAACGATACCGAGGCCAGACGCCTGGCGGAGCCATCTGTTAAACCCGAGGGCCCCAAGAAGCTTCGACACCTTCCACGGGGGGCAGACTTTCGTCCCCGGGCATCTCGCTGGAACTCCAGACGTCTGGCGGAGCCATCTGGTCAAGCCGAGGGCCCTTGGAAGCCTCGACCCCTTCCCCACGTGGGGGGGGTAGATCTTCGTCCGGGACCCATCTCTGACGGGCCTGGGGCCCGAAAACGGGAGGAGGAGGAGGAGGAGGAGGACCTCAAGGCCGAGATCAAGACGAAGCACCAGCATTGAGCAGAGAGAAATCCCCTGGAGGTCGGGGCTCCAGGCACAGGAGAAGGCTCGCGCGGCGGGCGGCACGCTGGCTGGTCGCTGTCGCTGGACGTCATCGAGCATCGGGCGAAAGAGGCGGCACGTTGGATAGAAAATGGGGATCCGCGACTCCACTGTTTGGGCACAAGAGAACAGGGGAGGAGGAGGAGGAGCAGCAGCAGGAGGAGGAGGAGGAGGAGAAGAGGAGGAGAAGGAGGAGGAGGAGGACGAGGAGGAGGAGGAGGAGCAGTAAGTAGGAGCAGTAGGAGCAGGAGCTGGAGCTGGAGCTGGAGCAGGAGGAGGGCCACTCCTCGGGTAACCTTCCGGATCGGGCGAAGGAAGCGGGCGCGGAAGAGGACCAGACTCCGCGGGAGAGCTGGGAAGAGAAGGGGTCGAGACCATGCGCAGGTCGCCCGCTCGCAATACATCCACACAGCAGGTACCAACACCCAGTGCGTACTTGCGCCAGCAGGCTTCGCTGTGCGCACCTTCGGGCCCGCCTGGCGCCCCGTGGCCGAAGCACGGGCAATCGAGCATCAGGGGCAGCTGAAGGTCCTCCTCCTCCTCCTCCTCCTCCTCCTCCTCCTCCTCCTCCTCCTCCTCCCGCCTCCGCCTCCTCCTCCTCCTTCTCCTCCTCCTCCTCCTCCTCCTCCTCCTCCTCCTCCTCCGGACGGAGAAACGGACAAAGAGAAGCTTGACGTCGGAGCACGGCAGATCAGCAAGGAGGGATCACTGCCTCGGGGGCCGCCTTGGGGGCCTCGCTGGCCTCTTCGGCACCTGGAGGGCTCAACCTCTCGTGGGCGGGCGGGCATTGTTCGGGCTCCGTGGCCCATGGCGCAGCATGGAGGTTTGGTGGGCCTTCTGGGGCCCTCTCGGGCCCGTCCTGGGGGCGTCTTTGACGGCTCGGAGGCCGTCTTGCGCTCCCCACAAGCCCCTCCTGAGCTCCTGGTTGAGCTTGGACGCTGAGAGGAACAAGAAGGCGAATAGATACTGATAGTGTACGTTTCCCATCGGGAATGGGAAGATGTTTGCCTCTTTGGGCTGTCTTGGGGGTTCTGTTGGAGCCCCCCGTGGAGCGTTCTGGGGGGGCCTCTTGGGCCGTCTTGGGGCAATCTTGGGCGTATCGGAGCGGTCTTGGACCGTCTTGGAGGCCTCCTGGACCCCCTTGGAGGCCTCCCGAAATCGGCCTACAGCGGGAGCACCATCTGCACGCCCCGGTTCCGTGCCTCCGGCGACTGGAGAGCATGGCGCACGCCAATCGAAGACAGGTCCAGCTGGCCTCCACGATGCCTCCGAGTGGCCCCGACGCCCCACCAAGAAGGGCTTCGACTGGTCACGGAGTCTCCCAGGGACGCCCCCCGCGCCACCGGCCTTCACACCTGGGGAGAAGCCACGACGTTGGCCTTCGCGCCTTTCCGCTTCCGACGAGCTTCTGGGGCCCCGGGCTCGACCGAACCAGTGTGTTTCGCTTTCGTTGTGTGCTCGCTTTCCCTCGTGCTGTCTTCGGTCCGCCTGCGCTGCAACACGCAAGCGAGACGGAAACGGCCCACGAGATCGCCAAGACACCGTTCAGGGCCTGGGGAGGCCCCAGCGAGCCCCAAGGGAGGCCCAAGGGAGGCCCCAAGATGGCCCTAGAGAGCCCCAAGGGAGGCCCAGGAGCGTCGGCGGACGGCCCCAGGAGCGCCTAGGAGCACCCAAGGGCGCCCAAAAAGATGCCCCCGAGAGGCGACTTCTCGGGCCTCCCGAGGGGCGAGGCTGGCTGAGGCCCACTCCTCCTCCTCCTCCTCCTCACCTCCTTCTCCTCCTCCTCCTCCTTTTTCTCCTCCTCCTCCTCCTCCTCCTCCGCTCCTCATCCTCATCCTCTCCTCCTCATCCTCATCTCATTCTCATCATCCTCATCCTCACATCTCGTTCCTCATCCTCATCCTCATTTCTCATCTCATCCTCCTCATCTCATCATCCTCTCTCCTTCTCCTCCTCCTCCTCCTCCTCCTCCTCCTCCTCCTCCTCCCACCTCCCTCTTCATCCTCCTCACTCCTCCCCATCCTCCCTCCTCCTTCTTCACGTTCTCATCACATCGTCATCTGCCTTCTCCTCGTCCTCCTCAATATCTGCTTCCTCCTCCTCCTCCTCATCATCATCATCATCAGCAGCCGCAGCATCACCATAACCATCATCACCACCACCATCACCATCAAAATCGTGATCATCATCATCATCATCATCATCATCAGCAGCAGCATCAGCACCAGCACCAGCACCAGCATCATCAACATCAACATCAACATCATCATCATCATCATCATCATCATCATCATCATCATCATCATCATCATCATCATCATCATCATCATCATCATCATCATGATCACCATAACCATCATCCTCATCAGCATCAACATAATCATCATGATAATCCTCATCATCATCATCATCAGCAGCAGCAGCATCATCGTCAGCAGCACCCGCATCATCATCATCAGCATCATCATCAGCAGCAGCATCGTCAGCATCATCATCATCAGCATCATCAGCATCATCAGAAGCAGCATCAGCATCATCAGCAGCATCATCAGCATCGTCATCATCATCAGAACCAGCATCAACGTCAACGTCGTCATCAGCATAATCATCATCCTCATCATAATCATCATCATCATCATCATCATCATCATCATCATCATCATCATCATCATCATGATCATCATCAGCATCGTCATGATCATCATCCGCATCGGCAGCACCATCGTCATTATCACCATCATCAGCATCCTCCTCATCATCAATCTTAGCATCATCCTGATCAGCAGCAGCATCATCAGCATCATCATCAGCAGCAGCATCATCATCATCAGCATATGCAGCATCATCATGAGCAGCATCAGCATTATCATCATCATCAGCAGCAGCAGCATCATCAGCATCAGCATCATCATCAACAACAGCATCAGCATCAGCAGCAGCATCATCATCATCAGCAGCAGCGTCATCAGCATCAGCATCAGCAGCATCAGCATCAGCATCAGCATCAGCATCACCAGCATCATCAGCATCATCGTCATCACCATAAGCATAATCATCAGCATCATCATCATCACAATCACCATCACCATCGTCGTCATCATCATCAGCATCATCATAATCATCATCATCATCATCATCATCACCAACCACCACCATCATCATCATCATCATCATCATCATCATCAGCAGCACAGCAGCAGCAGCAGCAGCATCATCATCATCATCATCATCATCATCATCATCATCATCATCATCATCACCATCATCATCATCATCATCATCATCATCATCATCATCATCATCATCATCATCATCATCATCATCATCATCATCATCATCCGCATCATCATCCTCACCCTCATCCTCGCCCTCATCCTCATCCTTCCCCTCGTGTAGGGAGCAAGATTGAAGAACACATGGTGCTGAATGGTTCTGGCGTTTTGGGAGCATCCCCGGGAAGCTGTTGGCCAAAAATCGCGCTATAATGGCCCTGGATTCCTCGAAGATGGCACAAGATGATCCAAGCTGGCCAAAGATGGTCCTAAAGATGCCTCCAAGGGGCCCCAAGATGGCCCCATGATGCATCCGAAGCACTAGTCGACGGCGCCCCCTCGTTTGATCGATATCTTCCTAGACTAAAGGGCCCCCCAGGCTCCAAAAAGAGGCACAAAAGAGGCCCAAGATAGTTCCGAAACTTCTGCAAGAAAGCTCGAGCATGGCTCCAACAAGTTTCCAAGAGTCTATTAGAGCGAAAGATCAGCGAAATCCTCCATTCTTGACTGCTGCCGCCGTCGTCGTCCTCCTGCTCCTCCTCCTCCTACTTCTCCTCCTCCTCCTCCTCCTCCTCCTCCTCCTCCTCCTCCTCCTCCCTCCCCCTCCTCTCCTCCTCCTCCTCCTCCTCCTTCTCCTCCTCCTCCTCCTCCTCTTTCTCGTAGTCGTTGATGTCGTCCTCGCCCATTTCCTCCCCCGTACTGCTCCCCCATATCCTCGCCGTCCTACACTCCCTCCTCCTTCGCCTACTCCTCCCCTCCTCCTCTCCTCCTCCTCCTCATCTCTCATCATCATCATCATCATCATCCTCCTCTCCTCCTCCACTTCCTCCTCATCCTCCTCCTCTTCATCCTCCATCCTCCTCATCCCACCTCCCTTTTCATCCTCCTCCCCTCCCATCCTCCCCTCCTCCCCCTCCTCCGTCACGTTCTCCTTCATCTCATCCGCATCCTCCGCTTGCTCCTCTTCCTCCTCCTCCTCCCTCTCTCCTCCTTCCTCGTAGTCGTTGATGTCCGTCCTCGCCCATTTCCCTCCCCCTCCTTCTCCTCCTCGTCCTTCTCATCCTCCTCCTCCACTTCCTCCTCCTCCTCCTCTTCATCCTCCCTCATCCTCCTCATCCTCCACCTCTCATCCCCCCTCCCTCTTCATCCTCCTCCCTCCTCCCCATCCTCCCCTTCCTCCCCCTCCACCTCCTTTCACGTTCTCATCCGCATCCTCCTCCTCCTCCTCCTCCTCCTCCGACGGCCGGCTTCATTCCACTCCCGAGTATGCTCAGGCTGACTCCGAGCTTTGACTTGACGGCTGACTCACGCGTGTGTTCCACAGTGGGCGGCACGTGAACGCCTCCGCTGCGGTGACCAGATGGGGCCCCCTCGGTGCACGACGTGTGAGGGATGTGCTGAATCGAAGCAGGGACCGCACGCGAACGCGGTCACTGGGGCTGTAGGTGCAGTTCTCCGCTTGCCTGACGCGACGCGCACTAGCGGTCCCCGAAGGCCTCTGGAGGTCCCCAGAGGCCCCCAAAAGGTCCTTCGAGCCATCCACAGGCCCCTGAGGGCCCATCACACAAGGCCCACGGACGCTCCGATAACCCCGATCCTGAGACGACGCCGACGCCGACGGCGTCACGGCGACCCCTGAGATCCGACGCTGCGAAAAAAATCTAACATCGCGGACAATCACGACAGGGGCACTAGACTCCATCTTCCTTCATTATTCGAGCGGGATCAATCTGTGATGGTCGCCGGAACTGAAAGCCGGCGAAAACGCCTCGCGTGGAAAAAATGCAAGGCCCGGATCTCAGGGACGACGGCGGCGCAACCGCCCGCGACGGTGTCGACGACGGCGGCCGCGCTGGCGGCAGCGTCGACGGCAACGGCCACGCCGCAGGGGGCGACGGCGGCGGCGGCCGCCGCAACGGCGTCGGCGACGACAACGGCCGCGCTGGCGGCGGCGGCGGCGGCGGCGACGGCGGCGGCGACGGCGGCGGCGGCGGCGACGACGACGACGACGACGACGACGACGACGACGACGACGACGACGACGACGACGGCGACGACGGTGGCGGCGGCAGCAGCGGTGGCGACGACGACGAGGGCCGTGCGCCTCGGGGGGCAGAGCCCGCCGAGGCCGCGGCCGGGCGCGCAGGGGCGGCGGCCATCACCGGGCTCCCGCTGGGGCAGCGGCCAGGGCCTCCCCGGGCGACGACCGCGCCGACGACGGCGTTATCGTTCTGATTACGGTTTTGTGATGCGTATTATCCTTAGCATTCATATCGTACAAGTACAAGTTGTTAGTCGTACAAGTAGTATGGTTGTTACGCTTGTGCTACTATTGTTATTATGTTTATCCGTACTCGCCCTCTTATTATAAATCATCCGAGAGTGTTCCCATTGTCTTTCTTGTCTGTGTGATTCATATATCATAATTTGTCATACTCTAACGATACGATTGTAAACATCAGTATAATTAGTGCCCGTATCATTGTTCATATTACCATTGCTATTACTGGTATTAGTGTTCTCGGTATGATGTGTATATATATACATATATATATGATTGTTAGTACGATGTGTAATATCATTATTACTCTTAATATCATCCATCGTATTGTGACTACTCATGTGATTCGTCGCGTTCTTCGTCGTCATACAATTCGTATCCGTCTTCTTCGTATTACTCGCATTCTAGATATCCTCTCCTTCGTAATGCGTTCTTCATTAACATTACGCCTTAATCGCATGATTGGTACCATGTCTATTATTAGTAGTATTAGTATGTATATGTTTCTTATTCGTGTGCGTCATAAATCTACACTTATTGATAGTGTGACATCGTTGTTATTACTACTAATACTATTCATTTCCATATTCTTAGTTATACTCTTATTCCTCCTCATCCTCTTAAGCTCTTCCTCGTCCTCCTGCTCCTCCTGCTCATCCTCCTCCTCTTCCTCGTCGTCCTTCTCCTCCTCCTCCTCTTCGTCGTCTTCCTCCTCCTCCTCCTCGTCCTCCTCCTCCCGTTCTCCTCCTCCTCCTCCTCCTCCATTCCTTCTTTCCCTTATTTAAAACGTTTCCCTGTCGCACACCGAGGGCAGTTTTTAGGGCGGGCCGGGCGTCTCGCTGGAGACGTCCTCATCGTGGATGGTCCTGAAACGTACAATGTCCAACAGCTTCACGGATGGAGGGCAGGTCTGTTTCAAGATGTGGCTCTCGCCCTAGCGCCGTGCACACTCACTTTGTAAATTCTGCAAAAGTTTCACGAAGTGAAGTCGCCCTAGCGCCGCGCACATTCGTTGCACAAATTGCAGAAGTTTCAAGGATTGAGGGCGGTTCATTTTCACAACGTGGCTCTCGCCTTAGCGCCGCGCACATTAGACTTTCAAATGTGTAAGAGTTTCACGCATTCCCATGATCAGCGTACCAGAAATAGTGTTTTGGACAGATTCAGGATTATGAAGGCGCAACAATTACGTTGTTTCGCGGTGTTGAAGTCCTAGGAATGGCGCGCTGGCACGATTCAAGATTGACAAGACGCAACAGTCAGTTGATCCGTGGCGTTGGGATCCCGAGAACAAAATTTTAGCATGCTCCAGAGTCTTTAAACAGTTGCCTTCCAACGAGGCAGTTCCCTCAGCGGAACTGAACCGTTGCAGGGGCCTAAGAAGAGGAAGCTTGGAGGGAGGGTGTATTCCGACGTCGTGGATGACTCTTGGGATTACACTGGTCCTCCTCCTCCTCCTCCTCCTCCTCCTCCTCCTCCTCCTCCTCCTGCTCCCCCCTCCACCTCCTCCCCCCCTCCTCCTCCTCCTCCTCCTCCTCCTCCTCCTCCTCCTCCTCCCCCTCCTCCTCCTCCTCCTCCTCCTCCTCCTCCTCCTCCTCCTTTTCCTCCTCCTCCCTCCGGGGCGACCTGGGACGGGCGACGGGCGACGACGGGCGACGGGCGACGAGCCACGGGCGACGAGCCACGGGCGACGACGACCTCCCTCCGCGGGGGGCCGTGCAGGGGGACCGCCGGCGCGCTCGCCCCCATGGTGCGCTGCCATCGCGCCGCATCCCGGCCAGCGGGGAGCTGGACTGGCAAGCGCGCGGCGCGCGCGGTCAAGCGACGCCGAAGCCGGAGCCGACGGCGACGCCCACGACGCCGTCGACGACGACGGGCCGACGTCGTCGTCGCAGAGGGCGCCCCGCGCCAGATGTCCTACAAGACGATGTAGACAACGGCCAATCATAACAATACCTGGCATGCGTTTTGCGGACTAACCTATCCCTTCCTCCTCCACCCTAGCCTCCTCCCTCATCCACCTCGTCCCTGTATTCCTCTCTCCCGCTCCTCCTCATCATGATTCGCCAGACAAACAAAAACGGGGAATGCACGGCAAGAGCTGAAGGCAGGAGGAAGGTGAAGAAGAGAGGGGAACAGAGGAAGACAGGGGTGGAGGGTGAGGGTGAAAGATGGGGAGCAGGGAGGAAATTAAGGGGAGGGAAGGGAATAGGAGGGAGACAGAGGGAGGAAGATGGAGGGAGAAGGAAGAAAAGGACATGGGGAGAGGAGACGGGAAGGAGCAGGGGTGAAGAATGACGAGGAAGATGGGGCTCATGGACCTCCCCAAAATCTCAGAGGACTCCAGAGGCCTCTGGAGGCCAACAACAATCAAATCCGCCACCGTGCCCCCTGGCACGTTGAGGCGTGGAAGAATGCCAAGGTCTGTATGGTAGGGTTGTTGTATTATAATAAATGACCGCCCCTCCCTTTACCAGCGGACTCCTGTGTGCATCACCCTTTCTTCCGAGGCCACTTCCCTGGTGGCCGCTCGAGGATGGTGCATTTTCAGCATGGAAGCTGATACCTAAACCCCCATTTCACGCGTGCCCGCTCGAGGATGGCGCACTTCCTGCATGGCAGCTAGTGCCTGAACCCCCCTTCCACGCGTGCCCGGTCGGGGATGGTTTCGCTTCACACATGGCAGCTAATGCCTGAACCCTCATTCCATGCGCGCCCGCTCGAAGGTTGTGCACTTCCCGCATTCCCAGACGCTGCTCCCAAGTGCTCCAGGGCCTCCCAAGCCACGATCCCTCGGTAACAAGGACGGATATGCATCCCGAGCTTCAAAGACGGCCCGTGCAGACAACCAAGGACACGATGATTGCCCAAGATGCATTGAAGACGGTCCAAGACGGCCTCAAGGCGGCCGAATGTTGGTTCAAGACAGCCCAAGATGCCTCCAGGAGGGCCCAAAATGGCCACAAGAGTACCTCTGACCGGGTCCGAAGAAGCTCAAATCATGGATTTCCTGACGGTTTTTGAATGATCTTCGAATTCTCGACTTTTCGGGCTGCCGTCAGCTAAGGACAGCCCAGGAGGACTTTTCGACGGCCCAAGAGGCGCCCATGATCGCCCAAAGACAGCCCAAGAGGGCTTCCCGTGGGACTGAAGACGGCCTTAGAAGGTCCTTCGACAGCCCAGGACGGCGCCAGGACGGCCCCACGACGGACCCCAGACACCCACCATACGGCCGAGAGGGCCCCAGGATGGCCCACGAGAACATAAAGCCAGCGTAAGAAGGCCCCAAGATGGCCCAGGAGGGCCCCAAGAGACCCTCCAACACTGCCTCACAGAAGGCCAGTACAGCCCCGAGACGGCCCAACCGAGTTTCATCATGAGCACCATCATCATCACCACCACCACCACCATCATCATCATCATCATCAGCAGCAGCAGCACCATCATCAACAGCCACAATCAACAACAACAACAACAACAACAACAACAACAACAACATCATCATCATCATCATCATCATCAGCAGCAGCAGCAGCATCATCATCATCATCATCATCATCATCATCATCATCATCATCATCATCATCATCATCATCATCATCATCATCATCATCATCATCATCATCATCATCATCATCATCCTCGTCACCACACCACCATCACAACAACCATCATCACAACCACCACCATCATCATCCTGATCATGACAACACCACCACGACCATCACCACCACCACCAGCATCAGCATCATCATCATCATCATCATCATCATCATCATCATCATCATCTGCATCAGCACCATCATCATTATCGGCAGCCGCATCCTAATCATCGTCATCATCATCAACATTATCAGCATCGTCATCATCATCATCAGCAGCATCATCCTCATCATCATCAGAAGCAGCATCAGCATCGTCATCAGCATCAACAACATCATCATCAACAACATCATCACCACCATCACCAGCAGCATCATCATCAGCAGCATCAACATCATCATCATAAGCATTATCAGTATCATCATCAGTATTATCATCAGTACCATCCTCGGCATCATGAAGATCATCGTCATCGTCATCGGCGACGGCATCATAAGCAGCACCATCATAATCATCGTCATCATCGTCATTGCCAGTGGCATTGGAATAACCATCACCACCACCATCGCCTCCATCATCATCATCATCCTCATTATCATCATGCACAATCAACGTCATCGCCATCGTTCTCGTCTGCGTCGTCGTCATCATTACCAGCATCAGCATCGACATCATCAACATTACAAACATCATCAGTATCATCATCATCATCATCATCATCATCATCATCATCATCATCATCATCATATCCGTCACCATCATGACCAATGGTCGTCATCGTCATCAGCATCATCATCACCACCACCATCATCATCAACATCAGCATCAACACCATCACGAACATCAGGATCATGATCATCATCAGCATCATCATCATCAGCAGCATCAGCATCATCCTCATCATCTACATCAAAATCGAAATCAACATCAACATCAGCACCCCCATCATCCTCATGATCCTCATCTTCTTCATCACCGCTCTCCCCTGTCCGGGGAAACCAAATGTCACATGTGACGGCTCCCCCTGCCCCCTCGAACAATCGCCACCCAACATGCTGGGCTTGCACGGTGACGGGAACTGCCGCAGGCAGCTGGATAACCGCGTACCCTCATCGGACACCTTCGCTTTTGAGAAGAAACAAAAGGACGAGGAGCAGGGGGGAGGAGGAGGAATGAAGAGGGGTGGTGAGGAGGAGAACGACGAAGGAGGAGGGACGAGGAGGAGCACGAGAACCGACCACGAGGAAGGAGGAAGGATGAGGGTGGACCTGTTCGGTAGAATCGATGCTGATAGGCATGCGCAACAACCTCTTCCAGCGGATACCGCTCGCGCTACGAGCGGCCGTTCGAAGCTCCCGCGTCTCGCCCCCCCCCCCCCTCCTACATGCCCTTCCTCTTGTCCTTCTCCTCCTCCTCCTCCTCCTTCTCCTCCTCCTCCTCCTCCTCTTCCTCCGCCTGTTCCTCCTCGTCTTGTTCAGCCTCCTCCTCACCCCTTCACCATTGTCATCCTTCTCCGTCTGCGGATCATTTTCATCTTCCGTTCTCTTGCCCGTCCTCCGATTCCTCCTCATGTTCCTCCTCCCCTCTTTTCCTTCGTCGTCCCATCCTGTTCCACCTCCTGCTCTTCCTCCTCACCCTCCTCATCATCAGCATCATCCTTGCTATGGTTTCACGTGCTTCTTCCCCCTCCCCAACCCCATCTCCCCACAACCCCTTCCCAATATAGATACGCGCTCCCTGGCGCACCCACACATGATAATCCTGAACTTGACAAGTTGCAGCGATGCCACGTATGGTTGGCGGGGGGTGTTCATAATGTGGTTCTCGACGTATCGCCACGTACGTTCGTCCTGAAGCCTTGCAACAACTTCAAAAATGGATGACGGGGGGTTTTCCAAATGTGGATATCGCCTTCA
>CAUYUJ010003194.1:27500-81390 GCA_963575745.1 Prorocentrum cordatum
TGTCCCAGGTACTCATCAACGCCATCTGCTTCTGATACGGATTTCAGGAGGGAGCGAGGCGAGGCCCCTCCTCCTCCTCCTCCTCCTCCTCCTCCTCCTCCTCCTCCTCTGCTCTTCCTCCTCCTCCTCCTCCTCCTCCTCCTCCTCCTCCTCCTCCTCCTCCTCCGCCTCCCTCTCCCTCCTCCTCCTCTCCTCTTCCTCCTCGTCCTCCTCCTTCTCCTCCTCCTCCTCCTCCCTCCTCCTTCTCCTCCTCCTCCTCCTCCTCCTCTTCCTCCTCCTACTCCTCCTCCTCCTCCTCCTCCTCCTCCTCCATCTCCTCCTACTCCTCCCCCTCCTCCTCTTCTTCCTCGCAGGCCTTGGACATTGGTTTGTCTTTGTGAGCCTCAGGAGGCTTCTGCGGACCCTCCGGAGCGTTCTGCAGACCCCTGGAGGAGACTTCCAGAAATTTCGGTAGATTCCCAGACGATGTTCTTCTCTTCCGCAGCCATGTTTGGCAAGTTTTTATTCCTCTTTCAGGCTTGGCTTGCTCCGGCATGCTGCGTCCTTCTGGCAGGAGGCGCAATCGAGCCTGCAAAGGGGGCGTGTCTCGTAGTGTTGAGGCCACCTTCCACGCCTCAGTGTCGTGCACCAGGTTGACCAGACCCTATGATGCGCGCACGAACTCTGAGACCACTCGGGTCACCGAGTCCAGCTCTGTTGACGACGTGACGTCCGACAGGACCAGCAACGAGAAGGAGGGCGGGAACACCATGGAGACAGAGGCCGGCGGCGACAGCGGCGCCAGCAAGGGCACCCGGACGGCGGATGACTCTTCGTCTGGAGGGTCGAGCGAGTATCCGGCGTCTTCGCCGACGCTCAGCGGCACCCAGAATAGCGACGAGGACATCGGGGTGCCGCACGAGCGCGATCCCCAGGGGTCGAAGCAGCCGATGGCGGCGATGACGCCACGCCAACGTGGCGAAGCAGCTGAGAAGCCTTCTCCGTCCACGACGGCCACGTCGGCCCCCACGCGCCAGATCGCGAGGTTTCGCAACAGTCAGCACCTAGCCAAGCTGCGACCCGATGCAACCTCAGAGAAGAGCGTGTACACGTTCATGCTCCGCCAGATACCGCGGCACTACACGCAGCTGACCTTCCTGATCGACGTCTCGCGCCACGGTTTCGTGGGGCTGGTGGACTTCATCTACATCCAGTTCGACTCCAGAAAGGTCGGAGGCCTAGAGGTTGACACCAACACCAATATCGGCGTTGTAATATTCTGGCTTCCTAGGCGGCCGAAAGATTACCACCAACACCGAATTCTAGGATCATCCTTCCCTGGTGGAGGCAACCCCCTGTGATGGTGTCAATTTCCAAGCCCCCAAAAAGGGCAAAAACGTAGGCTACGGCTTCATCGGTTTCACGGAGTCGGCGCACGCCCGGGCCTTCTCCCAGAGGTTCGACGGCGTGCACATGGGCACGGAGACGGGAGAGCAGGGCAGGCCGCTGCGCATCCACCCCGCGGCGGTGCAGGGCTACGCGAACAACCTCGCGCACTTCGCCCAGGCCTTGACACCGCTCGAACGTGTGCATTTTTCCTCGGCGAGGACCATCGAGGAGCATCCTTGATCATGTGGCGAAAAAACCACGCACACACACAAAACCCCCCCAAAAAAAACACAGGGAATGGACGTCCGAGCGATGGCCAGAGGCGCGGGCCAACGCGGAGCACTGCTCGGCCCCGCTCTTCATGCCGCGCGGGTCTTGGCGCGGGCTCCCGCAGGAGACCGGGGGGCGGGGGGCATGTCCATGTCCACGGGCTCGCGGTCCGGACTCCTCTCGGCCGCGGCCCCGCGGACCTGGGGCGGCTCTGCGAGAAGCCCGAGCGGAATGCAGCCCAGGGATCGCACGTCCAAGATCCACTGGAGCGTGCCTCGGAGGCCACACCGCGAGGGCGTGGAGATGGATGCTTATAAGACGATGCGGAGGTTGGAGGAGGTGTAGCCAACGACATGACAGCCATCGGGGCAATCGTTTCCATCCATCGAAACAAAGATCTGGATCGGTCGATCTGCTTACTCTTGCATGCATACACATTCGAATGTCTCTGATTTATGTGTATGCATAGTGCCACACTTATATACACACAACTATGGGCATGCATATAGACACAGCTACATGTAGAATATAAGCATCGACCGCCTCCCCGAAAAAATCGCCCCGCACATCTCCGTGACATCGGGCCCCCTTTTTGATACCCCGTCCCCGGCGCCTCCAAGGGGCCTCGAGATG
The DNA here is from genome assembly GCA_963575745.1 of Prorocentrum cordatum. Lineage (NCBI taxonomy): Eukaryota > Dinophyceae > Prorocentrales > Prorocentraceae > Prorocentrum > Prorocentrum cordatum. The sequence goes on from CAUYUJ010003194.1 coordinate 29,772, forward strand.
CCCAAGAGGCCTCCAAGACGGCTCCCAGGAGGCCCCCGAGATGGTCCAAGAAGGCTCCGAGACGGCCAAAGATCGGTCCAAGACGCCTAAGATGGTCCCAAGACGGTCCAAGAGACCTCCAAGACGCCCCAAGAGGCCTCCAAGAGGTCCCCCAAGAGGGCAGAAGGAGACAATAATTGTTGGTCATTCGATGGTTTCTGAAGGTTTTTGGGGGTTCTCGCCTTTTCGGCTTCCCGACGCTGCAAGACGGCCGAAGGGGCCCCCAAGGCGTCCCCAAGATGACCTCAGAGGGCCCCAAGACGGCGCAAGAGGCCTCCAAGACGGTCCAAGAGGGCCCCAAGACGGCTCTAAGGAGGGGCCCAGCCGGGGGATCCGACCAGACTTTTCGGGTCCCTGGCCCCAGGAGGCCCCCAGGAGGCTCCAGACACCAGAGGCTCCCGAGAGGCCCCCAAGAGGCCCCCGAGAGGCCCCCTAGAGGTCCCCAAACGACCCCGAACAGGCACCGAAAGGGGCCCCAAGAGGCCTCGGAACTGCTTCAAAGGAAGCCCCCGAGAGACCTGCCACGAGATCCGAACGAGAGCTCCCAGAGGAACCCCAGACGCCTCCAGAGGAGCTTCAAGAGCGCTCCAGAGGCTCCCAAGACGGCTCCAAAACGACCCGGGTTGGCTTGAAGACCGCCCTGGAGGCCGCCAATCGGGGTCGGCCAAGAGGGGGGTTATGACTCGGGGGGGGGATATCATGGCGTGGGCCGTGATCTTTCTTCAGCTGTCATGGCGCCTCTTCTTGTTTCATTGCGTTCCCAGCCCCCCGTTGGTCATGACTTGTAGACCGGGGGATGATGACGGTGATGGCACGGATGATGACGATGACTATGCCGCCGACGACGGTGAATAAGATGTTGATTATGCGGATGATGTTGATGATGATGATGGTGATGGTGATGACTATGATGATGATGATGATGATGATGATGATGATGATGATGATGATGATGATGATGATGATGAAAACGATGATGAAAACGATGATGAAAACGATGATGAAAACGATGATGACGATGGTGATGACAATGTTGATGATGATGGTGATGATGATGGTTGTGATGGTGATGGTGAACATGACCACGACGATGAAGATGATGGGGATGATAATGCCGACGATGACGATGATGATGATCCTAGGTAGAACTTGACCGCGCGCGAAGCGCGCGATAGTTCTAGTGTGCGTATATACATATGTGTGTAATAGATGTATGCCTGCAGCTATGTTGGTATATGGTTACAAGTACTGTTATTATTATATATAGAGGCGTCCGCACAATGATGCCATTATTAAGATATGTTTCGGCCGATTTCAAGTATCTATACATACATATATCCATCGTTATCACGAACTCTCTGCCGATAGCATTGTTACTGCATGCGGCGATGTTTTCACATATCGGGCTCACGATCTGTGTATACATACATACGTATTTGTATGTTTAATTTTATATACTACATACATCGATCTCACTCTCAGCCAAGCAACCAACCATCTAGGCAATATTTGGGACAGACATCTGGACAACCTGTACTGGCCGATATGTTTACCGAACTCATTCTACAGATTCATATGTGTAGCTGTCCATAAGCATGTGCATAGATCGCGATCGATAGTTCGATGTCACTCTCTATATACCCATACAGCGGCCTCATTATATAGCATAGACTGTCATAGACCAGTATCATTACCGGACGATCGATCTCACGACCGAACGATCGATATTGTCATCTATATATACCGAAGTCGCCAAAGATGTGTTATGCGGACCCGTCCACACACACACATATATATAGATGTGCGTTTATGTGTAGCTATCAGCCTGACTAGTTTTCTACCGGTCTTACGGTCAACCCATCATTCTACCACCGGGGAAACCATCAAGAGAACAGTCGGAATAGCCATCGGGATAACCACAGGACAACCACACGGCAACCGCGTGATAACCACGGGACAACAGAACGGGTCACCCGCCGGACAAGTTCGTGCCACTAGCCGCCAGCCAAACGGATAAATAATATGGTGCTCCGATGTCGCCCGAGCAATGGCAGGATCGCCCCTCTCGCCCGCGCACGCAGCCCCGCCTGGCCCGCACAGCACGAATAGGAAACCGAAACCGGCTTCTTCAGCCGGGGTCGTGCTCTCCCTGTCACGTCGACCTTACCCCCCAATTTCCGATCATGCATTTATCGGTTTCAGCGTCCACCAGTTGAATCCGCCGACCCTCACCTGTTTCGGGCCGGACGAAAGGGGGGGATTGGGAAAGGGGGGATTACGAAATTTGCTGCATGCAGCTGGTTTCGGCCCCACCGAGGGGCCCATTCCTCGATACATTGCCGCCTCCGGCGCCGCGAGGCGGGGGGAAAATCAGCTACGTGAGCTGATTCTCAAACCCCCCTTTGCTATCCCCCCCTTTCGCCCGACCCGACTGTTGATCTCACTACCAATCGATCTGTCGATCTGGCCAGGTCACTCGGCGCCGAGGGCGCCGAGGGCGCATGCTGCACAGCAGCTTGGCAGCACTTGTCCAGGCTTCGAGGGCGCCGAGCGCATCCTGAGGCGCCGAGCGCATTTTCGGGTGCACTGTCAGTCAAAATCTGGAGGTACCAGAGGCGCCGAGCGCATTTTTGACCGAGACCCATCGGGAGAACCACCGGGGCGCCGAGCTTTTTTTTGCCAGACTCCCTCGGGACAAGCGTCGGGACAGCCATCAGGGCAACCATCGGGGCAGCCGTCGGGAAAAGAAGTGGAGAGATCGCAGGGACAACCATCGGGACAACCACGGGACAACCGAGGGAGCAACCACGACGCAGCCGCGGGACAACTGCGGGGCAACCGACGGCACAACCGACGGGACAACCGACGGGACAACCGACGGGACAACCGACGGGACAACCGCGGGCCATTCGGCCGCCAACCAGACGGGAGGCAAGTCTTTGCCTCCGGCCTCGCCCCGGCAGCGGCAGGGTCACCCCGCTCGCCCGCGCACGCAGCTGCGCCTCGCCCGCAGAGCACGCAGCACAGGTCCGAAGACAACCTCCCGGCGAGGGGTCTCCCTTTGCACGTCGATCTCTCCCCCCGACGGCATGATCTTTTCGCAACGTCGGCCCCGAGGGGTCTCGACCCGTTCCCTGGGAGCGGGCTGTTCATCCTGAGTGGACTTTGGACGGTGCCCGGGCCCGTCGAGGGGGCCCGAGAGGCCGACGATGGAGAAAAACCTCCCGTCGTGATTTCTGTCACGACCTCCTCCTCCTCCTCCTCCTCCTCCTCCCTCCTCCTCCTCCTCCTCTCCTCCTCCCCTCCTCCTCCTCCTCCTCCCCCTCCTCCGCCTCCTCCTCCTCCTCCTCCTCCTCCTCCTCCTCCTCCTCCTCCTCCTCCTCCTCCTCCTCCTCCTCCCGGTCTCCGACGCCCCCCGCACCGCGAGGAGACCCAGCGGGAGCTGCTGGCGCTCTGGGAGGCGCCCGGCCCTCTGTGGGCGGAGCCGCCCGAGGGCCCGCGGCCGCTGCCCCGCCCGGCGCACCCCGCGCTCGGCGCGCACGAGCCCCTGGCCCGGCGGCGGCGGCGACGACGGCGTCGACGACGACGACGGCGGCGGCGGCGACGACGACGGCGGCGGCGGCGACGACGACAACGAGGACGACGACGACGGCGGCGGCGGCGGCGACGAGGACGACGACGGCGGCGACGACGACGGCGGCGGCGGCGGCGACGATGACGGCGACGGCGGCGGCCGCGGCCACGGTGGCCTGCCGCCGCCCCGAGGCCGCGCCCGCCGCGCGGGTGCTGCCGCCGCCCGGGCTGCTTCGGCCGGCGGACTGGCCTGCCGCGTGCCCGGTGCGCGGCTACGCTCGGGGGCGGCCAAGAGGAGGTTGATGATTACGCCCAGCTGAAAGCTTAAGAAAACAGCAGCAAGTTTCGTGGACTCCAGATGTCGTCCAAGAAAATCAAGCATCCGGACTGGACCCTGGGCGTTTGCTTGGAGCTCTGCTTCTCCGTAGAGTGTTCGTAGACCTGGTCCTGGACTGCCGTTTGAGGAGACGCTGCGAGTGAGGTCCATTGTCTTAGCCTGGAATTTTTCCACCCGAAGCAGGGGTGTATGGGGGGGGGGCTGCCATGGCCGGGGCCATGGTGTCTCCTCGGGTCTCACGGCCCCCCCAGTTCCTTTCAACGCGTCCCCCGGCCCCCGTCCTCTCGTCCGCGCGCGCGCCTCGGGCCGTGATCTGCGAACCCCCTCTCGGACGCGCCCGAAAGCCACAGTGTCCTGGAGCTCCCCGCGGATGTCTTGGATCGGCCGCGGGCCCCCCCCTTGCGGCGCCGCCCCCGGCGCGGTCCGCGCGATGGGGAGGGATCGTAAGGGTCACATCCCACTGGAAAGTGAAGCCGCCCCGCCGGGACCCCTGCCAACCAGGGTTCCCGTCGGGGGCGCTCCGGGGCTAGGGGCCTCTCAAAAAGCGCCGCCGGGGGGGCGGCAATCGGGGGGGGGTCGGGGTCGGAAACAGCGCGGCCGGCGGACGCGGGGATATAACATGGTCGAATAGATGAGAACAGTGCGTACATGGATAAGTAGAATAAAGCATATGATACTACTATATGAGGGTAGAAAAAGAGTTGCGAACAGTATATAAATAGAGAGTGACGGTTTGATCGAGTAGAGTAGTAGCCCGGGTCCTCACGAGGGCGGCGAAGACAGAACAGGGGCGAGGGAGGAGGCCGAGGGGAGGGGAGCTCAGGAAGAGGGATAGAGGGAGGGAGACAGGGAGAGAGGGCCCGGGGAGGGGAGAGGGAGGGAGGGACGGACAGGGCGGGATCGGAGAGGGGCCGAAGGAGGGGCGGTAAGTAAGGGCCGACGGGAGGGAGGAAGAGGAAGGGAGAGGCTGAGGGCCGCGGGCGGCGGCGCGAGAGGAAGTTGAGGGGCCTCTTTTTTTCAGAGCTCCAAGAGCAAGAGATTCAAGAGCGCACGTCGTGTGTCGTGTCAACGCGTTCAACCGAATGGGCCACGCAACTCCGGCGCCCGGCCAGGGCCAGGGCGCTCGGTCGGAGCCGGGCGGATCGGGCCAAGATATATCTCTCGCCATCGCACCGCCGCACGCCCTAACAGGGCCACGAAATGCCGAGCCCCCAACTAGCCACAACGGGCGTTCAACCTTATATTGTATAACAACCGTTCCTTCCGATCGGCCTCGACTGAGGCGCCATCAATCGAGGGCATACTGGCTGACAGAGGGCAGGCAAAGACTTGCGCTGCGGCGGCGGTGGCTGGCCAAAAAGCAATCCTCGTTAGGCGGACCTGGTAATGGTAAGAAGGCAAGAGGAGGCGGGATGGGGTGAAATCGAAATACTTCAAACCACAGCGGAAGAGAGAGGTGACGTGACCAGGTCTAGCCCGCCAACCGAGAGGACGCCCTCGGCGCAAACAAAACTAGCGATCGAATTCATTCACTCACTTACTCAACTCACTTGAGAAGGTGCTTGCACGCAGCCCCGGCGCCGCCGCTGCTGCTGCTGGCGGCGCTGCTGCTGCCCCCGGCGCCGCGGCCCCGTTTTGGATCAGGCTCAGCCTCGGGCGCGGGGCCGCCCGCCTGGGCGGAGGAGGAAGGGGAGCAGGAGGGCCCAGGGGAGAGGAAGAGGGCCTCGGATAGGGATCAGAATTCGGATCTACTCATCCCCTCAATCGTGCCCCGTCGACGCTCGTCGACGTCTAGGTGAATCCAGCCATGGCGACGAGGGCGCGACGAGGACCCCGGCCCATGGGGCCCAAGAAAACGCCCGCCCTCCCGTCCGCCTAGAGCCTCTTCTTCTTCGTCTCCTCTCGGATAAACTTTTCGACCATCGCAACGTTTTGCTCGCCCTCGACCATGTTCCTCCCGATCCCCCCGACGTAGCCCTCAAACCACTCAGTGCTCAGTTCCGCAGCCGGCTCCACAGAGAGCTCAGAGCCGCCGTCATCGCCGACACACGTATCATACGTCGTGGTCGCGGGGCCCGTTGGGACCGTTGGGATACCCTTAACGCGCTGCTTCTGCCTCCGCTGCTCGCCGATAAACTCATCAACCATGGCGACATTTTCTTCGCCCTCGACCATGTCCCTCCCGATCCCCCCGACGTAGCCCTTAAGCCATTCGGTACTCGGATCAAGCATGGAGTCGTCGTCGTCGCTATCGTTATGAGGCGACCCCGCCTACAGGGCGGGCGGGGGAAAGAAGACGAAGGGGGGCCCAATGATTCCCGACTTCTCCTCCTCCTCGCTCCTCGCTCCTGATTCCTCCTCCACCTCCTTGCTTCTGGAGCAAACGTGCTACCTCCACGAATTCCCCCATTATCTTCCTCTTCCTCCTCCTTGTTTCCTCCTCTTCCTCCTCCTCACTCCTGAAGCAATGAAGCAAGAATGGTTGCTCCAGGAATTCCTCCGCCTCCTCCCCCTCTTCCTTCCCTCCTGCTCCTCCTCCTCCTCCTCCCCCTCCACTCCGAAGCAAAAATGTTCGCTCCAGGAATTCCTCCTCCCCCTCCTCCTCCTCCTTTCCTCCTCCTCCTCCTCCTTCTCCCCGCTCCTGCAGCAAAAAAACGCACCGTCCTCCCTCTGGCTTACACCCAAACTCCTCCTCCTCCTTCCTTTGCCTCCTCCTCCCTCCCCCTCCTCCCCGGGCCTGCTCCGCAGCCAGCCGCTTCTTGCGCGTAGCCATGGCTGCGCTGGCGCCCACCTTCTTGTTCGCGTCGGAGGAGGCCCCCGCAGCCGCCGCCCCCTGCTGCGCCCTCGCCCGGCGCTTCGCCTCCAGCTCAGTGTTGGTATGGAACCGCTTCAGCACAGCGAATTCCGCGCCATCGGGGGCCGTTGCGATGACGTTCTGAGGGATCATCAGGTAGTGGACCTCCATACTGATCTTCACGAATTTATTCGTGAAGTTTTGCATGAGCTCGGGGTTCTCAGTGTTGACGAAGCCTCTGGCAACATGTTCGCCCCCCCCGCTCCCCCCTCGCATGTGGACCCCCAGGGCTGCGGAACGAGGGGGTGGAGAGAGAGAGAGAGAGAGAGAGAGAGAGAGAGAGAGAGAGAGAGAGAGAGAGAGAGAGAGAGAGAGAGAGATGGAGGAAAGGGAGGAAGGAACACGGATGAAGAAAAGGAAATGAGGTGAAGGAGGATTTGAATCAGATGGAGGGCTCACTCACTCATGGGCCTCCTCTCCATCTCCTCCGCCGCCCCCTCCCCTCCCTTATTTTCCTCGCCCTCTCATCCTGCCTCCTTCCTCCCGCCCCCCACGTCGACCCTCCTCCTCGGACTCGTCCTCCCTCCTCCTCCCTGGCTCAAGCCTGTGCTGTCCAGCCAGAGCTCGATGAGCTCCGAATTGACCTTGGCGTGGCTCTCCGTCTCCTTGTCGGTCACCGTCGCGCTCCAGGCGGGCACGCACACGTCCGCCGAGGACGTCATGACCGAAGCGCCCGTGATGTAGTACTCCACGCCGTCGAACAAGGTGCAGGCCGGGAAGAAGTGCTTGTTGTTGCTCGGCTTGGTCATCGTGACTGGCCCGACGAAGTATACCTTCATCACGGGATTGTCACCGACCTTGCACAGCAAAGCTGGGTTCGGCCTCGTGACGTCCACCGCCAGGTAGCCCTTGTAGCTTCCAGCTGTGCGGGGGAAGAGGCTCCACACAACCGCGTTCAGGTTAGCCTCGACCAACTTCAGAAAGACCGCGTCGACAGTGATCCCCAAGGTTTTCGCCATCTCAGACTCCATGATGCCGGCCTCGGTCATGCCGTGATCCCAGAGCTCCTTGATGGTCATCTGCGGCTTCGCGGGCGCCACCGCCGCCTTCTGGATGCCCTGTGCCCCGACTCCTGGCACCGCCTCCGCCAAGCTAGCCAGATGCTTGCGGCCCTCGTCGCTCAGCTCGTGTTTGAGGCGCCTAGCGGCAAGCGGCAAGTCCGCGTTGACGACCTGGGCGGCGCTCTTTCCCTCAGCGTAACCAAGGGCCAGTTTGAGCCATAGGCCCGTCCAGTCCCCAGCGCCGCGAAGCAACATGTCCACTTCGTAAATGATATTGATCTCGGTAGGCTGCGCGCCGCGCATGGTCACCATGATCCGAGCGTGGTCGACATCATTCTCGAGGCCGCCAGTGGCCTGGTAGATGAGCTTTGCATTGGGGATGGTCTTCATCACGTTCTCGAGGACGTCGTGGAAGAGAGACCAGGCGTACTTGGTGCGCATGCTGATGAAGCTCTCGATCTGCGACGCCGAATCGAACACCTGGTCCCAACTTTCTGGAAGAGTGCAGGTGGCCTGCACGTGCTTGGCCAGGTTGACGAGGCAAGTCATCACGTCGCAAGAGCACTGCGTGTGCTCGGACATCATCTGGTAGATGTAGTGGATCATGTTGTTCAAGAGGACCTTTCCATCTGTGTTCTCCTTCAGCATGTCGTCAACAACCTGGAGGAGCATCGTGGAGTAGACGGGGTGCAAGCGCACGTCCGCGAGCGTGTCCACCTTGTTCTTCGTCTTGTACTCAATGATCTGCATCGGCATCCCCGGGCTCGCGAGAAGGGCGTCCTCCAACCCCACCTGCCCGCCCGTGGCCACGGAAGAGTTGCTCATCTCCTCGAGGAGGGCAGCGGCGTCGAACATGTTCGCCTGGCCCGCGCTGGCGACCGTCAGCGAAGCGGTGAGGCACTTGATGATGGACGCCTGAGCCGATTTGCGCTGAACCGACCACGCTTCCATCGGCTTGCCATCAAATGTGATCTTGGACAACCAGCCGAACTCCAGGCACACGTGAGCGTGGTCGGACTTGATCTTCAAGAAACTCTGCTCGACGTTCGCCTTGGATTCCTCGGCAGGGCAGCACTCTCCCTCCACGGTTCCCCATAGTCCTCTGCTGCCTGTATTGTCCTCATCCTCATCATCATCAGCCGTTTCGTCCCCCTCCTCCTCCTCCTCGTCCTCCTCTGCCCCCTTCTCATCCCTTCTCCCTACCATCCTCCTCCCTTTCCATCCTCTCCTCCTTACTTGACCCCGCCTTGCCCTATCCTCCTCCTACTGGGGATGGGTAGGGCGGCGCGCGCGCGCCCCCCCGGGTCCGCGCTGAGCGCAGTGTAGCAGACGAGCTTCTTGAACTGATCGAACGTCCAATTGATGCTACCGATGATGTCGTCACCGAACCAACGATCGCGCGATGGCAGCGCGACGTGACCATCCCCCGCCGCGGGATTCACGGCGGCCACCACCAGCTCGAAGCCCTCGACGGCGCCGAGACTCTCCACGCCAGTTGGGAGCGGCGCGGGGGGCGGAGCCGCCCCGGCCTTAGGAGTCTTGGCCTTTTTCATAGGCGCTTTCTTCGGGGGGGCCTCCTTGGCCTTGTTCGCGGCCTTGAAAACCTTGCTCTTGTTGCCAATCGGGAACTTCAAGTACTCGATTTTCTCTTGCGCCGCAGCGTTGAACCGATCGAATATCCACACGGGCGCGCGCTCCCCGGGAATGTCCGACAAGGGGACCATGAATTTCATGGATTCCTTCACCAGCACAGCGATGTCTTCCTTCATCATGTAGCCATCGAACTTGGTCGCAATGAAACTCGTGGCCTCGCGGGGGCACGACCCTTCTCTCCCGTCCGCCGAGCCCGGACCCGGCAAGCGAACAAACCTAACAATGGCCCCCTGGGGGGCCACCAGCCTCGGGCCTCGGCCCTCAGCCTGGGGCCCTTGGGCCCCAGGGCCCGAAACAACACGAGGTCCCAAAGGTTTTGCGACCCGCGGCAAACGAATCAAATCGAAGCGCCGGCGGGCCCAGGCCCGCGGGGAGGGGAGGGGTGGCCCGAGCCCCGTCGGGCCGTGTACATCAGGCTGATCACGCTGTCCGTGGAAAGGCGCTGGTTCATGAACTCGCAGCGGGCCCCGAAATACTCGAACAGCTCCTCGGTGATGCCCAGCTTGCCCCAATGATTCAACAGCGTGCTGACCTGCTCGAACTGGTTGTTGCTGCGCAGCTTCCCGGCGTAGTTCGTGTTGATAAATGACCAGACCTTTGTAGTATAGCCAGGGCTGCGCGTGTTCAGAGTGGGGCAGTTCGCTTCCTTCCAAGCTTCCCACGCTGCCTGCGGGGGGAGGGGGGAGAGGAGTAAGGGCCGAGTCGGGGAGGCGAAGGGGAAAGGGCAGGGGGGGGGGGGGGGGCAGGGGGGAGGGGGGGGGGAAGGGACGGGGCTCCGAGAAAGGACGAGGGGGGCCCCTCTCCTCCCTCGCGCACGGCGCAGGTCGCACCCCTCGCGCACGGCGCAGGCGCGGTTGGCCGATTCTTCGGAGCAGGAATGGGGAGGGGGGCCTATTGATCAGAGAAAGGTGGAGGGAGAGAGGTCCAAGCGCTCCGAGAGAGAGAGAGAGAGAGAGAGAGAGAGAGAGAGAGAGAGAGAGAGAGAGAGAGAGAGAGAGAGAGAGAGAGACGACTCGAGGGAGAGGGAAAGAGAGAGAGAGAGAGAGAGAGAGAGAGAGAGAGGAGAGAGAGAGAGAGAGAGAGAGAGAGAGAGCGGAGAGGGAGGGAGGGAGGGAGGGAGGGAGGGAGGGAGGGAGGGAGAGAGAGGAGAGAGAGAGAGAGAGGAGAGAGAGAGAGAGAGAGAGAGAGAGAGAGAGAGAGAGAGAGAGAGAGAGAGAGAGAGAGAGAGAGAGAGAGAGTGAGTGAGTGAGTGAGTGAGTGAGTGAGTGAGTGGGCGAGCGGCAATGAGAATGATTGCGACAGGAACCCGCCTCCATTTCAGGGACTTCCTTGAAGAGTTCCAGGAATGAATAGGCGCTCCCTTTATGGAACTGGTTATGGTAATCCTTCATGTGCGATCGCACCCACACGGGCATCCTGCACGTCAGCAGCCGCACGTTCGGCACGCCATTCAGAAGCACCTGGGCTCGGGGCTGCGCTGGGAGGGGCCACCATTATCAGACCATTATCTTTCCCTCCCAGTCCCTCCCTTTCTTCCTCGTCCACCTTCCCACTCCCCCCCCCTCCCACGCCATCCTCCTTCCGGCCCCCCCCTGCTTCCCCTTGCCTTCCTACGCGCCCTCTCCGGGGCCGTGGGCCTCTGAGCACTGACGAATGCATTGTTGCGGTCATTTTGAAGCGTTCTCTTTCCAGAGGGGGGCGCCCCGGGGCCGCGGGGTCGAGTCGAGATCGAGAGATCGATGCGAACGAACCGAATGTCCGAATGCCTCCTGCAAGAACTTGTTGCCCTTCGCGTGCTCTGCCAACCAATGCAAGGCGTCGGACCTGCCGCCGAACGTCACGGCCTTGCACGGCGGCTCCTGCGCAGTGGCGAGGCCAAGGGGCGGCCGGGCAAGGCAGGCTAAAGGACAAGGGGCTCGGGGGTTCGGTTCGGTGGTAGATGTGGGAGAGGTGAGAATCAGTAGAGACTGGGCCGCGTCGGCAGAGTCGGGGAGGGCGTTTGGAGGCCCAGGCTAGATCAAAGCAAAATGCCCAGGCGTCTTAGCGGCATGTGGAGTGGAGGGGGAGGGGTCGGGGAGGAGGGAGGACCGCTAGGACCCCGTGCAATGCAAGCGCTGGTTGGGAACTCTCACCAGCAGTGTAAGCACTGATTGGGGGCTGCTCGAGTTGCTTGCTGGGCCTAGCGCCTAGTGGCCTACCAGGAGGGGGTAACAGTTTCGGCCCTTCGGCCACCTCCTTGCTGCTGAGGCGCATCCACGGTTCCCCGGCCACGCCCGGGACCAAGCCCCTCTCGGCGATTGACTTGCGCAGCTCTTGGTCCACTGTTGCCTGCTGAGAGCCGAATCAGCAGTGGCAGCAGCATAGGGGATGGAGGGGAGGGAGAAGCGGACGGGGGAGGGGGGGACGAAGGGGGCGAGGTGGATGAGGAGGGTGAGAGATGAGGAGGAGGCAGGACGAGTGTTGAATGCTTCGGGCTCTGGCTGGCTGCCTGGATCCTCTTATTGCAGTCGTCGCGAAAGACGAGCCGCTGGCCCGATGCGTCGAACAGCTTGATGGTCCTTGAGGCAGGGTCCAGGAGATTCGAGAGAGGCGGGGCACTCGGAAAGGAGAGGTGGAGAGAGAGAGAGAGAGAGAGAGAGAGAGAGAGAGAGAGAGAGAGAGAGAGAGAGAGAGAGAGAGAGAGAGAGAGAGAGAGAGAGAGAGAGAGAGAGAGAGGGAGAGGCTGGAGAGGGTCGAATGGGAGGGTCGGAGAGAGAAGGGAGAGAGGTGGAGGTGGTGGAGGCAGGAGGGCACGGTTTGACCCGGCAGTCGTGAGGGGCCCCATCTGGTATGCCTTGAAGATATTCTGGAGACGAATCGCACCCTGCGGGCTCGCTGCATTCAATCTCGGTGTTTTTGTTCCGTTGGCACGGTCGGGCCAAGCGCGGCCCCCGGCCCCGGGTCCCCCCGGGCCCCGAAACAAGGAGGTGAGGTGGTGAAGTAGCGGCCCCAGGGAGCCCGACCTCGTTAATTATTGTTTGAAGCGTTTCTCCCACATCGAGCCGCTGGGCCGAACAGCTCCAAGAGAGTCTCCTCCGAGCCCGTGGGCGCGTACATCTTCTCCTCTGGAGCGGGGCGGAGATGGAAATGGGGCCCGGGGGCCGGGGGGCCAGGAAACGTCGAACCCTATCAACCGCACCCCCACCCCTGGAGCTCCAATGCCTTCGAAGGGAAGGGCGAACGCACCACTCCTGCATCGATATCAGGCTCGGGGCTGGGCTGACCACTGCCGCCAGCTGCTGCGGAGATGAGCCCGAGGCGGAGCCCTGGGACTGAGACTGAGAGCCGGCGGCTGCTGCCATCGCCGCTGCGGGGTAGGATTGACCTTCACGTAACTGTTATACGTCGTGCAGAGAGGCACACGAGGTGCAGCACGCACTGATCGTTCACTTGAGTCGGGTAAGGCTTCGGGCAGGTAAGAAGCTGAGCAAGAGGGCGAGGCAAGGCGAGGCGAGGGCCCGCGGGCAGGGAGGACGGGATGCATGCGTGGGTGTCCTGACTCTCCTCCTCGACTCCTCTACTCCTTGTCCCTCCCCCTTCCCTGTCCCTGTCCCCTCCTTCCTTTTCCCTTCCCTACGTGGCCTCCCTCCACGGGCCCTCCCGTCCCCCTTCCCCTCTAACCCCATCTGGCCCCCTCTCTCCTCGCCGCGGCGATGCGCCGATGTTTCTTCGGTCTTACTTCGCGCTACTCCTGGGGACCAACCCCGAAAACATGTTATGGGGCGCAGCGCGGTTACCCACACCGCGCGCCCGGCTCGCCAGCGCCCCCGCCAGCGATTTGCTGAGCCACCACCGGGGTCGCCTCAGAGACACCGATGGGGCCCTCCCACCCGCCGAAATAAGCACGGCGGTGACGAACTAACGAAGGCTGCCAGTCTCGCTTCCCCGAGTCGGAAAACAAAAAACAATCACAAGCACCACGGTTTATTAATGCCATTCATTGACAGCTCCATTGAAAGGCTGAGCAGTCCCCCTCGGCACCCGACGGTCTCGCAATTGTCTCTCGGGGGGTCGACTTGAGGCGGCCAGTGGCGTGCGCCGCAGCAGCTGACGCATGCAGTATGTTGCCAACCGCCGAGGCCCCCAAACTCAAAGAAACTGGTCCCGAGCCCTAAGGGCTGCCTTTGAGGTGAAAGCTTGCAGTAGTACGCATGCACAACCGACTGATATCATATCACTCCTTGGAATTATGCTAACCACGAACAACTGAATATACGCGAGCGGTTGCATCTGGTGCGTGCAATATAAATATGAATGTACATGTATGCGCGCGCAATGTGTAAACGTCAGGCCGCCAAGCACTCACCTCAAAGATAGCGCCATGCACCAGTGGCTCTTAGAGCACTAGAGCGTGGCTGCAGTGCAGCAGCCCCCATGGGACGAGGTATGTAGAGGTAGACCTTGAACTGAAAAACCTGGGCCCTGAGCCCTGCCTTGCCGCGCCGCCTCGGTGCCTACGCGCCCTGGGGGCCGTCGGAGTCCGGAATCACCACCAGCGTGCCCGTCGTGGCCTTGTAGCGCTTGCGGCGGTCCGCCTCCTCGTCCGCGCGCCTGAGGCGGGGGGTGGCCGAGCGGATGAGAGTGGCCGAAGCAACGCCGAAGAAACGCGCTGGCAGCCAACAAGCCGACAGGAAATGCACAGACACGAGGGCCCCAGGTCGCACTAACGACTGAACGAAATAATTTTTTATTTCGTTGACTTGGGGGGCCCGGGACGCGAACGCTGGAGGCGGGGTCGGGGTGGGGGGAAGTGGAGGGATGGGGGAGACAGCTTGCAGCAGGTAGCAGCGATTTGGACAGGAAAGAGAAATCCAACCCACAAGCATAGATCAAGAGCGTGGGATCAATAGTGGCTAAGAGGTGGATTGCACATCAAGAGCTGGCGTGCAAATATCAACGAAAGAGTAGCGAGTCTGAGCGCGCTGCCTCAAGACACGGCTGATGCGCGCCACGCCCTGGTCCATCCTCGTCACCTGCGTGGCCGCGAAGAGGATCAGTGCCCCGGGGATCGGCACGCACTGCGAGTTCCCGGCCTGGGCGAAGATGGAGCACGACCTCGCCACTTCAGAGGGGGGGAGAAAGAGGAGGAGAATGGGGGAGGGGGAGGCGCATGCAAGTGCCTGCGCTGCAAGGAGCCCTCCGGGCGCTCGAAGTTGAAGCTCGTGGTCGGGCGCTGGAGGACCTCCTGCATCACGGGGAACCCTTGAGAAACCAAGCACTCCATTGGCAGCAGCCACCGTGACGCCTGCGGACGCATGTCGCCCCAGTAGTACCCGACGTTCTTGATGAGCGTCTGCATGATGTCCGTGTAGCCGTAGGACCCGCGCCCCCTTGAGAGCGTCTGGTATAAGGAGAAGATGCCGCCAGGGAACGAGTCCTTGTAGGTCTCCAGGTTCGCGTGCTCAACCTCCGTGAGGGCCAGCTCCCACGACTCCGCATTACGGATGTCCAGGGCTGGGGCTTCCCCCTTCTCGGCGAGGATCGCGTGCCTGGATTTCTTCCGAGCTGCAGACTTCTCAAGCGCATCCTTGACGACGGCATCGGAGGATACGAAGAAGGACTTCCAAGTGATCCCGACAACCCTGTGGAAGCGCCTCACGAAATCAGACACCGGGCTGACCACTGACATAGTCTTCACGCGGTGGGTCAGGACCAGCCACTTCCTCTCGCGGCTCACAGGCAGGCCGAAGTTGGACGACGTATCGATGTGCTGGTCGATGAAGTAGAAGCCGCGGTGTTGCCCTCCGTCGCCCAAGTACTCAGCCAACAAGCTGGTAGGGAATTCTTTCACATTCTCCACCACTATGATCGGCTCCTGCAATAAGAGGCGCAAGGCGATCCACGCCAGCACGGCCAGCGCCGCGTCCCCGTCCTCGCGCTCATGCGCGCCGATCGAAGCAAAGTCGATGCAGGGGATCCCTGAGAAGTTGACCTTTGCCATTGTGATCACGCATCTCTTGCCGTGCCTCAGACAGTCTGCGCAATTGGTGACAGCCTTGAAGTTCTTCACAATCGGGCCCAACAACTTGTGGGCCTGATCTGTATTCTTCTTGCAGTGGTCCACGACGCCCGTGGCCACCAACTGCGGGTGGAAGAAGTCACAGATATCCTTAAAGACGCATGAATCTTCCTTGGGCATGAGGAGCAACTCTGCCTGAGCCTGTTGGTCAATCTCGATGTGGTGCAAGGTAGCGGGCTTACGAACGCAGACACCAGGAAGCCTACTCTCGAACTCGCACGCGAGGTCGTTGCGAGCAACTCCCGGGGCGTCGATGCCAGAAAATGCCGTGCTGATGCTCAGGTCCTCGAACTTCAACGCCAGCTCCGTCAGGAACCTCCTCTCGCTCGAGTCGGAGTTCAGCTGCACCTGATCCTGCGGGGGCCGGCTGGGCAGGGAGAGGAGGGGGAGGGGGAGGATGAGGAGGAGGAGGAGGAGGAGGAGGAGGAGAAGGGGGAAGGTCGATGGGGTCAGTGGGAATGGTAAGGAGCAGTAAACAAATAAAGGTTGGGGGAGGACGAGGGGAGCCGGGGAAAGCGGGGGGGGGTGTGCGGGGGAAAGAAGGGAGGGGTGGAGGCAGTGGAGATTGCCATCGAGTTCGTTTTCATTTGTGCGCCCAGAGGGTCCGCCATCATCTTGTCCAAGTAGAACTTGGGCCACTCGAAGGCCTCCTGCAGGGACGAAACGACTGGGACCCCGCCGCGACGGCGAGGGTACCGCTGCGACGGGTGCACCCACGGCTTCTGCTGCGGCGGAGTGCTGCACTTGCGCCGCGGCTCAGGGTGAGGGCGCGGCGGCGGCGGGGCCTTGGCCTCGGCATTGGCCGCGGCGCCCCCTGCTGGTGCTGCGGCGGCCAAGGGCACACTTGCCTCCGGCAAAGGTGGGCCGCGCAAGAAGTCATCGAACGACTGCCCCTTGGTCCAAGGAAGGTGCCCGGGCGGCCCGGCCGTCGCTGCCGTCTCGGCAGCGGCGGCCCCACTGGGGGCGAGCGTCTGAGGCAGCCCACCAGGCGGCAGCCCACATGCCGCCAGCACAGATGGTGGACCGCCAGCCGGACCGCCAGCAGACTCGAAGTCGAACATAGCGCACCTCTTCTGCCCTAGCTGCGGCTGGGGCCCGGCAGGACTCGCGCTCTTACGCGCGCACGGCGCTGGCTGCGGCAAAGTCGCCGAGGCCTCCAGGCGCCTCACGCGCCGAGCTTCCAGGGCCCGGGCCAGGCGGCCGGACGGCCGCATCCCCTCATCCTCATCCTCGACCGCCTGGTCTCGGATGCGCAGCTTTTCAATCACCCGACCCTCCGCATCATCATCATCAAAGAGCTCGCGGCTGATTTGCTGCATCTCCTGATCGAGGGCACCAGGCTCGCCTGCGACAGTGTCTGCATCATCGTCAGCAGCAGCGTGAGCATCATCGCAGCCAGCCTCCACTCTGGCTTTCTTGACTGGGCTCGCAGTGGCATTGGTGAGAAGGCTCTCGCCTCGATCGAGGCGGGCTGCGGCCCCCTCAGGGGACACGGACACTTTCACCTGGAGCATGCGCAGAAAACCTCTCCCTCTCTATCTCTGCCTACTCACCTACTTACTCCCCCTTCCGCCCTCCCCCCCCCTAACCCGCCCTCCCCTCGGTGATCGGTGATGGGATGGGCATTGGTTCGGCGCCGCCCCAGACCTTAGGGTCTGAGTCTGCGCCCGTCGCCGCCGGCAGGCTCGGAAACTTGGCCCCCGCCGACGCCACCGACGACGTCGCGGCCAAGTCCGTGAAGGAGGACGTCGGCGGCGCGCCGCCCAGCGGCTGTGGCTGCCACTGCGGCTGCTGTAGCTGGACAGGCGCCGCCGCCCCGGCTTCGCTGGATGCGGGGGTGATGGCCGCCGCTGCCGCTGCCGCCTCCGGCGCCTCCTGCCGGCCCGTCTCCCTCTCCATATTCCCCCCTGGCTCGCTTGACTCCCCCTGCTGGGCCCCCTGCTCTTTCTGGGCCGCCTGGTCAGCCTGCTCTTGCTGGGCCGCCTGAGCAGATGCATCGTTGCACATGTCCAGAGTTGTGGCGCTCAGGGTGTCGGCTGCCTCGGAGCCCGGGTGAGCGGCTGCCGCTGCGTCGTCGGCATCCTGGGGCGGCTGCTGCGGCTGGGCCCCCTCGGCCCCCCCGGGGCCCCCCGCCTTCGCCGCCGCGCAGCTGCTGGTGCCCGGCGGCGTGCTGAGCGCGCTGCGACCCCGGGCACTCCTCGCCTTGCCCTTGCCCTTGGCCCCCTTGGTCCCAGACTCGTCGTCGTCGTCGTCGTCGTCGACGACCTGCCGGCCCTTGCCCTTGGACGGGCGTTGCTGACGTGGGTTGGGCCGTGGCACCTCGGGGTTGGTAAGGGCGTTAGACGCCGTGATATAACCACGGTTCATATTCGGAATATCGACCCAAGTTATGCGCCCCCCCTTCGGTATGTACAGGGGTTCGATGAGCTGGATATCTTCGAACACCCAGTAGTGCAAAGGCTTTACCATGTCGTCCTCAGTGATACGACCATTAAAGAATACATCAGCGATCTCGTCCCAAGTCGTGCAGTGCTTGGAGAAATAGTCATTGAAGTCGCGCACTGGGATAACCCCCTCATCTACAATGTGACCGCGCGCGATGCCCTTCAAGCAAGCACCTTCGGCCCCGGGGACCTCCTCTGGCGGCACCTCGAGGGGAGCGCATTCCCAACGGCCCAACGGCACTCCAAGTGCAGCGGCGCTGCCCCAGAAAGAGTTTATCGGGCCCCGATTCTTGATTCGCGGCCTACTGAGCTCGACGAGGGCTGAAACGGCATGGGCGCCGCTGCAAAGCTAACTTGGGAATTCAGGGCCTGCGTCTTCCTCACCCTCACTCCTCCTCATCATCCTCATTAACAGATCCACCCCATCCACCCCTCCCCCTCCCCCTCCTTCTGATCCGCCTTCCTCCCTCCTCCTCCTCCTCCGCCTTCCTCCCTCCTCCTCCACCTCCCCCTCCTTCTGATCCGCCTTCCTCCTCCTCCTCCTCCGTCGGCTCGCCTGGCAGAGAAATACGTATACCCATCCAGCGAAGTGGTTCTTGCTCTTCGGGTTGAGGAAGCCCTTCGGCAAGAAAGTCTGGCGCATCTCCCACACCTTGCGCGGGGTTGGCCCGTCCCCCCACTGACCTCCCCGTGACCCCCCCCCGGGGGCTTCGTGAAAAGGCGAGTGGCGATTTAAGGACTCAAGAAGTTGAGGGCGGTGAATGGGACCCAGTGTTATCACGTGTACAATGGTTGAGATCTGACCCTCAACATGCTAGCATTGCAAGACGGGACAGAACAAGGGGCTCCAGCAGTGCGACCATATTGAAACCACTATTGTGAACCGACCCGGACGCGCCTTCAAGTATCCCTCGGGGGTCCTCTCGATGAAGCGCTTGCCGAACTCAGGCCTAAGGATGATGCCTTTGGCGGGCTGGTTGTCTGCTAGGTCGATGAGCGGCACTGGGGCTGGCGGCTCAGAGGGCGGCGGGCCGCTGCCCCTTCCGCGCCCGCTTGAAAACAACAGCCTGGACTGCCTCGCCATGGCAGAGAGAAACAGGTTAGCGTCGACAAGTAACTTGGGATCTCTCGAGGCTGGGGCGTTCCCGCGGTTGGCAAGGCGACTTGTGCAACAACACCACACTGCAGAGGCCACAGGATCAGCACCGCGAGAGGCCCTCTCGGGGGCCCTCTCGCAAGGAGGAGAGGAGGAGGGGGAGGAGGAGCAGGGCGACGACGACGACGAGCGGAAACATGGGGAAAGGGGCAGGGCGGGCAGGGGGAAGGGGAGGAAGGCGGAAGGTAAGGATGAGGGAGAGAGGAACAGGCAGGGGGAGCAGGAAGACATGATCAACGACACCTTGGGCGGTTCGCGTCTTCACCGCGCCAGAAAGCCAAAGGCGGGACTAAATGGATACTACACTGTGGCATTGACGGATACCTTCCCCAAAGGTTCGCTCAAATCGTCGCCCAGGCCGTCGTCGCTGATATCGTGGCCGTCGTTGTCATCGTCGTCGTCGCGGTCGTTGTCGGCGGTCGCGGTTGTAATCGTGGCCGTGGTTGTCGCGATCGTGGCGGTGTTCGTTTGTCGCATCGGTCGTCGCGGCCTCGGTCGTGCCGCCGTCGCAAACGTCGTAACGTCGCCGTGCCGTTGTCGCCGACATCGTCGCCACATCGTCGTCGCGGCCATGGCCGCCGTCGTTGCGACCGCAATTGCCCATCATCATCGTCGAGGGGGAAGGGGCGATGCGTTTTAGCGGGCGCTCCCCGCGCCAAGAGGAGATGGGGGCAACGCGCAAAGTTGATTGGGAGGTGGCGCTGGCAGAAGGGGGTGGGACGGGCGGCGGGCCCTGGCATGGGATAAGGGTTCCCCGCACATGGGGGCCCCCGGGCCACCCCTCCCAGCACCCCCACCCCCACCAACTGCTGGGACCCCCCTTCCAGCACCCCTCATGTGCTGGGACCCCCCTCCCAGCACCCCCCCTGTGCTGGGACCCCCCTCCCAGCACCCCCTCGCGCTGGGACCCCCCCTACCAGCACCCCCTCGTGCTGGGACCCCCCTCCCAGCACCCCCCTGCGCTGGGACCCCCCTCCCAGCACCCCCCGTGCTGGGACCCCCCTCCCGGCACCCCCCCTGTGCTGGGACCCCCCTCCCGGCACCCCCTTGTGCTGGGGCCCCCCTCCCCAGCACCCCCTGTGCTGGGACCCCCCTCCCAGCACCCCCCCTGACCCCCCTTCCCACCCCCCAGCACCCCCCCGTGCTGGGACCCCCCTCCCAGCACCCCCTGTGCTGGGACCCAGCACCCCTTCCGCACCCCCCTGTGCTGGGACCCCCCCCCAGCACCCCCTGTGTTGGGACAGGGTCCCCCTTCCCCCTCCCCCCCCCCCCTCGCTGGGACCCCCCTCCCAGCACCTCCCCCCCCCCCCCCCCCCCCCCCCCTCCCCTCACCCCTGCGCTGGGACGTCCATACCAGCGCCCCCATGCGCGTCGCCCCCCCCCCCTCCCCCTCCCAGCATCTTCATCGCATCATTATGTCGGGGCCCCCAGGCGCAGACGCGACAGCCGCGCGTTTTCATCGCAACGCGTCAGAAGATACCCGCGCGCGCGGTCGGGCGGAGCTGGGATGCAAACATGGCGAGCGCGACGCGTTTTGCCCCAACCCGCGCGCGGGAGAGGCAGATGCGCATGCGACCGCAACGACCACGCAACACCCCAATCCACGCAGACAAGGCACGGCGCGCATCCTTGAGGTCAAGGCCATGCAAAGGAAACGCGCGCCAGGGCCTGAGCCGCGCCGCTTTCTGTTGACGGGCAAGCTCTGGGACATGCGCGGCCGCAGGCGCCTGACTGAGCAGCACATCCTTGCGCGTGCGGGTCGGGGGGGAAGGGGGGGGGGGGGGGGGAGGGGCGGGGGCCCTGGGGGGAGTGGAGGTGAAGTTTGGTCGAAGCGCGAACAGCGCAGGCATATTATGCACACTGGATACATGTACATACATATACGTTATACGCACATCTGCATACGTGGTACGAACATACATACGTACACACATATACATAAGCATCACCGCATGCGTATACATATACAAACACATACGTTCATACAAGCATCGTCATTTACACACTACATGTCTACATATAAGCATATACATACATACATGCACATGTACGTATGCACATGCATATACATAAAACAATCGCATGCATATCATAAGTACATAGAGCAACATATACAAGTTGCACACATAACATACACACAAACACCACACACACACGCATACACTTGTACATCGTACATACGTGCATCAGCCATCATACATGCTACACACCTCATGCGTACGTGCATCGTACAATAATACTCACTACTTACGGCATACAACATACATACATGGGATGCACACATAACCTGCATACATGCATACAGGGGCTGCATATATACGCATACGTAAGTACCCCCCATACATACCTCGCATACGTAACATCAGTACTTATATAATCGTCATTGCAGCCTTGCATACGTTGTTACATGTATACATAATTCGTATACATACGTACATCGTCGCCGCCATCGCATCATCGTGAGACGAATCGAGGTTGACGTTTAGTCGCGGGGATCCTCACGGCCCCTCCTTCGGCCACGCTGGTACTTCGCGGAACTCAGAAGATCCAGATTGCCACCGAGATGCCACCAGGAGTGGCCGTTGGCCCCAGAACTCCCAGAGAGGAATCTATCCGCCCCCTTAAGGCCCTTGGAGCCCTCTCGGGGCCATGCATCCAGGAGGCAACCGTGGCAACAGTATTGGAGATCTTCCCCCAGGTGCAGGTTGAGGAGGGTGGCCCCTGTCAGATTGCCGCGGATGTACGGATGTACGGATTTACCCCCAAGAGTGGCCCCGGAATCCCATCCCCCCTTAGAGCCTTAGAGCCCTCCTGAAAGCCGGGAGGTTGGCCCCTGTGGCCCTGGCGCCCTGCAAGACAACAACTCGTACATCGCACAACCGTCGCAGCGAGGCAGGCGGGCCACGGACGGAAGGTGGAAAGCAGCATTTTCTGTTGCGCTTGCCAGGCGGCTGCGCGCCGAGCCGGGCTCGGCGCTCGAGTCCACGACGCGACGAGGCTGTTATGTTATACGACAGGCGGGGCCGGCGGGGCCCTCCTCCTCTCTCCATCCCTCTCACCCTCTCTCCCTCTACCCCCCGGCCGGGCCCCGCCCTGCCTCCCATCCTCCATCCCCTCCCTCCAGCCCCCTCTCTCTCTCTCTCTCTCTCTCTCTCTCTCTCTCTCTCTTTCTACCTCTCCCTCCCTCTCCTCTTGCGCCCTTCCTATTCTCCTCTCCCTCCTTGAACTCCCCCAGGTGGCGGCGGCCCGCTCCGCCAGCCCAGCCGCGGGGGCTCCGGGCCGCGTCGGCCCTCAGCGCCGCGCCGCCAGCACCTGGGCCAGGGAAGGGCGGAGGAGTCAGAGGGAGCCGGCGGGGGGAAAGGGGGGAAGGGAAGGGAGGCCTGGGGAGGGAGAGGAGGTGCGAGGAAATGGCGACCGCCCAGGTCTAGCGGCCCGAGTGATGGACAAGGGGAAGGCGGAGGAGGAAGGAAGACGGGGAAGAGGACAGGAGGACAGTGAGGGGGAAGGCCCGAGTGAAGAGGACAGGAGGAAGACGGGGAAAGCCCGAGTGAAGGACAAGAGGGAGGACAGGATGAAGGGCCCGCGAGGAAGGCGGAGGAGGAGGAGGAGGACAAGTCCAGGGAAAGAGAAGGCAGAGGAGCAAGAGGAGCTGAGAGCGCGATTCTCGATTCGCGCGCACAGGATGGGCACGGTGTAGAGCTATTGTCAATCTAGGTCGATGCTCACACGACCCAGAATCGACGCTACAATGCATCATCAGGAGAAGGGAAGGAGGGAAGGAGGGTGATATACCCAAGAGGACATGGGTATGTTTTTTAGTTTAATCACGATATCGATACGAGTGCGGGTTCAGGACGTTCAGGACGTACCGCGCGTGCACCGCTTTTCGTAGCGTGTCGCAGTGCACGGCAATAGCAGGATCTGTCGGAACCTGTCGAAGCGCTACAGAGCGCGCGGAACGCAAGGAGGCCGATGGTCTCGGTCTTGCGTGTGTTTTACGACGAGTCGTTTGACAATCGTCTGAAGACCGCAGGGCGGTCTCGGGGCCATCTGCCACTGCTGAAGCGGCAGGGGTAGGAGGACGAGGAGGAGGAGGAGAGGGGGGCATTAAAACATTATCCCACCCTTAGGTGCGGGCTGCAAAGCATTGGCAATGCGTCGCAAACTAAGGGACCTGGGCAAGCGTCACAGCACTGACGAATTCAAATCAGGATAGTTTCCTCAAAGGAAGGGGGGGAGGGGGACAGGGGGCGGATGGGGGAGGAGGGGGAGGACGAGGAACGTACTCGTTGGGCCTCTGTTGACACAGGGGAGGGGGGGAGGACGAGGGCGAATGGGTGAAAAAGGAGGAGGAGGAGGAGGAGGAGGAGGAGAAAGAGGAGAGGGAGGAGCATGAGGAGGAGGAGGAAGAGCGAGAGGGGGGGCCCTCATGACAAGGGCCCAAGGCCTTTGCGGAAGCTCCTCCTGGCGGTATTAACCTGGGAGCGCACAGGCGCACCCAGATACTCGGTGCTCGAGGCAGCGCCTCCCTCCGTCCGTTCCCTCCCCCCGGCCCCTATCCCTCCTCCTCCTCCTCCTCCCTTCCCCTCCTCCTCCTCCTCCTCCTCGGTGCCCCCCACTGGAGGTGGGCCCGCGACCTCACCGAGCCACCAGCTGGGCGGGAGGCCCCAGGCGCACGGTGCCCGGCGGCGCCCCACCTCAGCTGATCTTGTCCAAGTACTTGCGCACGACCGCCTCGGAAGAGGAGGAGGAGGAGGAGGAGGAGGAATTCCTGGAGCAGGCATTTTTGCTTCAGGAGGAGGAGGAAAGGAAGAGGAGGAAGAGGTGGAGGAGTACGAGGAATTCTTGGAGCTACCATTTTTTATTCAGGTGTGAGTTGGAGGAGGGAGGAGGAGGAGGAGGAGGAACAAAGGAGGATGAGGGGGAGGACGAGGGGGCGGAGGAATTCCTGGAGCTAACGCATTTGCTCCAGGAAGAGGAGAAGGAGGAGGAGGAGGAAATAAGAAGGAGGAGGCGAAGGAGGAATTCCCGGAGCTAACATGTTTGCTTCAGGAGTGAGATGGAGGAGAAGGAAAGGAGGAGGAGGAGGAGGAGGAGGAGGAGGAAATGCAGGAGGATAAGGAGGAGGACGGGGAGGAGGAGTAGGCAGACGACGACGATGAGGATAAGAGGGAGGAGGACGAGAGGGAGAGGGGGAGGAGAGAGAGGAGAGGGAGGAGGAGGAGGAGGAGGAGGAGGAGGAGGAGGGGGGAGGAGGAGGAGGAGAGGAGAGGCGCGGAAGGAGGAGCGAGAGGGAGTAGGAGGAGTAGGAGGAGATGCAGAGGTGTTTCAAGAGAGGGAAGGAGGGAAGAGTGGAGGAGGAAGAGCAGGAGGAGGAGGAGGAGGAGGAGTAGCGTGGAGGTTGAGGGGAGGACGAGCAAGACGCCTCGCTCGCCACGAACTCTTTGTGGCTGTCGTGGCTGGAGTCGCTGCAGTCGGGGTCGTCGTCGTTGTCGAAGCTGGACTCGTCGCCGCCCGAAGCGTCGATCTGGCGGCCGACGACGCGGATGGCCTCGAGGGGAGGAAGCCGGCAAGGATCAGGAGGAGGAGGAGGAGGAGGAGGAGGAGGGAGGATGGGGGAGGAGGCACGAGTAGGAGGAGAGAGGGGGAGGAGGAGGAGGAGCTGAGGAGGAGGAGGAGGAGGCAAGGGGGGAGAGGGAGAGGAGTCGCTCGGAGAGCGAGGAGGAGGGGGAGGAGCAGGAGGATGAGCAGGATTGGAGGAGAGGCGGGGACGAGGTGGCGGAGGAGTCAGGAGCAGGAGCGAGGAGGTGGAGGCGAGAAGGAGAAGGAGGAGGAGGAAGCCTCCAGCTGGTATCTCACGGTGGCCTTCACCTCGTCCAGCTTCTGCTGGATGCCCTTGCTGCTCTTGCTGCTGCTGTTGTGCTTGCTGTCCTTGTTGTGCTTGCTGCCCTTGCTCTTGCTGCTCTTGCTCTTGCTGTTGTGCTTGCTGCCCTTGTTGTAGTAGTGCTGCTGCTTGCTGCCCTTGTCCGTGCTCTTGCTGCTCTTGCTCTTGCTGTTGTGCTTGTCGCCCTTGTCGTAGTGCTGCTTGCTGCCCTTGTTGCTCTTGCTGCCGCGCCGCTGCTGCCAGCCGACGCTGCCCCACTGCCAGGGCTGCTCGCCCCACTGCGACTGCTGCCAGCTGCCGCCGCCGTGCCAGTCCCAGTCCTCCTCGTGGTCTTCAGCGCGGCGAGCAGCCCTCCTCCCCCTCTCTGACTTCTCGCGTTCTTGCTCCTCTGACGATGGCGGTGACCAGCTCCGACGACGACGACGATCTCGATCTCGATACCGACTCCGACTCCTGGAGTCGGAGTCGCTCATCCCGCGGCCTGCGGCCCGGGCTGCTTTCCCGAGGGCCCGAGGGCTGAGGGCCGCAAGTCGTCAAGCCGTCAAGTCGAGCTCGGGCTCGAGCCCTATCACGGCAGTGGCAGAGGAGCAGCCAGAGCTGAGCGGAGCACGAGAACAGAAGGCCCCCCCCAAAAAAAAAACCCTTTTCAGAGGGTGTCAGAGGGCCGCCAGGCCCCGCGAGAGCCCGCCCCTTCCCCATCCCCATTTCTCCTCCCCCTCCCTCCTCCCTCCTCCACCAGCTCCTCCTCATCTTCCTCCTCCTCCTCCTCCCCCTCGTCCCCTTTCTATACCTCCCCCCTTCCTCCTCCTCCTCCTCCTCCTCCTCCTCCTCCTCCTCCTCCTCCTCCTCCTCCTCCTCCCCCTCCTCCTCAGCATCACATTTTCTAATTTTTTTTTAGAAAATGTTACTCGTAGCCGTGTCCCAGCTAGAGGGACCAGGCCAGAAGAGCCAGGAAGCAGCAGGTTTAATCTGCTTCCATTCGTAACCGACACAGTCGCCATACCCGTAACCCGTAACTCCAGGGCCGTGGGGCAAACGCGTTCGCTATGTTGAAGCCCCATTGGGGCCTTCCCTTAAGGGCTTGCGCGGCGGCCCCGCGAGAGTTCCACCAACCACAACAACAACTTCCAGGCAGTCGCTCGAACAACTGGTCATTTTAATCATGTTACGTGGACTGCGATGCCACTGCATCAAAACGGGGAGTGGGGTGGAATGGTGACCACGCCCACGCGCGTAATCCCGTGTCTGACCGCGTCTCTGGGTTGTGCAAGCGCTCAGGGGTCTCAGGCTCAGGGCCCGCCCCTCGACGCGCGCTGGGAGGAGGGTGGAGGAGGAGGAGGAGGAGGAGGAGGAGGAGGAGGAGAAGGAGGATCACAAAACCGTCGGCCCGTCGGTTATGGTCTGGTTTCGAGCGGCCCCTTTCGGGCCCCCCCGGGGCCTACAACTTCGCGGGATGGGCCGAAAGGCCCAAGAGGGCCCTGAGAGGCCCCCATGAGGGCCCTAAGACCGAAAGGCCCATAGACACGGACCACCGTTGCCTCGCGGACGGCTGCGCTCTTGAGATAGCACTGCGCTGGGATAAAGGAACGATCTGCATCCAAGGCTAGCGCAGAGCAGGGGAGCAGGGATGGGGGGGTAGGGCTGCCGACGGCCGACGGCCGCCCCCGCCCGGAGGCGCCTGCGGCGGCGGCAGCTCAGCAGCTCATGCTGCTGCCAGTGCCAGGCCCGCGCGGCACCACGGGCAGATCCTTGGGCGGGGCGGCGGGAGGCCCCCTGCTCCCCCTGGCCCCCCCCCTGCCGCTCCTCCTCCTCCGCCTCCTCGCCTCCACCCCCCATCCCCCATCCCCCCTCCTCCTCCTCCTCCTCCTTCTCCTCCTCCTCCTCCTCCTCCTCCTCCTCCTCCTCCTCCTCCTCCTCCTCCCATCCATTCCAACTCGGGGGCGGAATCAGTGGATGGAGGCAGCGGAGAAGGCAAAAGCAAACCAGGTCCGACAGGTCCTCTGAAACAATCGCTCGGGCACGTCGGATGACTGCGGCCCGTGCAGCTCCGGGAGGGCATGCAAAGTGCTGGGCGTGAGGCGCGCGTCCAAGCATGTCTTGTGCCAGCCCATCAAGCACAAACAGCACTGGAACTCCGCGACTCCGCCCTCCGCGGCTGCACTGAGCTCGCACGAGCAGCACGACGGCAGTTTGCCCCCCTGCTTTTCGTCTTTCACGGGCGCGCCGCCCGAGCAGGCTACCATCCACATCCTCGGGGCCGGGCTCAGGGCCGACACGAACAGCGGGAAGGCGGTGAGGTGAGAGGGTGAGGGGGCAAAGGAATAGGAGGATGATGGACAAGGGATGGGGAGGGACGGGGAAGGAGGAGGAGGAGGAGGAGGAGAAGTTAAGGGAGGAAGGGGGAGGAGGGGGGGAGGAGGGAGTAGGGAGACCCCAGACCGAGACCCCACATGAAAAACAAAGGGGCGAGCAATAGTAGTTGCGCGCCCCGGGTCCTCCGTAGTCTCATGATGTCGTCGCGCACCGACGGGCGCAAGTTCTCCTTGGCATGATGGCCCGTCGTCGACCCGCCAGCCCTGAAAGGCTTCTGGCCGATTTTGGGGTGCGCGATTGTCGCCCCTAGCAGAGACCTCTCTGCATCGCGAGCTGCCACGATCGCCTTCAGCTTCCCATCCTCGTCAACACGGTTCACCCGTCCTGCTCGGTAGGCCGCGCTCGGCTTTGTCCAGCTAACAAAGAGAACCTCTGTCTCTGTAACTACGAGAGAAAGCTCATCCAAGCCGACGTTGTACTTGTTGCCCGCCGCCTTCGCATCGGCTAGAACCTCAAGGCTGCGCAAACAAGATGCTTTCCACATCCCTGTGAGCATATCCAACTGAGCCTCGCCACTGCAGAAGTTGCCCTTCGCTCCAGCCGCGTTGGTAGCGGCCTCCATCAGAAGCTCTTCAGGATGTACGACGTAATGGCCGCCCAGGCTGCTGCTCGAACTGGAACTGACGCCCGAGGCACCTGAGGCGCCGCCGCCAGCATGGCCCCCGCTGGCGGTGATGGCGTCAGCTGCCGTCTGCAAAGCCTCGTCTGTGATGGTGCCAGACTTCAGGGCCGCTGCCACTGCCGCGTGCTCTGCGCTGGTGGCGGCTTTTGTAAACTCTTTCATATCATTCTCCATAATTTCCGCCAAGGCTTTGGCGAAGGGCTCCTCCTCCTCCTCGCCGTCCTCGCCCGCCGCACCGACGCCTCTCGCCTCCGCCTCCACTCTGATGGCTTCGGCTTCTGCTTCGGCTTCCTCCTTGGCCTCCTGAGCGGCGGCGGCCGCGGCGGCGGCTGCGTCTTCGCCGCTGCCCTCGCCCCCGGCATGGCCGTGGCCGCCCGCATGCGCCCCGGCGCTGCCGTCGCCGGCCCCTGGACCGTCGTCGCCGCCAGCCCCCAGGCCCCCCAAGCCCTTGCCCGGCACTTATCGCCGACCAGCTCGGCCAGCGACTTCTTCGACGTCTTCTGAAAGTTCTCCGTCTTCGTCTTGCGCGACTGCTGCCGGCGCTTCTGGATCATGAAGTCTGGTTCCAGGCTGGGCCCGATCAGCGACGCCTCGACCGTGGACGGCAGATCCCAACGGATAAGTCGAAGAAATGTTCTGGTTGAGCCTCGCTGGTCGACTTGAACTCGCTGGTATTCCTGGGCGAAGACATCGAGAGACGATTCCCAAATAATTGGCCGACGAATCACAACTTTTCTGGCGTCTGAGTCGTCGTCCACAATATCGCATCGGGCCATTTGCCCGCCGCCACGGAATTTCTCGCCGCAGAGGTAAGCCCTCGTTTGCGATAGCTGATTGCTCGAACTCTCTGATGCGGAAGACTCGGCATTCGGGCTGAACTCTAGATGCAAGCAGTGGGTCAAGGAGACAACCTTGGTATCTCTATACTCTGCATTCCACAAGGTATTGAAACGAACTGCCCATACCATTGACTTGTCTATCCTGGTTACCCTGGCCTCCTGAGCTTCTGCCTGTCCACCCTGTTCTGCGCCTGCCCCGGCCGCTCCTTCCACTGCCACCAGCTGCCCCACTGCCGCCTCGCCCTGGGGCGCGCCTCCAGCGCCTGGCAGCGGGGGCGGCGGAAGCGGGAGCGCGAGCTGTTTCTCCATCCGTATGGGCGGCGCATCTTGGAGTGGAAGCGGCAGCTCGTCTGGGCAAGGAGGCAGCGGCGCAGGCGCGCAGTAGCGCTCAGCGTAGTCGCACAGTTTCTTGCCCTCCTTGTAATAAGGCACAGCGTCGTCCATGATTGCCAAAGCTTCGGGCTTGATGTCGCTCCATCGCCTACTCGCTGAAGCAGAGCGGTCCATGAGGCCTTTCAACTGCATCCTCGAGCTGAGCAGGTCCAAATTGATGTTAGGTGCTCGGTGCCCTTGTAGCGTTATCAACTTGTTCATGGTTTCTGCCATCTGGCTGTCACCCTTTATCGTTCGTTTCCACATGGCTATCATTATCCACATGCTAACAGAGCATGTCCCCCCGACCTCGCTCGAGGCGATATCATCCCTGAACCAGCTCAGAAATCTCGACGTCACTTGGTCGAGGGAGCCCGCGTCTGCGGCCAGGAGATCACGACACACTCCTCCGGCGGGGGGCAGGGGATATGGAGCGGA
This sequence comes from Prorocentrum cordatum, assembly GCA_963575745.1. NCBI lineage: Eukaryota > Dinophyceae > Prorocentrales > Prorocentraceae > Prorocentrum > Prorocentrum cordatum. The sequence continues at coordinate 59,415 of CAUYUJ010003194.1, forward strand.
TGAGGAAGGGAGGGGAGGGAGGGGCGAGAGAGGCGAGAGCCCGGGGGTCTGGAGCCCAGGAGGAGTGGACCTGGCCAGGGGGGGAGGAGGAGGAGCGCAGAGGGCGGGTAGGGAGACGAGAGGAGCCGCGGGAAGACGCAGCCAGGCAGGCAGGACTGAGCTGAGCTGAGACCGAAAAGCCGGACGTCAGACCGTCAGACCCTTCCAGAGTTCGAAACAGAAAATCGGTTCGCGATGGCACTGAGTCTGTAGCGACAGTCTAGCTATGAGATCCCCGTGAGACTCTGAGCTTGTGAGTGGGCCCCTCCATTATTCCATTATGCTGCCCTATGGTTCCGAGCCCATGGGGCCCCTGACTTGACCCAAGCCCTTGGCGTTGCTCTTGTCTGACTCTTGCCTCACTATCTCTCTCTCTCTCTCTCTCTTTCCCTCTCTCTCTCTCTCTCTCTCTCTCTGATGGTGTATATAGACACATACACGTATAAGGAGGTATTATGGTTATTGCCTCACCTGACGATTACTCTCGCCAGCCAGCTTACCTGCTCATCGGCCTCGGCGTAGTCGGCGCCGTCACTCACTATTTCCTGCTCTCTCTCTCTCTCTCTCTCTCTCTCTCTCTCTCTCTCTCTCTCTCTCTCTCTCTCTCTCTCCCTCTTTGTCTCTCCTCTCTCTCGCCCCTCTCTCCTCCCTCTACCTCCCCCCTCTCCGTGCCTCTCCTCTTCCCCCATCCTCCCCTCTCCGCTCCTCTCCCTCTCCTTCTCTCCCCCCTCTGACTCTACTCCCTCCCTCTGCCCCTCCCCCTCGCTCCCCGCCCTCTCCCGCCACCGCGCGGCCGCTCCGGCGGCGCGCGCCCGGCTGCCGCCCGTCCTCTGCGTCGCTCGCAGGTCGTCTTCCAGTGCGACGCGCCGATGACGAAGAGCTTCCACGGGAACCTCCGCGGGCCGCGGGCAGGCGGCGCAACCGCGGCGGCCGACCCGGGGAAGGGAGGGGGCGGTGGGGAGGGGTGGGCGGGCTCTCGAGCGAGCGCGCGAGATACGAGCCCTGACCTACAGGCACGCAGGCAAAGCTTTAACCTAGGCCCAGGAAGGGTTGAGGGAAAGCCCACGGAACTGGCGCAGGGGCTTCGACACGCGCCTATCAAACCCAGCTGCGTAAAGCAATATCAAACTGACCGCGAGGCGGCGAAGCACTTCCGCGTCGCCCGAGCTGAAACCATCATCGAAAATATCCGACCATTGGGGATTGTCGAGAATGGCCTGGATCTCATCTTGGAAACTGTCTGCGCGGCCAGTGCTCAACTGGACGACGGCGGGGCCCTGCTGCCACAGCTCTGCTTCAGGCCGCCTCTGGCGAGCGCCCCAAATACGAAGCGAGGCAGGGCCTGAGGAAGGCGAGGGGAAAGGGAGGGGAGGGCAAGCCGATCGGGCATCTGAGACCTGAGAGAAGCTAAGGGGAGGAGCTGAGAAGTTGCGGGGAACTTGGACTTGGCGAGGGCGGAGGGCTTAGGGAGGGAGCAAGCGGGGGAAGGTGGAATGTTTAGGTGCAAAGACCCACCTCTGTTGGTTGAATGCAAGGAAATGCGTCAATGGAGCTCTCGTTGTTGTAGATATCTGAAGGACGGCCCAAAAGGCTTTGTTCTGGACTCCGCTGAGAGCGTCTCGGCGCCATCTCCCCACTTTGACCTTGTACTCTTTAGTTTCTTCAACGGCATGAGCGTCCACTGCGGTGCTCTGGCCAGGGGCGTCGAGCAACGCGCCCGCAGCTTTCTCCTTGGCCTCCACTTTCCCTACGACCATCACAAACACTGGTGCAACTAAGCGCATGCCAGGCTTCACGAGATACTGCTCAGTCCGATCCACTGTGCCCCAGCGCCCAGACACGGGTATGGGGGGGAGTCGCTGAGCATGGCGCACAGCGCTGCCCGCCCCGTGAGCACCTGCCCACGCTATGAAGATGCCGCGGGCCGTGTCACGCCAAGCGTGGCCAATTTTGCAAAGCATGCTGTAATACTTGAAAGGGGCCGACAACTCTGAGGCACACGCGTCAATGAGAATAAGGCCGCTCCGAGTCAAGCGGTGGCCAGAGTGCAACAAGCAATTGTGGTGCCAGTGGAAGGAATACAAGGATCCCCCGAGCATCGACGTCGCCAACGGCTTGAACGCCTTCTGATCTGGCCCGTCGTCCCCAGTGTAGAAGTAGCAGGTCCGATGGCCGCCCTCTCCGGCGCTCCTGCGGCGGCCGCCGCGGGACGGTTTTCGGCGTTCGGGCATCGGTCGATCCCACTCGAATCGATTCCGCCCCGGGGCCCCTGGCTGGCGGGAGTGCTCTGGCAGTCAGGCAGGGCCGCCAAGGATGAGGGAGGAGAGGAGTTGGGGGCAGTGCGGGGGGAGGGGGGCGAGGAGTGAGCGATCCCCGAGGGCCCCCATATGACTGCATCGAAAGTTCGAAGGGTCGAAGGAATGTTCGATTTGCTCTGCTCGCCCCAGCTCCCATCTAAAACGCCAATATCCGCCCAGGACGGCATGCCGATAGAAGCGAGCTGTTTGTTCAACATCGCCGCAAGGCCCTTCCCGGAGGCGTCATCAACTGGAAGCAAATCGGTAATGCGACGGATCGTGCTGCACTGCGCTGACAAGGCTTCAATGTCAGCTTCGCAAGAGCAACCTGGAAGATGAACGACCCCGACATCGACGAACATGGTTTGACATATGGTTGTCTGGATTTTTCTTTTCTTCCAGACGCTTGCATTGGTCGCGTCCGATTCCACTGAATGCATGACCAGGTGAGTCGATGCGGACTCTGAGATCGCTTTTTTCATATCGTTGTAGAACACACGCGCCGACTGGCACAAAGCCGACCCCGTATAGATCTCCGACCGCACGACGGTCTTCGCAGACACATCTTCACATATAGCTTTTCCCAAGTCGTTGGCAGCGATATTTGAGAAGTTCCTATGGGAACGCACCCGAACCCCGGGGGGCCCATCCAACTCCTCCACCCCCACCTCCCCCTCCCCCTCCCCCCATCCACCCTTCAGGCCCCCCTCCTCCTCCTCCTCCTCCTCCTCCTCCTCCCCCTCCTCCTCCCTCCTCACCCCCCCTCTTCCCGGAAACCTCGAAGACGGGTCCCATGGGCCCCGTGATATCCCGCATTAGTTTTGCCCCCCCTGACCTGCGTAAGGCCAGGCTGACGTGGGCGCGCTGAGACAAGTACTTGCCCTTCCTTCCAGGGCGCGCCAGGGCCATCGCATCGTCGTCGTCGGGCTTCCGTGTGGAAGGTCTCCCTCGTCTTTTTGGTGGGTTTTTTTTTGCCAAGCTCATCCGACGAACCTTTTGCCTAAGTATCCTGATTGTATGGCTCTGCTCTTTGACGGTCCGTTGCAAAGCGATGATCTGGCCCTGGCCCTGGCGCACCTGGCGGGCCTGAAAGGGTGCGAGCACCTGCCCGAGCGGGCCGGCGGGCGGCGGCGGCGGCAACCCCGCGCTTGCCCAGGGCACGATGCTGGACTCCACCGCTGCGGCAGCCTGGCGAGGAGCGCAGGCGGGAGGGGAGGGGGAGGGGAGGGGGCGGCGGTTGTCACACCCCTTGGCTCCCCTCTATCCTGACCCCCATCCCAGGGCCTCCTCCCCCCCTCCACTCCTCGCCATCCCAATCTATCACGCATATGTTTGCAGATGCATCCCTCTCTCTCTCTCTCTCTCTCTCTCTCTCTCTCTCTCTCCATATATGAACATGGATGCGCATCAATCTCTCTCTCTCTCTTTCTCTACCTCTCTCTCTCTATATATATGTATCCCCCTCCCTCTCTCTATATATGTATATACATATGTAAATATCGCCATCTCTCTCTCTCTCTCTCTCTCTACCTCTATCTCTATCTCTCTCTCTCTCTCTCTCTCTATTTCTCTCTCTCTCTCCCTCTCTCTCTCTCTCTCTCCCTCTTTCTCTCTCCCACTCCCTCTCTCTCTCTCTGTCTCTCTCTCTCTCTCTCTCTATGTCTCTCCTCTCATTCCCTCTCCTCTCTCTCCATCTGTATATATACATATATTTGTATACATATCTCACTCTCTCTCTCTCTCTCTCGCTTTCTCTCTCTCTCTCTCTCTCTCTCTCTCTCTCTCTCTCTCTTTCTCTATATATATATATCCCTCCCTCTCTCTCTCTCTCTCTCTCTCTCGACGCACGCTATCTGCCTATATCCGATCTCCTCCTTCTCCCCAGTCTCATCCCTCCTGCATTGCATCCTCCCCCCGGCCCGTTCCTCCTCCCCTCCGCCCCTCTTCCCCTTTCCTTTCCGCCAACCTCCTGCCGCCTCCTCCTCCTCCTCCTCCTCCTCCTCCTCCTCGTCATCCTCTTCCCCCTCCTCCTCCTCCATCTCGCTTGTCCCCCTCCCCCCTCCTCCCCTCCTCACCGCCCCCCACTTCCTCCCCCCTTCCGCCTGCATGTCGTCGTCGGCGTCGTCGTCGATGACGATGGGCCCAGCGGCGACGACGGCGCCCGCGAGCAGCTCCCGCAAGTGCGTCTCGACCGAGTCCAACTCCTGGGCCCCGGGCAACGACGACGACGACGACGACGACTCGACGACGACGAGGACGACGACGACGACGATGACGACGACGACGACGACGACGACGACGACGACGACGACGACGAGTACGACGACGACGACGACGACGACGACGACGACGAAGACGACGACTACGATTACGACGACGACGACGACGACGACTCGACTCCGACTCCGACTCCACCGACTCCGACGACGACGACGACGACGACGAGGACGACGACGACGACGACGACGACGACTTGACTCCGACTCCGGCGACGACGGCGAGAGCGAAGGTAAGGAAGACGAGAGGAGAGGAGAAGAGAGGAGGCGAGGAGAAAAGAGAGAGGAGGGAGAGGGGAAGTGCCCTGCCCCTCCAATCCTGGCCCGTCAGCGGCAAGCCCATGGCCTGCAGGACGCCGAAGGAGAGCAGGCCGGGCCCCTCCGCGAACTCCGCCTTGAGCGCCGCGCTGGCGCCTTCGCGGAGGAAGAGGAGGAGGTCGAGGAGGAGGGGGAGGAGGATTTTTTCTGTCAAACTCGCCTCGGCCATACAGGCCCCGCACCGCCGGCACCGCCGACACCCGCAGGAGCACCTGCCCCTGCATCCCGCCCCGCAGCTGGGCGTGCGGGGCGAGGGCAAGGCCGAGCCGCGCCGGGCTGGCCATCCCGGCCGCGGCGGCGGAGGGGCCGCGCGGGGCCGCGCGGGGCCGCGCCGCCGCGCGAGAGAAATTGCGGCAGGGAAGTGGTGCAGGCAGGAGGAAGGGGAGGAGTAGGAGGGGGAGGGGAAGGAAGGGGAGGAGGGAGGGAGAGAACAGGAAACGGAGGAGGAGAGAAGGAAGGAGACGGAGGAGGAGGACCTTCCTGCCTCCTTTTCCTCCTCCTCCTCCTCCTCCACCCTCCTCCTCTCCTCCACCTCCTCTACTCGAACGGGAACGCGGAGCGCCCGAAGTTCGATCGGATCCCGATTTGCGATGTCGGAAATCACGTTTTCGAAATCACAAATCCGAAGATGGAGCCGCCGAAACCCGATAGGGGCGTGATTTGCTACAGCCAAAGTTTGTGTTTGGAACGCCCGAAACCAGATAAGGGCCCGATGTGTTAGCCCGCGCACTGCTTTTTCAACGCCCAGAACCTGATCGGGGTCCGATTTGTTACGTGCGGAAGCGCCCGAGGGGAACCCCAAATCTCGAGGGGTCCCAGCGCTTAGGTTTCGGAATAAACGCGCGATGTGACCCTTACGAGGGGAGGGACGCTCAGCACCGATCCAGGAAGTCCGCGCGGCTACGCATGAGAGTGACACTTTCGGGCGGGGCTGGAACACGGATGAATCGTTCCAGCGCGTTCCCGAACGCTTCCAGGCGTCCCGGGACGCTCTGGAAGGCCGCGGCGCCCGACACATTCTCCAGCACCGCCAGGTCTCAGAGATCCCCGAGGCGGCCCTGTCCGATGCATCTCCAGATCTCAGAGATCCCTGGCTGCGCGCAGCATCGAAGAACAAGCAACGGATGTCTCGAATCTCCCCGCGGATTTCTTGGATCGGCGCTGGGCCACCCTGGCGCCGCCGCCGGCGCGCTCCGCGCGCCAGGGAGGGGTGCCCAGCACCGATCCTTGGCCGCGTCTTGGGGGCCCCATTGGGGGCCTCTTCCCTGACCTTCCAGAGAGCTACTTTTTAGCACTGGAGGCTTAAACACCTAAACAACTGAACGAAACAGCCTAAAACCAAGACGTAGAACAGCTCTGGGATCGGTTTTAGGTCGGGTGCTATGTTTTTGCCCTCCTGGAAGGTCAGGGTTGGGGGGCTCTCCTGGGGGCCTCCTTGGGGCTCCTTGGCGGCGTCTTCCCTGACCTTCCAGGAGGGCTAAAAAATAGCGCCCGACCTAAAAACCTATCCCAGAGCTATTCTACGTCTTGGTTTTAGGCTGTTTCGTTCAGTTGTTTAGGTTTTTAGGTCTCCAGTGCTGAAAAATAGCTCTCTGGAAGGTCAGGGCAGGGGACCCCTTTGGGGCCTCTGGGGGGGGCTCTCTCGGGGGGGCCCCTCGCTGCCCCTCGGTGAGCGGGACCCGTCGCCGGAGGGAGACCTCCGCGTGCGGGCCCACCAGGCTCCCCGAGCACTGGCGCGCGCGGCGGGCCGCCTGGGCCCCCCTCGCGGGGCCCCCCGGAGGCCGCGTTTTCCCCAGACCCCCGACGCCATGATCTGCTCACTACGTTTAATTCGGGCCTGCCCCCCTTCCAGGGGGATTCTTGACGACAAATAAGACATACCCCAAAAACAATCCAGAGAGAGTCCAGAAATACAATCGGGGCGCTGAAGAAAGAACCCTTTTTGTTCGGGAGGGGCTCAGTGTTCCTTAGTCGTTGTACAGTTCGCCTTTGGTATGCCTATGGTTTTCGATGGGAAATCGAAGCTTAACTTATGGAAGAAAGGGGCCTCGTTCCTTATGTGGGGTTCCTTAGGTCAACGCCCCAACTGTAGTCTGGGGATTATTTTTTTGAGTATTGTTTGACCTTGTTGGGGTATCTTTGGGGTATTTTTCATTTTTCGTCGAGGGACAGGCCCGACTTAACACTAATTACGTCGAGCCCCACAGTTCTCGACCCAGTCCCCGGGGCTGGTCTCTCGTCTCGAGTCGTTCCGTCGACGGCCCCGAGGAGCAAGGGCCCCCATGGGGCCGAAAAAGCAGCGAGAGAAAGTTCCCGGCGTGATTGTTTCATGGCTCGAGGGGGTCGGGGCTGGGCCTGGCCCCCTCACGGGCCCCCCTGATAACCAGCCTCGAACTTATCCCTATCTCTAAGATGGGCGAGCAAAAAGCGAGGACAATCTTAGGGATAGGCCCTCAGAAGCTGAGGAAATCCTTAAGATCGGCATCGAGGTGAGGTGATGTCAAGCATAGGGATAGGGATATGCTTCATACTGGTAACCTGAGGCCGCTTTCCAGAGACCGCGCTGTCCCAGGGCCACTCCTTGCCCTGCTGCCCGAGGTCTGCGGCGCCACTGGGGCCGTGCCGGACGGCCCGTGTTCTCGCTGCGGCGTGCGCTCGCTCTCGCTGGAGGAGCTGGCCGAAGAGGACGAGGAGGATAGGCTACGCATCACCCAGACGTGCTCGCGTCGTGAGGAAATGAAGACGGGAGGTTAGGGGCCGTTTTCGGCCTCCGGGGGCTCTGACCGGGCCTCGGGACCGTCAAAAAAGGATGCAGGATGAGAAACCGGCCTCGGAGGAAGGGTCAGGATTTCCAGGGGCACCGCGCATTGAAGAAGTCGGGGCGTCGCATGTCTGGGAAGAGTGCCCCTTCGCCGACGTGGCCCTCGGTGCGGGCCCACAGGGGTCCCGCCAGCACTGGCCAGCGCGCTTTGATGGCGTTGGTTTGGCCTCCCCCGCGGCCCCCTCCAGCCGCTCACCGAAGACCACTCTTGCCTGGGGCCACCATCCTGTGTGCGGCTGGGAGGAGGAGGAGGAGGAGGAGGAGGAGGAGGAGGAGGAGGGAAAAGGAGGAGGAGGGGGAGGGGGAGGAGGGAAGAGGAGAGGGAGGAGGAGAGGGAGGAGGAGAGGGAGGGAGGAGAAGAGGGAGCACGAGAGGGAGGAGGAGGAGGAGGAGGAGGAGGAGGAGGAGGAGGAGGAGGAGGAGGAGGATGAGGAGGAGGAGAGACCGAGTGAATGCCACCCTTCTCCCGCGGCCACGACTGGTTTCGCCAAGGAATCCTGGCCATCAGCGTACGAAGACAATAAAAATACAGTCGGACCGAGTTAGAAGATCGAGGTCGGTTCGGGGAGGGTATCCCTGCGCTCTTCGTGCTTGTTTGATGCTCTTGTGCGTCCTGGGGAGGATGCCCTTGGATGTTCTGTGTTGGCCGGCGGAGAGTCTCATGTTCTTGAGGGATGCTCTTCTGGCCCAGGTCCGACTGTGCTTTGCCCCGCCTCCCTGGCGCAGGCGCCCCCGACGGCGGGTCAGTTGATTTCACGCCGCTCTCGCCGTCGCCCCCCACGGCGGGTCAGAACGCGCCCCAGGGAGGTCCCTGGAGCAGCGGCATGCGTTATGCTGTTCCCGTCGCACTGAGGGACCACATACCAGAAATAAGTTCGAGCCCCGAGAACAGTATCAAAGCAGTGTCTGCCCGACACGCTGGCGGAGTGTCGAACGAGTGTCGCCTCCCAGGGCCCGACGCGTGAGAACCCTCCGGTTTCGGCACGCTCATGGCGCTCAACATGACTTCTGGTGGTTAAGGCTAAGCAGGTTGGAACAGAATGAGGCATGGTGATCGTGTTCTTACTCATTGTTCTGCCGATCGGCGCGGGCCCCTCCCGGCCCCCCTCACCCCAGTGGAGTAGATCTTGGCTGTTTTTGGCTCCTGTTTCAGGCAGGCGGGGCCTCCTCCATACGACGCACTGCCGCAAGCAGTCGCACGACGCAGAGGTCTGGAGCCAGACCCCCCCCCCTCCCCCCCCCTTCCGCCCAGTGTCGAAACGCCGAATAAGAAAGCGCTCAAATGGGCATCTCTTTCATACCTTCCTCCTCGCCTCCTCCTCCTCCTCCTCCTCCTCCTCCTCCTCCTCCTCTCTCCTCCTTCCTCCTCCTCCTCCTCTCTCCTCCTCCTCCTCCTCCTCCTCCTCCTCCTCCTCCTCCTCCTCCTCCTCCTCCTCCTCCTCCCCCGAGGAACGCCCGCCGAGGGCGCCTCGGAGCCCCTCCGCTCCAGACGGCCAGCTCCCCCCCGCCACCCGGGAGGGCCGACCCTGGACGAGCCCCGCTGCTGGAGGCCAGGGCTGGGCTCAAACAGCGTTGTGGCCATCTCGTGGGCAGTCTCGTGTTTCGTCGTGCTTCGCAGTCCCCAGACCCCCTCGAGTAATGAAAAAAACATGACGGGAGGTTTTTCCTGAGTTTCGGCCTCCAGGGGCCCCTCACCGGGCCTCGGGAGCGTCAAAAAACGACTCAGGACGCAAAGCCGGTCATGGGGAAAGGGTCGGGACCTCTGGGGGCCGACGTAATGAAAAAATCATTGCGTCGGGGGTCTGGGTCAGGCGAATCGGAGGCACAACGAGGAAGAACGAAACACAAGACGAAACGAGGAGCGCCGTTTAGGTTCAGCCCTGCTGGAGGTGGGGCGTGGAGCGGCCCTGGCTCGCCCGCGCCTGCCACGGCGCCGGCCCGCGGCATCGGTGAAGCTGCCCCCATCCCCACATCATCTTGGAGCCGCCCGAATGTCTGAGGTGGGGTTCCAGCCAGCAGGAAGGGCTGGGAGGTTCGAGGCTCTGCCTTCGGAAGGGCTGCGGGCCGTCTTCGGCTTCCAGGGCTGGTTGTCGGGCCCCGGGAAAGAAACAAACGGACCCGGGGTGAAAAATTGCATCAGATGGACCCCAGGAGGGGTCAGGGGATCGATTTTGGGCAGATTTGGCATCCTCCTCCCCTCCTGACCGTGTTTCGGGAGTCCCAGCCATGTCAGACCCCCCAGCCGCTTCCAGGCTCAGCCACACCATCCCACCACCCCAGTTGGGGATAGGCCCCTCGAAACCCGACGGGAACAGCCTATACGCCCATCGGGAGGGGGGGGGGATCGGCCAGTGGGCCCCCTGCCACGCCAGCGGAGATGGGGATCGGCCAAGCGACACTCAGGCCATGGGCCTGCAGCCCATGGAAGTGTACCAGCAGCTCGAGGAGAGGAGGCTGGGCTTGCTGCAGGAGCTCGCCGAGGTGCACGAGCAGCAGCAGCGCACTCTGGTGGGCTGCATGCGGGGCCTGATGGAGAGCCGCTCGCCCCAGCCGCGGCTGTCGCCGATCTCCAGCTTCGCCGGGCATGGTCTGGGGATCCAGTGCGACCGGGTCGGCGTCGGCTTGGCCCAGATGTGACCGCTCCGCCGCCGCCTGCGATTGCCACCGCCTCCATCGGATCATCGGCCTTCCTCTCCGCGAGTCCGGGGCCGTCCTGCGCATGTCCACCACGGCAGCTCCTGCACGGCACGGGAGCAAGCCGTTCCCGGTGCCCCTGGCGGCGTGCTCGCCGCGCGTCGTGTCGCGAGCGCCCGTGGGCGCAGTCCGCACGTGATGTTCTCCCCTCTGTCTGCGACTCGCACCGCTTCCCCTCCCCGGGCCCGTCGCGAGGCCTTTCACGACGCGGTCCCCAGCACCAGTTCTTCGCCACCGGTTGTTCTGTAGGGGCTCGGGGCCCCGAGGCAGCCCCCTGGCGCTGAAATTGAAAGAAGATGCTCGTGCCGATGTCGAAAGGCCGTCGGCCCATCCTGCTACCGTGCCTGGGCTGTGGGTGTGAAACCTATTGGGTGTTCGTCGGGATTTCGTGGGAGGCCTCTTGGGGGCCTCTTGGAGGCAGTTTGGACGCGTCTCAGGGGCCGTTCTGGGGCCTCTTTTGGGGCCTCTTGTGGGCCTTGGGCCTCTTGGGACCTCTTGGGGGCCTCCAAGGGGGGGCTCCACCCTGACCTTCCAGGAGGGCTAAAAAATAGCGCCCGACCTAAAAACCTATCCCAGAGCTATTCTACGTCTTGGTTTTAGGCTGTTTCGTTCAGTTTTTAGGTTTTTAGGTCTCCAGTGCTGAAAAATAGCTCTCTGGAAGGTCAGGGCAGGGGGCCTCTTGGGGCGGGGGGGTGGGATTTGTGGTTCGTGTTCCCCCCTTTTTCCCCTTTTGGGGGCCGTCTTCGGGCCCTCTTGGGTCGTTTTTTGGTGCACTCGCGGAGGTCTCTTGGGCCGTCCTGGGGCGGTCTTGGGGGCCACTAGGGACGCCTGAAAGCGACGGGAAGCCAGACAGGCTAGAAAAAGCATGCAAAGCAAAACCTATGGAAAATCGACGAGTTTGGCCACTTGCTGCCCTCTTGGGGGTCCTGTTGGAGGCCACCGGGAGCTTAGAGGCCTCTTGGGCCGGCTGGGGGCCATCTTGAGCGTCTTGGAGCGATCGCTCGACGCATCGGGGCTCTCCTGGACCGCCTTGAGGGCCTCTCCGGGGCCCTCGCGGCCGGCACTGGGCCCCAAGAAGTCGCGCCGCGGGGGAGCCGCGGGGCAGCCCAGAGGCCTCGCGGCAACCCCCCGCAGATTGTGTAATTTTTTGGGCCCGGCCCCTTTCCCAGACCATCTCGAGCAAGGAAAAGATCATGAGGGAGGGTTTTTCTAAATGTTCGGCCTCCAGGGGCCCTCACCGGGCCTCGGGAGCGTCAAAAAACGGCTCGGGATGCATTGCCGGTCACGGGGAAAGGGTCGGGACCTCTGGGGGTCGACGTAATGGAATGCTCATTGCGTCGGGGGTCTGGGTTATCGACTCCTCAGGAGTGAAGACTGAGGCTCCAGGGATCAGGCAAAGGAACTGAGGACGCGCGCTCTCCGTGCCCAGATGCACAGTGGCGGATGTCCGCAACACTCCTTCCTTCCTTTTTATCGCAGCGGCGTGCGGAAAACTTCTGCTCCTGGTGACCTCCAGCGAGGGGCCGCCAAACCGGCGACGTGCTGCTGCTGTTAGGCTGCGCCGTGTTGGTAGCGTATTCTCCCCGCCAAAGCGTGCTTTTCTCCCTCCATCCAGGAGGATTGGCATCAAATTCGCAACATGCTGCGCACGGGTGCCGGAGGGGGAGCGGGGGAATCGGCTCTGGGGAGTCATTGCCAGTAGGGGACCCCGTGTCCGACCCAGCCAAGGGTCATGAGGTTTCGTTATCGGGGTCGCATCTCAGGCGGGTGGTAATGCGGGGTGGCCTCCACGGGCGGTGAGGAGAAGGGCTCGAAAGGGGCCTCTTCTTCCCCCCCCAATTCAGGCCACCGCCCATTACCACCCGCCCGAGCATCGCGGATCTATCAGCGACGAATGAGCGATTCCAAGCCGATGCTTCCCCCTCCCCCCTGAGCCTGTCCCCCACATGCGGATCCCGCAGTACAGGCCAAACTTACGAGCCGAGCCTAGGTCCGACGTGCAGGCAACGCTGCAAACGTCGGGAGGCCACTGAGCGCAAGAGATGCCAGGCGATGCCAGGCACTTATGCGCGCAGCCAGGCTTCTGGACGATTGATAATTGCACGAATTAGCCTGTAGCAGGCTGACTCGTGCTCGACGGACTTGCATGTAACGTGTTGACCTACGAGACGGTTACAGCCAGTCCAGTCGTCTGGGCAAGCGCTCGGACATTTTTTAAGGCCATGCCCTATCGTTCGTTTGCACACGGTTGCCGGCATCGTCGGGTAGCACCCCAACACCCGCACGCTGGCAGGCTGTATCGCAGAGGTCGTACAGTCTTCTCCCAAATTCCCCGCATGCTCCTCACCCGTCTCGTACTGTGCTTTCCCCCTTGGCATCAATACATCTACCTCTCCATCGTCACCACCGAATTCCCTCGCCTCCCCCGCCTCCCTCCTCCCCATATCCCGCCCGGCTGCTTGAAGATGTCGCCCGCATGCCTTGTGCGTTCTCCCATGTCAGTCGTGGATGATCAGTCTAGGCGGCAAGGGGTGAGGCACGGTCATGTTGACGCTGCCTGCGGCCCGCGTCTGGAGTCTAGCGCCTAGCAGAGAGAGGGAGAGCGAGAGAGAGAGAGACATAGACAAAGACAGGGACAGAGAGAGAGGGAGAGAAAGGCAGGGAAAAAGAGAGAGAGAGAGACGAGCGGAGTGACAGGGGCCAGCCTTCAGCGATCTTGCCGGTCGGAGCCGCTTGTTGACGTTGCCCGTTGTCGCATTGCGACGGCCACGCGGGCGTTGGCACCATTCTCAGCCGCCCCCACAGGCCACAATCATTCGTGATGCCGCTTGCGGCCAAGTCCGGTTTGGCCCCTGCTGTATTTGCTGCCGCTCCTCCTCCTTTCCCTCCTCCGGCCAATCGCCATGAGGAGGAGGAGGAGGAGGTGGATGAGATAAGAACTAGCCAGCAACCACTTCTTCTACACACCCGCCCTTCTCCGAGCCCATCTGTGCCCGTCTTCCTTTCCCTCCTTCTTGGGCCGCGCTGCGCGCGGCAGGGCAGTTCCTGCCTGCGGCGCGCAAGCGAGCCTGCCATGCAGGTGCCAGCCCACTCCCCTCCCTCCGCAGAGCACTGGCGCGGCTCGAACCTGGCGAAGCGCAGCGGCGACCAAGCGCTTCGTGGCCCTGGCTCTGCAGCGGCTGGCGCATCCTGCTTTGTTCACTGCTGTTGGCCTGGAGCAAGCCATCGGCATGTCTGCGCGCAAAGACACAAGATCTGTGACAAGCCACAGGGGGCGGCGGACCCAGTGACCTGATGGCCTTCAGCCCATCCCGCCATCGTGTCTGGGTCGTGAACCTGAGGCCGCTCTATCTTGGGTCGTCCTGGATACCTCTTGGAGGCATCCTGGAGTCTGTGGGCCTCTTGCATGGAGAGAGGGTGGAGGAGAAGAAAGGAAAATGAAAACTCAGAAGAGGTGGAGGAGGAAGAGGAGGAGCAGGAGGAGGAGGGGGAGAAGCAGGAGGAGGAGGGGGAGAAGCAGGAGGAGGAGGAGGAGAAGGAGGAGGATGAGGAGGGTGAGGAGAAGGAGATGGAGGAGGAGGAGAAGGAGGAAGTTGTAAGGAAGCTGGGGTGGCTTCGACGTTCCCAGAGGGCTCTGAGGGCGAAGGGGGAGGCGGAGGAAGGGGAACAGGAGGAGCAGGAGCGGGAGCATTAACAGGAACAAGCAGGAGTCTGGAGGGAACAAAACACGAGACACAAATAATAGCCGATGCCCGGGAAGACATGGGAGAATATGGGAAGTGGAGGGAAAGACGAAACTCCGAAAGATACGGAAACAGATTAGGAATCCTTGGACTCGTGCCCATTCATTGGTGTGTCCCTGGTCCCCTGCAAGACGGAGGCTCCTGGAGAGAGATGTGAGCCGGCGGCGGGCGCCCGCCCTGACACGATTCGCGACCCCACCTAGCCTATCGGCCTCTGCAGGGGGAAAGGTGCAGAGGGGAAGACAACGTTTGAGCGATCGGTTCGTTCGATCGCAGCATTGGTCGAGCGAACCGATCGGCCCGATCCGATCGAGCGAGTCGATTCGCTCGGCCGGGTCGATCGCAGCATCGGCCGGCCGAACCGATTGACAGCGTTTGTTCGCAGCATCGATCGATTCGCTCGCGCACACCCCCATACAGCTCCGACCGCGCACGCGATCCTGTCGGTCTGCGGTTGGCGCAGGCGCTCGGAGAGCCATGGAGGACAGGATGATGTTCGGGCCGGACGAAAGGGGGGGATTGGGAAAGGGGGGGTTACGAAACTTGCTGCATGCAGCTGGTTTCGGCCTCACCGAGGGGCCCATTCCTCGATACATAGTCGCCTCCGGCGCCGGGAGGCGCCGGGAAAATCAGCTATGCGAGCTGATTCTCAAGCCCCCCCTTTGCTATCCCCCCCTTTCGCCCGACCCGAGATGTGAAGGAGGGGAAGGGGAAGGGGAGAAAAGGACGCGGAGCGCCAGCTGCCCCAGCAGGGAGCCGTGCATTTGGTGAGTTTTTTGCCGATAAACCCTAAACCCGAAACCCGAAACCCGAAACCCGAAACCTAAACCCGAAACCCGAAACCCGAAACCCTAAACCCGAAACCCTAAACCCTAAACCCTAAACCCTAAACCCGCGGTGTGTGCCAGAGGCGAGCCGACACGCTCTCGGAGGAGTTTTTGCTTCCCGGCGGCAGCGATTTTGCAGCTGCGATCGCCTCGCAGTGTGCACCAGGAGCAGGCCAGCACGCTCGGAATACTCCAGAGTTCGTAATAAAAGGGAGGGGGGTCTCATTTCGGGGGGGGTCTCTTCCAGGCTATCTTGGGGTCTCATTTCGAGGGGGGTCCTCATTTCGGGGGGGGTCTCATTTCGGGGGGGGTCTCATTTCGAGGGGGTCATTTCGGGGGCGTCAACGATTACAGCTACTCCAGATTTCGTAAAAAAGGGAGGGTCTGGACCCTCCAAGACAGGCCATTTCAGACCCCCCCCCCCCGTGGGAGAACCCTCCAAAAAACATCGTCCCCAGACCCCCCCCCAGGCTCTCCAAGATAACCTGGAAGAGAGACCCCCCCCGAAATGAGACCCCCCTCCCTTTACTACAAAATCTGGAGTACGATCGCATCGCAGTGTGCACCAGGAGCAAGCCAGCACGCTCGGGATAAGCTTCTTGGCAGCAGCACGGGCAGCGCAAGGTGCACCGGAGCAGGCCAGCATGTCTGAGGCGAGCTTCTGTTAGCGGACGAGCGGTATATATAGAGCGGTTGTTCCACCGTCGGGGACGTTTTCCCCAGGGCGGCTGGAACGTTTGCACCCCTAGGGTGGCACGTCGGGGTGCGTAGAAGTTGTCCATCCGCCTTGGGGGAACGCCTCCGAGACAGCGGAAACAGCATATGCTGAACCGCGCTTCGCTCGCTCGTTCTAGCCGACCAGGTAGGTCCAACACGTGATGCTCGCCGCGCGCGAGCAAGTTCGTTCGGGGGGAGCGCCCCAGCAGCAGCAGCCTCAGCCGGGCAGAGTGCACGGGAAGACGCTCGGAGTGGGTGAGCGTCTTGCCGACAGCGCCGGCGAGGCGGTGCGCGCTGTCGGAGCCAGAATCACGTCCCGACAGTAACGTTCGCAGCCACGACTGATAATGCAGGAGTGCGACTAGCTCTGCGACGAGAGCGTCCTTCCCCTGAATCAAGGGCAGAAAAAGAAAACGCCCCTACCCTGGTTTACGAGGTGCTGTGCGCTGAAACTCCTGTGGGCTGACATGGTAAACCCTGCGTGATGTGCCGCGTCCTGGCGGCCCTAGGCTTTGGGGGTTCCCAGGAGGTTTACAGACCACGCACTTATAACCCAGGGTAGGGTCGTTTTTTTATCCCTCAACTGAACGAACGGTCAGTGGAGCCGCGCCGCACGGCGCATCGGCTAAACAGCACAAGGCTAATTACAACAGCTCTAACGGACAGCCTCTCAGAAAGCATACGCCTGGGCAACGCTTCTCCACCGAGCCCTGCTATAGTTCGGCCCGAGCTCGGCGCGCACAGATGTGCCAGAAGCCGAGCATGCTAGCGACGCGTGCTCATGCATTACGCGAGCCCATGTCAATCTGGGGCGGCCTCGTGCTCTTCTTCCGTGTAGGATCGGCGGGTTCACGCTCCCGGGTGCGAACACTACATCACGAGCTGCTGAGTCCGGCATGCTGCCAAGCTTCCCGAACATATCGAATTGTTTCATGAGAATGTGGCTGCTAAGACGGTGCTGCCCGGCTTGTTGCCGCACGCTGTGGTTGGACACGTGGGAGATCATGGAATAAGGAATTTTTAGTATTTTGCGCAGACACTGGGCCTGGAACGCATCAAGTTTGTCCCTCTCTGCTTTCCGCAAGCACAAAGCCTCGATGCTGTAGGAGAGCTTGGAAATTACGCACGCGTTGAACAGCATGATCTTTCTGCTCCGACTGATGTTCGCGTGCCCCCATACCAGGCATAACTTATCAAGGGCTCCCCTGGCCTCCCCCAGTCTGCGCGCCAGAGACGCGCCCGCGTTACAGTCAACGTTCAAGAGGCCACCAAGATATAAAGCTGAACTGGTCGTGTTGACCGGGTCCCCGGTGGATGTGAGCATTGGCGTTGCATGCCGAACTTGTAAATGCACAGTTTTCCCCCAGTTGGGCTCTAGACCGTACCTCCACGCATGTTGAACAAGAGTGCGTAAGAAAAATTGCAGACGAGGGATGTCATCAGATATCAAGGCGGTGTCGTCTGCATACGCAACGTCTAAGCAAGTATTCCCCTCACCGAGTGGACCACATTCTCGTACCATCACTTCTTCGACGTCTGTCAGCAAAACGGACAACATGATGATGAACAGATAAGGACTCAGCGGGCACCCCTGCGCTATGCCAGATTGCTGGTCGAATATACCAGACTCCCCGTGCGCATCGCGCACGTCAAAAGTTCGGTTGTCGTAAATATCTGTAACGATATCGATATACTCGTCCGGGATGCCAAACCGGGACAATGCGACGACCAATGCAGCCGCGTCCACTCGATCAAAAGCCTTGGACCAATCAAGCAGCAGCACGGACAGGCAGCCGTCCTTGGTCGACAATGCCTTCTCGATTAATCTCTGAACAAGAAAATACGCATCGCTGGCCCCACGGCGTCGTCTGAAACCGAATTGCGTTGGCCGCAAGCGTTCCTCAACTCCTCCCTGAGCCATGCGGCGCAAGATGAGGGCGGCGATGACTTTGTAGCCAACAGACAACAGCGATATTGGGCGGTAGTTCTCTGGCAGAGACACGCCCCCCTTTTTGAACACAGTGGATACACTGAAATGCTTCCAGCGCTTCGGCACGGTCTTCTCTCTCCAGAACACATTACAAAGATTGAGAAGAATATCGCACGCGTCTGCGTCAGACCGCAATGCTTTCCAGAGGTCGGGGGGGATGCCGTCTGGTCCAGCTGCTCTCCCTGCCCGCATCTGTGTCAACACTGCTGCCAGCTCCTCGCAGGAGAAGTCGCCAGCCTGCAGAGGAAGCACAGGGCCAAGTTTGCCACCGTGTGGAAGAGCTCTGCCAAGCGGCGGCGGTTTCCACTGCACCGTGGCGTAATGCTTCGCCATGGTTTCGGCGCGCTCATGACTACCGACAAGATTCCCACTCGCGTCTCTGAGCCGCCCTTGTCTCGTGAAGCCTCTCCGTTTGAACTGTCTCAGGCTTCTCCAGTCACCTGCTGACAACATGTCGTCCAGCCATGTTGCTCGATCTTTCTTCGCAGAGGCTTTGATCTCTCTCGAAAAACGACACTTCTCTATCAATATTGCCGGCTACCCGGGCTTGGTTGCGTTGTTCTATCAAATTCAAATTAGGCTGCCGTATCCAAGGACGATTTGCTTGCACTGGACGCCGGGTAAGACAGGCAGCCGCCGCAGTAGCCATGCCGGAAGCGACCTTGGCAGCCACTTCATCAACGGTTTCTGTCTGAAGACTTTCGTCGTCGCCACAATGCTGCAGAAATTCCGATACGAAATGCTTCAGTACGTCCTTCTGCTTGAGCGATGCCAAATCCAAGGCGTGCCGAATGGGCTTGGGGGAGGTCTTCGGGATCTCCACCGCGAGCCGAGCAATGACGAGGAAATGGTGCAATGAGAAACTTCTCGATCGATCCGCTCTGACCTCTCGAACCGTGTCCTGCCACTTCCGTTCCACCATCAAGTGGTCGATCTCGGCGCAATTCTGCGGTGTGAGCTCCGAAACAGGCGTGGCCCAGAGGTCGTAGTAGGTCATTTTCTGAACATCCGGCCTGTCCAGGAACGTGTTTGCAAGGACCATGTGTAGAGCGGTACAAACTTCGACGAGCATGTGCTGATTACTGCGAGCATCGACCGCGTTACCTGTAGGCCCCCAGGCATATGGACCGACAACGTCTGCATGATCGCACTCTGGACCAAAACGGGCATTCATGTCACCAAATACGTACAAAGGTCCATGAGGCTTGGTACGGAGAATAAAATTGTGAAGATCGCTATGGAAGTCGTGACGGACATCAAAATCAAGACCAGATTGAGGGCAGTACGCGGTAATGATAGACATGGAGCCGCCTGGGATTCGAAGCGTTAGACTAGCAAGTCTGCTCGATTCTTGAACGAAGCTCTGGACAGCGTGCCGGGCAGAAGGAGCAACCACGAAACCCACTCCTGCGTGCTCGCGGACATTCCCGTGGCCACCTGACAAAATAACTAAATGCCCTCTATGGTCAAAGAAAGTTTGGCAAAGCGTCCCGTTGGAACGCCACTTCCTTGGATGCAAGACTGCGGCCAGCGTTGTGGCGAGAGCGTCGTCTCGTTGGACCGAGGGTCTCTGGGTATGACTAACTGCTGCCATCTCTGAACCTAGGGTACCCGGTCTAAAAGGCCCGTGAGTGAACAAGCCTTCTCGAATGCCATTTGAAACATTTTTGTCCATACGGATGTACGAAATAGTTGTGCGCAAATAATGGTAGGAGGGAGGTGAGTAGTATTCAGATGGAGTTGTAAGGAAAATATCAGAAGAGGAGATGTGGGGAGCTAGAAGGGGAGAAGAGAAAGGGGGGAAGCAGGGGCAGGAGGAGACAGGAGCAGGGAACCCCCTGCCCCGTGGGTCGAGCGGTCGGGGCCAAGGCCCCAGGCAGGTACGAACACGACTTTACTCTCGACAGCTCTTTGACGCTGACCCTGAGACGACGGTATGCTGCCACAGTGCTTCCTTCGGCCTCAAGATGTCGCATGATGATGCGTGCCTGTATCGGTCGCACGAAGGAGTGACCCTTCGCCGGAGTGACCTTTGGTGCGGGCTCTTTCGGGCCTCGCGATCGCCGAACGCGAGGCGGCAGCGGCGTCTTCCGAGCTTGTGTTTGGCCCCCCCGCGGCCCCCAGAAAGCCGCGCACCAAAGGTCACGCTTACCCAGGGTCACTCCTGCGTGTAGCCGACTGTAGGGATGGTGCAAGCTTATCCGCGAACATCAGCTCAGAGCGTTGCCCGACTCGTCTTCCGTGGGCAGCTGGAGGCTTTCCTCTGGGCCAGGGTTTCACCACCCACCAAACCACCCCAACCCAACCCGAAGGCTCAAATTTACCCTCGATTTCCAGTGGGGGGGGGTCGGGAAACATCGAAAAAACACATGTGGAACCCTTACCCCCCCCCAACCCGAAATTCGGGTCTTCGGGTTGGATTGGGGTGGTCTGGTAGGTCGTCAGGGTCTGGGCGCTCCCCGACGCCCTCCGGGTGGCGCAGGCCCAGCGAGGCCACGTGCGTGGCAGGGCGGCGGTCCACACACAAGGAGCGCGCACTCGTGCGCCCCAGGCGATGCTCAAGAAAACCTAAGTTTTCGTCCAGAGTTTCGATTATTCTTAACGCTTCAATGCAAAATCCCAAGATTTTGATAGAAGTTCTGGGTTTCTTTTCAAATTCTGAGACTATGAATTTCTCAACCCATGATTTCTTAAGCATTTCGCAGGGTGTGCACACGGAGAACAGTCACATGGGGGCCAGAACCAGTCGAAAGAACTCCACCGACGCCCCCAGTGGCAGGACCCACATGACGAGCAAACAACTCACACCCATGCCCATAGGAGGGTCGAAAGGAGGGGGACTGGCTATGGGTATGGGTGCGAGTTGTCGGACCCTGGGGGAAGCTCCCGTTCGAGCGGGGACCCCCATCCGACAACACGCACCCATAACCTCCTCCGTCCCCCCTATGGGTATGGGTGCGTGTTGTTCGATCGTCACCACATGCGTGACCGCGCCCACCTGGACACACCCCTCACACGATTCGTGGCCCCATGGGAAGCTCCACCGAAGGCTCCAGCGGCGGGGCCCACGTGCGTGACCGCGCCAGCTTCGGCACGCCCCTCACGCGCGTCGTGGTCCCACACCGAAGGCCGCAAAGGCAGGGCCCGCATGCGTGACCGCGCCAATTTCGGCACACCCCATCCCACGTGTCGTGGCCCCAGGGAGCTCCACCGAAGGCCCAAAGGGCAGGGCCCACATGCCGTGCCCATCTCAGCACATCTCTCACACGCTTCGCGGTCCGAGCCCCACCGAAGGCCACAGCGGCAGGGCTCGCATGCGTGACCGAGCCCATTTCGGCAGACCTCTCACACGTTTTGCTGCCCCATTGGGAGGTCCACCGAAGGTCCCAGAGGCAGGGCTCGCATGCGTGATCGCGCCCATCTCGGCACATCCCTCACACGTTTCGTGCTACGGGGAGCTCCACCGAATGTCTCCAGTGGTAGGGTTCGCATGTCGCCGCTCTGCCAGGACATGCGCGCCAGTCCGTCATGTTGCTCAACCCCCTCCTTCTCAGTTGCCCCGCGGCACTCGCAGCTTCATACGGTTGCGCCCTTCGCCTGGATAAGTCTCAATTCGTTGTCCCAGATGTTCTTTACATCCTTGAGCTCCCGCACCGTGCTCTCGCGATCCCGATCGTTGATGTGTTGTTTTCCCTCCCTGGGGCAGGCAAGCAGCAATATCCCAACAAGTGCCATTGTGGGGGAGCCCGTTGCCTCCTAGCGCGTCACACTTTTGATCCGATCACGATGCTGCTGCCTTAAGCTACGCGATCCAATCGATGGGGGAGAATGGGGCTGCCCCCTCCCCCGCGCTTCCCCTCTCGGGGGCTCTTGGGAGCTTTGGGACCCCTTCGCCCGTAGCGCGGAGGAGGCGGAGGAGGAGAAGGAGGCGGAGGAGAAGGAGGAGGAGGAGGAGGAAGATAGGGAGGAGGAGGAGGAGGAGGAGGAGGAGGAGGAGGAGGGCGCGTGCCGGAGCGCGCGCGAAGGAGGCAAGGAGGATGGAGGAGGAGGAGGAATGAATGAATGAATGAATGAATGAATGAATGAATGAATGAGTGAGTGAATGAATGTCCGTCATAGTCCAGTGTGCCTCTGCTGATCTACCGTGCTCAAAATCGGCTGGATTTCGGCCCGATCGAAGTCATATCGACCAGGCCAACGAACCCACCGACCCAAAACTCCGAACCTCCCACCAGGCCTGTAGAGCCCAGGAGG
>CAUYUJ010003195.1:0-40000 GCA_963575745.1 Prorocentrum cordatum
GAGGCTCCCAAGGAGCCCAAACGAGGCCCCAACAGAGGCCCCAACAGCTTCCAAAATGGCCCCAAAGAGGCCTCGAGCCCGCCTCCGAGCTTCCTCGTCGCCGCGACTTCCCCAGACACTTCCAAAAGGCCTCACAAAAGGGTCCCGAGTGGTCAAAATCGTTTCTTGTCCTACGCTTTCCCAAAGATTTCCCGCTTGCCGCCAATCCAGCTTTCGGACACTCGAAGCAGCTCTGGAAGACTTCAAGGCCACCCCAAAAGGACCCAAAACGCCCCCAGGAGGCTCCCAAGAGGGCCCCAAGACGGGCCAAGACCGCCCCACCACGGCCCAAGGCGCGCTGAAGACGGCCCAAGACAGCTCCAAGACGGCTCCACGAGGGTGCCAACACGGCCCCAGACGGGCCCAGGACGGCCCAAGGCTCGCTCAAGACGGCCCAAGACGACTCCAAGACGGTCCCAGGAGGGTGCCAACACGGCCACAGATGGGCCCAGGCGGCCAAGGAGGCGCCCGGTCGGGGCCTCAAGACGGGCCAAGATGGCAAGAGAGCCCCAGCTGGCAAAAATCGTTAATTTTCCATTGTTTATTGTTACACCCTTTGCGTTTCCCGCCATTTCGGCGGTCCGATGCCCCAAGAGGCCCCAGAAAGTCCCAGGAGGGTCCGAGGAAACGCCCAGGAAGGCCCCAAGACGGGCCAAGACGGACCCAGCACAACCCAAGGCGCGCTGCGACGGCTCAAGACGGCTCCAAGACAGCCCCAAGAGGGTGCCAACACGGCCCCTGCTGGGCCCAGGACGGCCCAAGGAGGCGTACAGGAGGGGCCCAAGACGACTCCAAGGCGGCCCCCTCACGGCCCCAGACGGCTCCAAGACAGCCCCACGATAGTGCCAACAAGGACCCCGATGGGCCCAGGACGGCCTACGGACGCGCCCATGAGGGGCCCACGCAAAACCAAGACGGCCCCATCACGGCAAACGGCGCCCTCAAGACGGGCCTAGACGGCTCCAAGACGGCCCTTAAAGGGAGCCAACGCGGCCCCACACCCTTCTGGCGAACACTTGGGGGGGCTGGGAGCTTGCGACAAGTCTCCCACATTCATTGTCCTGCCCCATTCTGTTCGCCTGGAGGCCTCCTCCAACCCTGTGGGCGAACAAGAGGAAACCCAGCGGGCCGCCAACCCTGGGGCCCGTGGGCCCCGCGCCGCTTGGGCAGAAGACGAACGCCGGGTCTGACAGGCCAGCTACCGCCCCCCTTTGCCCGATATGCTGTGCCATTCTGTTCCCCCAGGGGCCTTGGCAAACTCTTCGGGCCAACCAGACCGGACCCCTGGGACAGCAGCCAATTGATATGACCCAGGGACCTCTCCGCACTCTTCGGACGAGCACCTGGGGGGACCAGGAGATTCGGACAAGTCTTCCCAATTCCTTGCCCTGTCCCGTTCTGTTCGCCCGAAGGCCTCCACAGACCCTCTGGGCGAACAGAATGGGACATGGCGAACAAACCCTCCCGTTGGCGGCGATGCGACTGGATCGCACCATCAAGGCGTGCCCGGAGGTGATGGCCGACCCAACAGCGGTTTCTTTCAATATTTAACTGAATTTCAAATTTTCTTGAAGCTCTCTGGGGCCCTCCGTGTAGATCCTTGCGAGCCTCCCCGGCGCTTTCGGTGGCTTTCTTCGATGGCCTCCCGAGCCCTTCCCCGGGCGCTCCTGAGACGCCTCAGATGGGCTTCGACTTCGACGCACATCCCCGAGAGACTTCGAAACTGCCCTCAATATCAGGGGGTGAACGAGCAGTGCTCCGGGCCAAGCTGCTGGAGCGCTGCAAGAGCTCGGACACGAAGGCGCGGTCTCGCTGCCGCCGCCCGAGCCGCCGCCGTGTTTGTAGATTTTCGGTACAATCTGCGCTGTTCCTCCGAGAACCATTCCGGAAAGATGTCGTGGACGGAGTCCACGGGTCAGCCCTAGTCTCTTCTACAATGCAGCGACCTGTGCGTGCGAGAAGGGTCTCTGTCTTGAAAGTTGGTTCCGGCCCCAAAACGGCTCAGGGGGGGTCCAGATGCCCCCAAAATGGCTTCAGACGGCTTTGGGACGGCTCCGAGAGGCTCCAGGGGGCGCCAAGACGGCTTCAGAGCACACCTGGGAGCCCCAAGGCAGCCCCAGAGGCCCCGAAGGCAAGCCAGGAGGCTCCCAAGACGGCCCAGGAGAGCCTCCAGGAGAGTCCCAAGAGGCCCAAGTCGTCCCATTCCATGTGGGAAACGCACATTGTGCTATGTTTTTTTTTTTTCGTCCCCACAGCGTCCAAGACGGCTAGACATCAGCTACAGCGCTGCGATCAGCGCGTGCCAGGAAGGCGATCGGTGGCAGAGAGCTCTGTCGCTGCTCAGAGAGATGCTCTTCACGATATTGCACCCCGACGTCTTCGTTTATGGAATTGTAGTCAGCATGTGCGAGCAAGGCGGGCACATGATGTTGGTGCAGTCGTTGGCAAGGGAGATGTGCGGCGCAATGGAAGCGGAATGACGTAGTCAGCGCAATTATGCCGGGCCCAGTCTGAGCATGAGAAATGTCGGCAGCGAACTTCGCGATTCCGCGGAGCAGCACCCCCTCCCGCATACCCACTCCTGGGCTGGTCCGACCGAACTCCCAGGGCGCCCGTTGACGGCCCCGATAAGTCAAAGAGAGGATGTGGAGAGGACGCGACGATCCCCCTTGGGAGCTCCAAGGGGTCCACAATAGATCCCCACAGGATCCGAAAAAACATGAACTCCAGGGAGCTTTTACTTGCTTCGGCCCTCACGGCCTCTTCTCGTCGACGGTCTTCGCAAAGTTTCCAGGAAGTTCCAGAAGGCCCCAAACGACCACACCATGCACTCCCAGGAGGCCCCAACATGGCCAAGGTGAAGGCCCCAATAACGCCCTTAAAGGCCCCTACGGATAACATCAAAGTATCTGATCGGTCCTCCTCCTTTTCTCCTTGTCCTCCTGCTCTCATCCTCCTCGTGACGGGCCCATGTGCGCCCAAGACAGCTCAATGGAATCCCAATATCGCCTGCAAATCGCCCCTGACTGCCCCAGCACGGTCCAAGAAAGCTCCGACGGTCCCTGCAGAGCTGCAAGACAGCCCTATTGACCACCCCTCGACCACCCCACACGGTCCAATACAGCCAGGGCTGCCCCAAGAAGGTCGCCACAGTGCCCCAGACGGTCTCAGCAGGCCCAAGGGACCCCAAGACGCGTGCAAAGATGCTCCCAGGTTGCCTCGTCGTGGTCCCAGCACCCGCCGAGGCGGGCCCGACACCCCGATATGCTCTCCTGGAGGCCCGACGACGGACCCGACGACGATCAAAAGAGGCCTCTGAGAGGCGAAAGCACTGAACGTCCTTGCGGATCGAATGCTGCTAGCCTCCTTGCTTGCCTGGCCTTGGCCTGGCCCAGATGGTCCCAAACCGCTTCAAGACAAGTTCAAGATGGCTTCCAGACCGTCCCAAGACCGCGGCCCAGGAGGGCCCAGCACGGCCACAAGGAGGCCCAGCACAGGCACAAGCCAGCCCCGAGTCCCTCTCTTCGGGCCCCGTTTCCTCTGAACCCCGTCCATTGCACCCAGGAGTCCTGGGCAGCATGTCCATCTGCCTGCCATGAGTTTCGTCCACGGGGCCACCCTAGTCAGCTACACCGCCGGGATCAGCACGTGCGAGAAGGGTAGGCAGTGGCAGCGCGCTGTGGCGCTGCTCGGCGAGATGCGGGAGGCGAAGCTGGAGGCCAACGTCATCAGCTACAGCGCTGGGATTAGCGCGTGCGAGCTGGGCAGGCAGTGGCACCGGGCGCTAGCGCTGCTCAGTGAGATGCGAGAGGCAAAGCTGGAGCCCGACGTCATGGCCATCAGGATGCTGCTATCAGTGCGCGCGAAACATGCACACCAGTGGCAATGGAGCTGCTCCCGCCCCGGGTCGCTCCGACCAGGCCTTAAGAGCCACCATGGTTGCCTCGAGAGCGGACCCAGACGGCCTCCCCCAAAAGCAATCCGCGAGGCAATCCACGGACAATCCGCAGCAATCCGCGGCAATCCGCGCTACCTGAAAACGAAATCTGCGGTCCCTTTTCCCTGCGCCAGGAGTGTGTTTGGAGGAGCCGCTCGCTCTGAGACCGCCCAAGATGCCCCCAACACAGCCCAAGAGGCTCCCATGATGCCCTCAGACAGCTCCAACAGTGTCTCCAGACGGCCTCCATGTGCAAAATTGTTTGATTCCTCGTGGGTTTTTTGATGGTTCTCGCGATTTCGCCTTCTCAGGCCTCAGGCAGCCCACGGCGATCCAAGGGGCCTCCCAGATCGTCCCAAGACGAAGACTGGCCCAAGAGGCCCCCAAGAAAGGTCCCAGACTGTACAGGAGAGTCCGAAGCAGCCAAAGACGGTTCCAGGAGCCCCAGGGCCCCAAGAGGGTGTCCAAGCGGCCACAAGGGAAACCAGGGAGATGCCCGAGGGAGCCTCAACATGGGGCCCACAACGGCCTTGGAAGCTGTCATTTGGGAGGCTCTTCAGAGTGAAGGATCAGAGAGCCCTTCTGGGCCCTGGAGCTCTCAGGGATCTGGCCGGACGGCTGTGGAGTGCCCCGGGTGGCCACAGCGAAGCCAAGAGAGGCCCGAGAGAGCCCCGCGAGGGGCCCGCGGCGGCCCTGGGAGCTGTCCTTCGGAAGCCTGCTCGGCGTGACGGATCGGAGAGCCCTCATTGGGCCCTCCGGAGGCCTGCCTGAGCCCGGGACATCGCGCGAGCACAGCCCGTAGGTTCTTCGACCGCCAGGTTCTTCTTCGAGGGTTCCTCGACCACCCACTGACGTCGGATCCCCGACGACGACGACGACGACGACGACGACGACGGCGAGGGCGCGGGCGAGAGCGAGGACGAGGACGATGAGAGTAGGAGAGCAGGAGGACCCGACGCCGACGAGCAAATGCGGCGAGGATGCAGAGGACGCACCCCAGAGTGATCTCTCCATGCGTTCTCACGTCGGGCACACCGCGTGCGGAAAGGCAGCGTGCTCGAGCGGCCACACCTCGGCCCCGCTGGCCCCGTCGCGCCCTCGGGAGGCGGCCCGCGAGGGCCCGAGGGCGGCCCGAGAAGGCTCCAAGAGGCCCCCCTAAGAGGGCCCCGAGATGCCCAAAGCTTCCCGGAGGTTTTTGGGGCATTTGGACTTTCTCGCCCTTTCAAGACGGCCTCCGACACGCCAGGACGGCCCAAGACACCGCAAGTATCGCCGCAGGACGGACAGGCCCCAAAGAGGGCCTCAGACGGCCCAAGAGGGCCCCAAGAGGACCCCAAGAGGGAGAGCTCGAACTGACATGTCGCGCCCTCCGCCCCAGATGTCCCCCGAGGCCCCCCAGCAGCCACAGAAGGCCTCCCAAAGAGGCCCAGATCGGGCCCCCAGAGGCTCCCCAAGAGGCCCCCGAGAGGCTCCCCAAGACCCCCCCCACAAAACCACTTCCAAGGGGCCTCCGAGGGAAGATGCCTTGCACTGCTCTGGGACCGCGCCGGCCCTCCAGGAAAATGACCCAGACCAGACAATTGGCGTTTACTGAACGGCCCTGGGCGTTTACTAGACAGCCCTGCCCTGTTCGATTTCTTCTTTGGGCGCGTTTACGAAACGACTTCGCGTGTCGGGGTGGTTCTTACGGGGGTGTTTCTTTTAATTGCAAAACAAGGCACCCGTGCGCTTTTGTTTTCCACGGCCGCGGGGCCCAGGTCTCCGGCGCTCCAGTTCCTTCGGCCCTGAGCAGGGGAGCTCTGGGGAGGCCCTGCCCTCGCGGAGCCGAACCTCGCCCTCTCGAGGGCCCCTTGGCATCGCTCGGACGTGTGCGTTTTCCTCCCTTCTCTGAGGTGGAGGGCTTCTCCGAAGGGCTTAGGCGACCCGTCCTCCTCCTCCTCCTCCTCCTCCTCCTCCTGCTCCTCCTCCTCCTCCTCCTCCTCCTCCTCCTCCTCCTCCTCCTCCCCCTCCTCCTCCTCCTCCTCCTCCTCCTCCTCCTCCTCCTCCTCCTCCTCCTCCTCCTCCTCCTCCTCCTCCTCCTCCTCCTCCTCCTCCTCCTCCTCCTCTACTCCTTTTTTTCTTGTTGGTACGGTCGCTCCTCCCCCTGCTCCTCCTCCTCCTCCTCCTCCTCCTCCTCCTCCTTCCGTAGCCATTTTGGCTCAAGTACCAATCCCGCGCGCGCGCAGCCCCGGGACCCGAGCGGCGACTCTGCAGGCGCGGAGGCCATGCAATGTTGATGCAGCTGATGTTCTTGTCCACGTTCTTCTACACTGCAATTGCGGCGATGTTGACGGCTTCCGGTGCTACACCATGGTCGACCTCTGCTGCAAGCGCGGCGACACCTCCCTCTACATCCTCTCATCGTGTGTCGAACATTCTTCGTCCCCGTGGGCGTCGTTCACTCGCTGCTCTTGATGCTCGTCGGCGCCGCGCCGTGGCTAAGGGTCTCCTTCGGCCGCATGCTGGTCCCGACCTGGTTCATATTGCTGTTCAGCGGCTGTCGCCCGCGAGTCGAAAATCCTGGCGCTGGCGACGGACAACGTGCGCAAGCTTGAGGCCAAGTCTGGGCTCCACAGGCGCAACGGCTCCGAGCTCTGCGCGGCGGCTTCTGCTGGTGGCCACATCACCCCACAGGAGGAGCAGGAGTTCTAGTTCTGGAACACGGCGGGCAACATCGCTCGCTACAAGCGCTGGACTCCGTCACCATGGCCCCCCTCTTCGTGCACCCCTGCGCCGCCGTCAGCGACTGCCTCGCGGCCATCGCCTTCCAAGCGCATCAGCTGGGCGGACACTTTCGACACCGACTTCCCCGTGCTGCGCCCGCTGGTCGAGGCCTCCCAGGCCCATCCAAAGTGCAATGTGGATAACCCTGCGGGCGATCCACGTTCCACCCATCCAGGTGCGGCCGACCAGCCCGAGTCCATCATCAAGCACGCGACCGTCTCCTCCGACTCGGCCGCGACCGCCACGCACAGGGAGCTCGAGGCGCTTACCTTGGACAGCGTCTTCCACACATTCGAGAAGTGATCCTTCGACAAGCTAGACGACAAGCTTCTCGCGGGTTTCGAGCTTTTGTCGGCCTCCCACGCCAAGCAGCTGCCCGCCCTGTTCGCTACCTCGATCAAGCCCGTCATGGACTCCTTCGAAAGTCAGGTCGCCAAAGAGATCAACGACATTCGCTCCGAGCTCAGTGCCGCGTACGACTCGCACATCCTGACCGTCGACATCCGCCATATTGCTGATGAAGTTCACGCGGCTGCAGCTGACGCAAGTCCTGCGGCAGATGAAGCTCACTGTCGCCTATAAGCCACTCGCCGAGCAGCTGACGAAGCACGCCGCGTGGTAGAACTCGTTCACACTGCTGCTGCTGCTGACGTTCGCCTCTCGGTCGCAGAAGCTCGCTCGCATCCAACTGAGCTGCAGACGCAAGTCACCCAGCTGGGGCTGCGCGTCAACAACCTGAAGAAAGAAATCCTGGACACGTTCGACCAGAGGTTGAAGCACACCGGAGTGGACACCGAAGAGATGCAGCAGCATATCGACTCCATTGAGCAGCACGTCCAGCACCTGCAAGGTCACGAGCCGCTCTTCGACTGCCGCGACAGCTCGGGGCACTTCGATAGCTACTTCGACACCCTCTTCGCGAACATCAAGGGGTGCGACTGCTGCGCCGACTTCGAGAGCATCCTGCACACGCAGAAGCCGTTCATACAGCCCGACACGCTGAGCGAGCCTCACGTGCTCATGCCGAGCGAGACCGACGAGCTGTTGCCTGACGAAATGTTCATGCCGTATGGTCCTGACCTTCAGCCCGCTCGTGGTCACAACCTGCCCGACCCGCTGAGCGAGTCCGACGAGCTCACGCCGAGCGAGACCGACGCGCTGATGCACGACGAGATGTTGATGCCGACTGGCCCTGACCGTCAGCCCCCTCGCGGTCACAGCCCGCGCGATGTCTGCTGGACTCCTTCGGGTGACCGAGTGCACGTCGACGTTCCTCATGCTGCCGATGACCGTCCCACTGATGATCGGCATGATTGGGCTTTTCCTGACACGCCGTATGTACCTTCGCCGCTCGGACCTCATGCAAATCCGCTGCTGCTGTACGTCACTCGCTGCCCTTGCAGACGGGCTGGTGTGCCGAGCTCTCGCGCTGCAACCTGCGGCGTCTTCACCACCAAGTACTACATCCACTTCCGCTCCTCGCGTGTCAGGCCCCGTGCTCACCGCAGCACGCGCGCTGCCTGTGCGCTCGAGCGGCGCTACTGTCCCGCCTTTTCCTGCTTTTCAGAATGCTCTGAATGACAACAAAATGAAGCCTACGAGCGCACACTCCTCGGAACTGGCTGCAGCGAGTAGCGCAACCACAAAGTTACAATACTAGTAGAAGAGTTGTAGCGCAGCTGGCAGTGAGCAGGAGCGAACATTTTGCCCTCTTCTCGCTTCTTGTCCGCTTGTCCTCGTCTCTTCTCTTTCACAGTACTCCTCCTCCTCCCCCTCCCTCCTCCTCCTCCTCCTCCTCCTGCTCCTCCTCCTCCTCCTCCTCCTCCTCCTCCTCCTCCTCCTCCTCCTCCTCCTCCTCCTCCTCCTCCTCCTCCTCCTCCTCCCCCCCTTCTTCTCGTCCTCCTCCTCCTCCTTCTTCTCCTCCTCCTCCTCCTTCACGGGTCGCCTGCGGCCCAGGGGGGAATCGTGCACTCAGAGGCGGCTCCGGGTCGCCTGCGGCCCAGGGGGAAACCGCGCACTCTGAGGCGGCTCCGGTCTGAGTGGGCGACCCGTCGGGGAGTGCCCCCCGCGAGTGCTCCAGGCCCGCTGGCCAGCGGGGGCGCGCCCTGCAGTGTCTTGCGCCTCCTTCCGAGCCTGCGCAGCCCGCGCGCCTCCTCCGCCCTCGTCGGACGGCCACAGCCATTATTCGGGGGGGAGAAAGGGTATCAATGTCACTCCGCCGCGGGGGGCTCCAGGGCCCCATCGGCGTGTTACTCCTTCTCTCCTCGTCCGAAAAAGACAACGCAGACAGTAACGCGCCGATGGGGCCTTGGGGGCCCCCGCGGCGGCGTGACATGGATACTCTGTCGCCCCTTCCGCGTTATGGAACATCATTGGAAATAAGGTGCGCGTGCCCAAGACGGCCCAAAACGGCCCCAAGACGGTCCGAGCTGCGCCCAAGACGGCCCCACACGGCCCCAAGACGGCCCAAGAAGCATTCAAGACGGCCCCAAAGGGACCCAAGGGATTCCCGGGAGGCCAGAAAGAGGCCCCCAAACCGCCCCCAAGAGGCCCTAAGTGGTTTCCACTTTGCCTCTAAGAGGGGGGGTCGGACGAGAGGCGAGGGCCGGACCGCATGCCCAAAAGAGCTGTTTTCAACGCTCTGGGGCCCTTCCATGTTTGTCTTTTGGGGAGCGGTCCAGCGCGCCCCTGAACGCTCGGGGAGCCCTTCGGGCGCTCCGGACCCTTGGAGTCTCCCCAGATGGCGCCATGAGGGCCCCACACGGTGCCATGAGGACCCCAGACGGTTCTTGCACGCTCTGGGAAGCCCCACAGAGCGTCCACGAGGCCCCTCCAATGTGCACGACCCGACCCAAACGAGCGCCAAGGCGCTCCGAGAGGCCTCCAAATGCCTCACAAGAGGGTCCCGAGAGGTCAAAATCGTTTGTTGTCTTGGGCTTTTCCAAAGACTTCCCGCTTGCCGCCAATTCAGCTTTCGGACACTCAAAGCAGCCCTGGAAGATTTCAAGGCCACCCCCAAAAGGACCCAGAGCCCCCAGGAGGCTCCCAGGAGGCTCCCAGGAGGGCTCCAAGACGGGCCAAGACCGCCCCAGCACGGCGCAAGGCGCGCTGAATACGGCCCAAGACGGCTCTAAGACGGCTCCACGAGGGTGCCAACACGGCCCCAGACGGGCCCAGCACGGCCCAAGGCACGCTCAAGACGGCCCAAGACGACTCCAAGACGGTCCCAGGAGGGTGCCAACACGGCCACAGATAGGCCCAGGACGGCCCAAGGAGGCGCCCAGTCGGAGCCTCAAGACGGGCCAAGATGGCAAGAGAGCCCCAGCTGGCAAAAATCCTTTATTTTCCATTGTTTATTGTTACAGCCTTTGCGTTTCCCGCCATTTCGGCGGTCGGATGCCCCAAGAGGCCCCAGAAAGTCCCAGGAGGGTCCGAGGAAACGCCCAGGAAGTCCCCAAGACGGGCCAAGACGGCCCCAGCACAACCCAAGGCGCGCTGCGACGGCTCAAGACGGCTCCAAGACAGCCCCAAGAGGGTGCCAACGCGGCCCCTGCTGGGCCCAGGACGGCCCAAGGAGGCGCACAGGAGGGGCCCAAGACGACTCGAAGGCGGCCCCCTCACGGCCCCAGACGGCTCCAAGACAGCCCCAAAATAGTGCCAACAAGGACCCCGATGGGCCCATGACGGCCTACGGACGCGCCCATGAGGGGCCCACGACGAACCAAGACGGCCCCATCACGGCAAACGGCGCCCTCAAGACGTGCCTAGACGGCTCCAAGACGGTCCTTTGAAGGAGCCAACACGGCCCCACACCCTTCGGGCGAACACTTGGGGGGCTTGGAGCTTGCGACAAGTCTCCCACATTCATTGTCCTGCCCCATTCTGTTCGCCTGGAGGCCTCCTCCAACCCTGTGGGCGAACAAGAGGAAACCCAGTGGGCCGCCAACCTTGGGGCCCGTGGGCCCCGCGCCGCTTGGGCAGAAGACGAACGCCGGGTCAAACAGGCCAGCTACTGCCCTCCTTTGCCCGATATGCTGTGCCATTCTGTTCCCCCAGGGGCCTTGGCAAACTCTTCGGGCCAACTAGACCGGACCCCTGGGACAGCAGCCAATCGATATGACCCAGGCACCTCTCCGCACTCTTCGGACCATATACCCTGTGGGCGAGCAGAATGTGACTTGGCGAACAAACCCTCCCGTTGGCGGCGATGCGACTGGATCGCACCATCAAGGCGTGCCCAGAGGTGATGGCCGACCCAACAGCGGCTTCTGTTAAGATTTTACTGAATTTCAAATGTTCTTTCAGCTCTCTTGGGCCCTCCCTGTAGATCCTTGCGCTCCCCGGCGCTTTTGGTGGTTTTCCCCGATGGCCTCCCGAGCCCTTCCCCAGGCGCTCCTGAGACGCCTCAGATGGGCTTCGACTTCGACGCACATCCCCGAGAGACCTCGAAACTGCCCTCAAGGAGGGGGGTGAACGAGCAGTGCGCCGGGGCCAAGCTGCTGGAGCGCTGCAAGAGCTCAGACACGAAGGCGCGGTCTCGCTGCCGCCGCCCGAGCCGCCGCCGTGTTTGTAGATTTTCGGTGCAATCTGCGCCGCTCCTCCGAGAGCCATTCCAGAAAGATGTCGTGGACGGAGTCCACGGGTCTGCCCTAGTCAGCTACAACACTGGGATCAGCGCGTGCGAGAAGGGCGAGCAGTGGCAGCGGTCTCTGGCGCTGCTCAGCGAGATGTGGGAGGCGAAGCTGGAGCCCAACGCCATCTATACTACAACGCCGGGGGCGCCGCGTGCCAGAATGACGCAGGACAAAGTGACTCAAAACCGTCCCAGGCCCGGCGCGCCCCCAGGCGGCTCGAGCTGGACCCAGGACGGCCTAAGGTTCCGCAAGACAGTCCAAGAGGAGCCGCAGAGGGCTCCAAAAGCGGCTCAAGACGGCCCAAGACGGCCCCAAGGCAGCCCAAGAGGCGCCCATTTGGCCCCAAGACTTTTCCAGAGGCTTCCAAGACGCCCTATGAGGCCTCCAAGAGGATTCTGAAGACGGCCTCGTCCAAATTCCTGAAGTTGGCATTTCCGCCTGGATCGTATCCACGGAGTCCAAAACGCCCTGCAGGCCTCCGAGAGTCCTCCAATAAGCTCCAAAATGGGCCCCTTGGCGGCGCCAAGACGGCCTCAGACGGACCTGGGACGGCTCAAGGGGCACCCGAGACATCTCCAAGAGCGGCCCAAGATGGCCCAAAACAGGCCCAAGACGGGTCAATAGGTACCCAAGAGGCGCCCAAGACGGCCCCAGAAGGCCATAAGACGGCCCCAAAGGCACCCAAGACGGCCCAAGAGGGCCCCCAAAGCTCCCCAGGGGGCCGAAAGAGCCACAAGAGGCCCCCAAACGGCCCCCAGGAGGCCCTAAGTGCCGTCACAATTGCCTCCAAGAGGGGGTGCTTGACGAGAGGCGAGAGGCATTTCTCAGACCCAAGCGAGCCGTGTTCGACGCTCCGAGCGCCTGGGATGTTTGTCTTGTGGGGAGCATCGTCGTCGGATCGACGACCGACGGTCGAAGATCGAGGGGATGAGGAAAGGAGGAGAGGAGGAGGTCCAGGAGGAGGTGGAGTGCGCGCTCAACTGGGCGCCGTGGCGAAGGGTGCCGACTGCATGGACGCGTGGCAGACCGCCCGCATGCCCGCCCGCGTGGAGTGCATGCTTCTCAGTCAGATACAGCAGTACGCCCTGGTTCTCCCTCTGCCTTCGTTGTGTTCGTCTTTCGTTTTTCATTGCTTCTGCAGCCTTCTGATTTTCTCGTTCCTATGGGCTCCCCGGGCTCGGCTCATCACAACGGGATCGGGGTTCCAACACCACTCAGGGACAGCCCTTCCTTCTCCTCCTTGTCTGACGGCGGCGACCTCCTACAGTCAGTTACGTTGTCGAGCTTGCCCTTGCGTTCTTGTCAGGTCGGCCCTTTGGCTTCGCTTTCGCAGCCGCGATTTGTGAACATGGTCGTTCAAGGTCATTGCATCCAGTCGTTGCGTCCCCGCTCCTTGAATTTCGCAGTCCAGGCTCAGAGGCTTCAGAGTCCGTTCCGGCAACCTCGGAAGATAGAGCACCCGTGCCTCTCTTGTCTTCTTTCCCGCTCGCGGCAGTTCCTGTCCGCGTGGGTGTCCAGTATAGAAGTATCCCCGGCTCATCGCCGTATTCTTTCCTTCTGAGGCAGCTTCGGAGGGAACGAGGTTTCATCCGACGAAGATTTCTCGCAGGGGTTTGTGCCAGCGTGCTACTGGGCGTCTGCGTCGGCCACCGCGGAAAATATAGCGCTCATGCTGCCCTCCTTATCCTATCGCTTCCAAGTCTACCCCTTCGAATGTGAGGTCCATCGAAGAGTCCTGCCTGCTTCCTCGCATTTCTTGCGCGTGCGACTCCTGATCACGACCGCGCGGCCGAGAAGGCGTGGCGTCCGCTGCGCATTTGCCTCGAGCAGCGCTGCCGCGCTGACGCCGTGCGCCTGCCGAAAGGCTTCTGGTGGGCGGGGCGGCCTCCCTGGGAGGCCGCGGCGCCCCGAGGAGGCCCCCAGGGCCCAGCGCTGGTTCCGGCCATCAAGAAGTGGGGGAAAGGGGGCCTTTTTCGTCCTCTTTGGACCTCTTGGGGGCTTTTCGGCGCTCCAGCGGGGCGCGGCTCGACGAAGTAGTGCGTTTGGATCCCGAGAGGGGTCTGGGCGCCGTTTGTGAGCGGGTTTGGCATTGCGTATGCCCGCCTCTTAGCCGTCTCGCTCGGGGCCCATGCAGCGCAGGCTCGTGGCCGCCTCCAACTTGGGATGAGATCGGACCGCCCTGCTCATTTCCGTCTGCGCGGCAGAGTCCAGAACCACCTGGGCGCCCCCTATCCTTTCCCTGCACCCCCGCCACAGCGTTAGCTTCCGAGGTCGTGCGAGCTTCCCTGGCGCTCCTCTCCGTAGCCCGTATTCGGCTTCCCAAGCTCCGCGCGTGCTGCGCTGCGCGCGTGGTGCGTGCTCGTATCCACGGCCTCTTGGTTTTCCTCGGCCGCGACCCCGGGTATTCCAGGCGGCTTGGCGCGGAAATCCCGTGCGGAACGTATCCATGGGATATCGTGTCCATGGGGCCGCGCCTCGGAGTCCAGACCGCGGGGGCACGGATATGTCGGATGCGACTTCTTGCCCCCAGCGCACGAGTTTTCCCAGAAGCATTGGCCGCTGAGAACAGAAGCTAGTTTCGAGGATGCACCCGCAGGGGGCGGGTATTCGGATGCACCTCTGTCGGGGATGGCCGTCCCCCATCGGAGGGCACCCAAACTACACATCTGCGCCGATCCTGGCCGAGCCAATCCGAGGCCCAGGATCGGTATATGTGTATGTATGTATGTGTATATATATATATATATATATATATATATATATATATATGTATATGCCCCCTAATCCCAGGCAGAAGGGCGTACACGCCGATCGTGGGCCCAGGGTGATCCCAGCCAGGGTCGGTGTTGGCGTATAGTTGGTGCCTTCGTACCCAATCGTATATCCGCGAGTTGGGTCCCAAATCCTGTGGCCCATCGGCAGTCTCGCTCTATCGGCGGTTGGGGTCACCAAGCTTCTTGGTGCTATACGGGCGCTCGTGATGAGTTCAGCCGGGAGACGCCTCCAATCCTCGACGCACTCCGAGCGGACACTTGGGAGGCAGGGGTCCGCCGCATTTGTTCCTACGTTGCAGCGCCTCCTTCGATATTTAGCATATCATGGGAGCCTGGTATACCCTTTTGATTCCGTCTTTAGCATCTTTTGGCGTCGATCTATTAGCGTCGATTCGCGTCGATTCGCAAGAGTCGCCAAAATGGTACTGGAGGCCCACATGAGTTGCCACGGAAGCCTCCTGCGTGCCAGAAGGACCTGTGTTTCAACGGGGGTTTTCCAGGATCTTGCGGGCCCGGGCTAAACAACAGAAGGCCTGAGCATTCCAGGGCGGCCTAAGAGAGCCCCAAAGCTTTCCAATGTGGTCCGAGACGCCTCCGGGCGGTTCAAAAAGGTCGCCAATATGGCTCGCAAAGCGGCCCAGCATGGCCCCAAGATGGCCCACGAGAGCTTCACGTGGCCCCCCAAGAGGACTCCAAGATGCGAACATCATTGATGTTCGTCATATGTTAAAAACGAATTTTGACGTTCTCGCTTTTTTCTGACTTCCAACGCCCCAAGACCAAGACGGACGGCCTTCAGGCCCCCCAGAGGGCCCCCTGATAGCCCAAGAGGGCCGCAAGACGGCCCAGGAGGCTTTCAAGACGGCCCATGACATCTCCAAGAGGAACCCAAAAGATCCCCAGGAGGGTGTGCTCGAACTGACATGTCGCATTTTTCCTTTTGAGAAGCCCCGGGATCGCCAGCGGGCCCCAAAGAGGACCTTCAGAACTCCCAGGAGGTCCAAATCAGACCGCCCCAAGAGGACCTTCAGAACTCCCAGGAGGCCCAAATCAGACCCGCAGAGGCCCCAAAGGGGCCCCGAGAGGCCCCTTAGAAATCCCCACAACCGCGTCCAAGAGGCGTCCGAGGGAAGATCCCGTAGCGAGCTGCCACCCAAAATTCCATGAGCGACCCAGGAGGAGACCAGATGTTCGGCCACAAGCGCGCCGAGGCCATTGATACATTCGTGTGCTGGCCGCTTCTCGTGCCTCCCCTCGCTCCTCGCTCCTCGCTCCTCGCCGCCCTCTCCTGGTTTCCTCGCCTCTCTCTCTCTCTCTCTTCGCTCCTCGCTCCTCCCTGCTCGCTTTTGATTGCTGCTCCCACCTCTCTCCTGGCCCCACGCCTCGCCTCTGTCTCTCTCGAGGCTCGAGGCTCGAGGCTCCCGACTCGCCCAGGCCGTGCTCGCAGCGAGATCGGGAGGCGGACGCGCGCTCTCAGGGGGGTGCTTTCACCCTGCCAGGGGACAACACATTGCCAGAGAGAGTTTTCGTGCCACGGCAGCGTGCCCTCACACTGCCGGGGAACGAAACATTGCCAGAGAGAGTTTTCGTGCCCTCGCCGGCGTGAGCACAACACGGGAAACCGCGCACCTCGCACCCGCCACAGAGCACCGAACGCAACTGACAACACGCCCCTCGGCGCCCGCCCACGGGCCTCGCCGAACATGTCCTGCCCGATTCATTGTCCGATCCTGGAGGAGGAGGAGGAGGAGGAGGAGGAGGAGGAGGAGCAGGAGGAGGAGGAGGAACACTTCCTGCCAGTTTCAATGTCCGATCCTGCTCCCCAGAAGCCTTCGGGCGTCTCGTGCGACGAGTCATCCCTGTACACAGCGAGTAAACGGCGAGCGCAGGTATGAGCTTGTTTTGCGCCGCAGCTCCTCTTGCTGTGTCCATTCAGGACCGAGCAGCCCCACAGCGACGCCCGAAACACCAAACCCGACGCACGGGATCGCAAGCCGTACGCCACGTCGCACCGCAAGCAAACGCGCCGACACCTCCACAACATTCCACCAAGACCTGAGCACACATCCACGCACCCGCAGTGAACGCACAACAGGGCTCGCATGCTCGGCATGCTCACCCTTACATTTCCCGCGCCCCGCACCCAACGCAGTCCGCCGACCACCCGCCGAAGCGGTCGCCTAAATATTCTGGCCTCTTCTTTGCCCAGCCCGCGCACTACCCTTTCGGAGGCGGTGCCCGACATCCCACGTGATCTTGGTTGCCACCGAGCAGACGAGCAAGCGCCGAAGTAACCAAGCAAGCAAGCAGGCAAGCCGGCAGGCATGGGACTAGGGACGCTGGCCAGCATGCAAACAGGAACGCTTGGTATAGAGTTGCTTGGGCAGCAGGCTAGCAGCCATGTGCGCAGGGCAGCGCGCAAGCATGACAGCAGGCACGCGGTTTCCACACCTGCGTGCGAAACAGCTGTCGTGGTCGCAAAGTCCACGGGTCCGCCGTAGTGAGCCACATCGCTGCGACCTGCGCGTGTGAGAGATGCGGCCGGTGGCGGCATGCGTTGTGGCTGATCAGCGACATGCGGGAGTGCAATGTGGAGACGAACGAAGTCAGTTACAGCTTGTGCATCACAGCTTACGAGAAGTCGTCTCGCAACTCGCAAGGAGTCCCAGGCTTTCTTGTGATCAGTCTTTCGCGTTTTCGCGTGTCTCGCGAAGCACTGTGCGTGTGGGAACCTGCTGGCAAACCACTGTGACTACGTGGACGGACATCCACATTTTGAATTTGACCGGTTTCCATCGCGCGGGAATCTGCTTTGGATGACATTCCGCGGATCCGCCTTGCTTGGCTACAGCGGTGAGATCAGCACTTGAGAGAGAGAGAGAGAGAGAGGCGTGCAGTGAAAGCGGATCAATCCGCTGCTCCGCGAGATATTGATTGCGAAGCTGGAGCAACATGTCGACAGCTGCTCAGCGGGTTGCGGGATGCGATGTCGGAGCTCAAGGCCATCTGTACCAATTCTGCGCGAATCGCGTGCCAAGTATGAACGTAATGTGCTAGCTCCTGGGTCCCCCCACACTGGCCCAGGATGTCCCAAGGACACCCCAAGCGGCTCGCAAGGCCCAGTGCCCCGCACGAGGGCCCCAGGTGAGCTCACGACACTCCAAAGAGGGCCCGCGACGTCCAAAGGGGAGGAGTGTCGCCCAGGTGTTCTGTCCGGGCACAAAAAACCAAAAGGGGAGGAGTAAGAGGATCAGGCGGCGGCGGAGGAGGAGGAGGAGGAGGAGGAGGAGGAGGAGGAGGAGGAGGAGGAGGAGGAGGAGGAGGAGGACAGGGTGCCTCTGGGGGCCCCCTGAGGCCGCTCCTCGGGCCTCCCTCCGCGCTTCGCTCTCTCTCTGCTCCTTCCGCTCCTCGCCTTCTTCCTCGGCCCTCGCCGAGCCCTCGTCCCTCCCAGCCCTCGAGCCTGCTTCCTCGCTCCCTGCTCTGCGCTCCTTCCCCTCCCCTCGATCTGCTCGCGCAGGCGGCGTCGGCTACAAAGCCAGCAGGGGCGCAGAGAAGCGACCCCCGGCAGCCTCGAGAGTCTGTGGTTTCGAGGTCTGGGCGGTAGCGGCCGCGATCGGTCCTCTCCCCCCATCCCTCCCTCCCTCCCTCCCCCTGGATCACGTCGCGCTATTTTAGCCACATTTGCAACCACTTCCGACGGATTCTTCGATGACTTCCTGAGACTTCCAGCGGCCCCCCGCCGTGATGTGACCGGGGGGGGCGAACTCCCCCCCCCACCCCCCTCCCCCGATCACGCCAACCATCGCGACAAATCAAAAAAATAATCAATTATCCCAGTGCGACCCTACCTAGGAGTTGGAACCCCTAGGAAAGCAGCATTAGTAGTAACAGTAACGCTAAGCTAAAGCTAAGCTAAAGCTAAGCTACAGCTAAGCTCAAGCTAAGCTCAAGCTAAGCTAAAGCTAAGCTAAAGCTAAGCTAAACGCTAAGCTAAACGCTAAGCGAAAAGCTAAGCGAAACGCTAAACTAAAGCTAAGCTACAGCTAAGCTAAAGCTAAGCTAAAGCTAAGCTAAAGCTAAGCTAAAGCTAAGCTAAAGCTAAAGCTAAAGCTAAAGCTAAAGCTCCCAGGGGACTGGGGGGAACCGCTCCCAGGGGACTGGGGGAACCGCCCGGGGCGTGTTGCACTGCCCGGCCCCTTTAAGCTAAGAGAGTAAGAACCCTTCTAGGCAGAGCCTAGGTAGGGAACAAAAACGGACTCTGAGAAGCAGAAGCAGCGACCAGCAGCAGCACGCAGCCCGCAGCAAGCACCGCCAGCGGCAGCACAGAAACAGCAAGCGGCATGGCACACGCACCAAAACACGCACCGGAGCCGCAGGCAGCAGCAGCAGCAGGGCCGAAGAGTCCGGGCCCAGCGTCAGCACGAGAGCCTTCCCGCAGCAGCTCCGCCCCGAGCCAACGTGCCACGGAGTCAACGGGCCCCCGCGGCGGCGCCTCCTCCTTTTCCTCCTCCTCTTCCTCCTCCTCCTCCTCCTCCTCTTCTTGCTTACCCTTCGGCATCCGATTCCAGAGCTTTCAATGGTTGGACGGGGTCTAATACAGGTCTCCCCTGGGCTTTCGTGAGGTCTCCCCAAGGCTTTCGTGAGTGTTCTGCATGGGGCCCTGCGTGCGCAGATCCAAGAAATCCGCGCGGAGCGCGCAAAGTTTCTGTTATGGCGTTTTCTCTTCTAACCGTGCCGTCTCGGACAAGCCTCGAGGCCCGTTTTCCTCATCGTCGGAGCCATCCACACCCCCACCAGGGCAGGGTAAGTTGGCTCTTCCAGCGTACCCCCTCTAGGTGGGGATGGGCGCTGCGGAACCCGAAAGAGATGGTATCCATCCCCACCTCGGGGGTGGGCAGATTGCTCAGCGGGGCCAAGGTTTCCCCAGTGGGGGTCAGGATTGTGTTTCTCATCCAGAAGTATGCCACGGATCAGCACTAGTCAGCTACAGCGCCGGGATCCGCGCGTGCGAGAAGGGTGGGCAGTGGCAGCGGGCGCTGGCGCTGCTCAGCGAGTTGTGGGAGGCGAAGCGTCGCCTGTGATACAAGCTGGGTCGAAGCGCGTGCTAGAGGGGCGGGTCGTGGAGCTAGCGCATGGCTCCTGGCCGCCCGCCACTCGCTTGTGGGCGTCGTGCCGTTCGTCGCCCACGTCGGTGGTAGCGTGCATGAATGATGTTTTGCATGTCTGGCTTTCCCCAACAAAAAGCCTTTCCCGATGCTCCCAGAGAGGTCCGACACCAGCTCTCTCGATTCTTGATCTTTGACATCGGCCCCCCCAGGACTTTCGGGCACCCAACAGGACATGTCCGTTGCACTTAGGATCAGATCTGAGGGGAGGTAGTGCGGGAGGTGTGGATTGGGAGCATCTTCGCGGAATGCATCAGATCTAAATCCAAATCACCATGAGCCTTGCGCAGTACGTGCAGCGCAGGGGGAGGCGGACCGTCTCCTCACCCTACCATCATAGGAGGGCGCGAGGTCCCTGTAGACGGGACGGGTTGAGCACCAGCTGGCGCTCAGTGCCTTCATTGGCGTCAAACTCACGCGTAGTAGCATGCTTTCCTCTACGCTGGGCTGGGTGTGGTCAGTGTCCGCGTGCATGCAGCATGCGGATGTCGGGGTCAGCGCTCTCATGCACATGCTTCCTCTGGCGCGTGCCCCAAGGGTTCATCCGTCGCGCGCTCTTCCTCTCGACCCGTGGCAGCCAGGGCACGTTGCCAGGCTGTCCCTTGTTTGCTCCTCTTCCTCCCGCCCTTCCTCCCTCCCCATCGTGGCCCCCTGTCTTGGTTTTCGGGTCATAGCTCGGCTCTCCAGCGGCAGCTCGGGACGATCCAGACACCCATTGAACGCTCTCGGCGAAGCGCAGCTGCTGGAGAGCATCCCGAGGCCCGAAAACCCCGAACCTCAAAACTTCTTCCCCTCCCTCCCTCCATCCTCCCTCCCTCCAGCCTCCCTCCAGCTCCCTCCCGCCCCCCCCCCTGCGGGCACGATGTATATCCATATCCAGTGCGTCTTGGAGTTTCGGGCTCCCCTCCACAGACACCCGAGGCGCAGTGGGTATGGATAAGAATCTGGCCCCCCGAGGCTCGATTCTTGGGCACATCCACTGCGCCTCGGCCTTTCGGCGCCCCTCCTCAGAAAGTCAAGGACGCGGCGTTGGTGCGCGTTGGCGTTGGCGCGTCGGCGACGCGGGCGAAGGCGTTCAATGTTGAATTCTGCGACGCGGAAGCACCGAGGGAAGCGGCGACGCCACTGGACCCGACAGAATGCAACCTTGAACGATCG
Source organism: Prorocentrum cordatum (assembly GCA_963575745.1). NCBI lineage: Eukaryota > Dinophyceae > Prorocentrales > Prorocentraceae > Prorocentrum > Prorocentrum cordatum. Next base: position 20,471 of record CAUYUJ010003195.1, read on the forward strand.
GGGCCGCGATCGATTCAAGGTTGAACGATCGACGCGGTGTCAAGAACCTTTGCGCGCGCCAACGTCGCACGAACCTACCGTAGGGATGGAAACCTTGCCCGCGCCTCCCCTCCCGCCCCCCCTTGCGCGCAAGATGTGCATCCTTATCCAGGGCATCTTGGAGTTTCGGGCTCCCTTACCCAGACACCGGAGGTGGCGGCGGTAATATCTATGGCCGCGTTTTCATCGGTGCTCCACCGGCTTCCAGACCATGGGTCCCTTTGTAAGTCTCCTTGTCCAATGCCCTCACCGTATGGATACGAACCTTGCCCGCGCACCCCTCTTCCTCTTCCTCCCCCTCCTCCTCCTTTTCCTCCTTCCTCCCCCTCTTCCTCCTCCTCCTCCTCCTCCTCCTCCTCCCCCTCCCCCTCTTCCTCCTCCCCTCCTCCCTCCTCCTCCTCCCCCTCCTCTCCTCCTCCTCCTCCTCCTCCTCCTCCTCCTCCTCCTCCTCCTCCTCCTCCTCCCTCCCTCCTCCTCCTCCTCCTCCTCCTCCTCCTCCTCCTCCTCCTCCTCCTCCTCCTCCTCCTCCTCCTCTCCCTCCTCCTCCTCCTCCTCCTCCTCCTCTCCTGCCTCCTCCTCCTCCTCCTCCTCCCTTCCTCCCCCTCCCCCTCTTCCTCCTCCTCCCCCTCCTCCTCCTCCTCCTCCTCCTCCTCCTCCTCCTCCTCCTCCTCCTCCTCCTCCTCCTCCTCCTCCTCCTCCTCCTCCTCCTCCCTCTCTCCTCCTCCTCCTCCTCCTCCTCCTCCTCCTCCTCCTCTTCCTCCTCCTCCTCCTCCTCCTCCTCCTCCTCCTGCTCCTCCTCCTCCTCCTCCTCCTCCTCCTCCTCCTCCTCCTCCTCCTCCTCCCTCGGTGCTCCCTCCGCTGCCGCGGCGCGCGGCAATGCGCCGCTCCGCCACCGCGCTGGCCGCGGCGGGCGGCGCGGGCAGCGGGCCCCTGCGAATGCGGGTGCGGGCGCAGGGCGTGGACTTCGGGCGGCTGGCCGGCGGCGTGCTGGCACAGGCGCGGGGGTAGACGTTCGATCCATGCTCCTCTTCCTCTTCCGCCTCCGCCTCCTCCTCCTCCTATTCCTCCTCCTCCTCCTCCTTCTATTCCTTCTTCTCGTCCTCCTCCTCCTTCTCCTCCTCGTCATCCTTGTCCTCCTTCTCCTATTCCTTCTCCTTCTCCTCCTCAGCTTCCTCCTCCTCCTCCTCCTCCGCCTCCTCCTCCTCCTCCTCCGCCTTCTCCTCCTCCGCCTCCGCCTCCGCCTCCTCCTCCTCCTATTCCTTCTCCTCCTCCTATTCCTTCTCCTCCTCCCCCTCCTCCTCGTCCTCCGTCTCCTATTCCTTCTCCTTTTCCTCCTCAGCTTCCTTCTCCTTCTTCTCCTCCTTCTCCTCATTTTTCTCTTCTTCCTCCTCCTCCTTCTCCGCCTCCTCCTCCTCCTGCGCCTCTGTTTCCTCCTCCTTCGCCTCCTCCTCCTCCTCCTCACTCCCTCACTCCTCCTCACTCACTCCTCCTCACACTCCTCCTCCTCTTCCTCCTCCTCCTCCTCCTCCTCCTCCTCCTCCTCCTCCTCCTATTCCTTCTCCTCCTCCTCCTCTTCCTCCTCCTCCTCCTCCTCCTCGTCCGCGTCCGTAGCCATTTTGGCTCAAGGCCGTAGTGTTTCGCTCAGGACTTGAGATTCTGGCGTGGGGGAGGCGCGGCCCCCGGCCGCTCTCGCGCCTCCCGAGTGGCCTGCCCTGGCCTGGAGGCGCTGCTGCATACCGTGTACTGTACGGGGTTTCCCGCCTGTGCACAGCACGATTTCTTTTTCACTCTCGAGTACGGAAGGCCCATGGCGCCCTCTCATGCTTCTCAAGGCGGTACGCCGCCCTCGGGTCACAAGCAGAGACGCCAGGCGTGGGCCAAGCCATGGTATTGCAAGCACTGCTGGTCGCATCAGACAGGCGATAGGTGGTGGAACAGAGCAGATCTCGATCACTGCTCGCTGCAAGCAGCCCAAGGCGTCAGCATTTGCAGGGATCAAGCAGCCAGGCACTCCCACTGTGTCGGCGCTTAAGGCCCCAGCGCAGCCCGACCCCAAGCTCACTGCTGAGCTCAAGAGGTTGCGCGATGAAGTTACACAGCTACGGAAGAAGGAGGTCGCAACAAAGCCCAACGGCGACGCCATGGATGTCGACGAGGGCAAGGACAGCGACGCAGACCTACGCAAGGAGCTCGGGGCAGTCACCGAGAAGCTGGTGACAATTGCAGATTTGGAAGGCCCAGAGTTCGATGAGTTGCGGGAGAAGTTGCGAGCGCGTCAGACCACCTTGCGAGGACAGATCACTCGCGGCAAGTCTCTGGACACGCGGCTCAAATATATGTCCTTTCAGCACACGAAGTTGGTCAATAAGCGGGAGCGCCGGACCGAAGTGACCGAGGAGCTCAAGCAGGTGGTGGCAGAAGCGCAGAAGGCTGTGGAGGGCGCGGCCAAGGCGCTTCACGCCACAGTCACGGAAATCACGGAGTTGGAGGCCGAGCGGTGCCAGTTGGTGGCTGACGCGCCACGGGCCCCTGAGAAACCCATTGACGACGGCGCGCAGGGGCTCAAGCAGCTCCTTGCCAGCAGTCTCACGGTCGAGAAGTGTGGCGAGTTGCTCGAGGGCTTTGGTGGCAAGTCGGCTTTGGCGCAGAAGCTGCACGAGTGCTTGGCTGAGGCGGAGGCGGCGGAGGAACTGCACGGTGCTCAGCCGCGCCGCGCCGCCGAGGAGGCGAGGGAGCGGCAGCAGCAGCGGCAGCAGGAGGCCGATCAGGCCGCTCAGGCTGCTGCAGCTGCGACGGATGAGCACTGGCAGCGCTGGGGGCAAGCCATCCCGTCGGAGGCGGGCGATCCAGAGGTGCTGCGGGAGTTCTTCCGCTCGGTCGAGCAGCGGGTGCCAGATGATGAAGTTGAGTTGCGTGAAGCAGCCAAGAGGGCGGGCGCCATGTTGCCGTCGTTCGCGAAGCGGCACACGGCATCGTAGTTGGCAGTTGGCGTTGGTTGGTCTATATGTGTGCTTGCTCTCTTTTGTCGGCATCATGACGCGCATTGCTACTGTCAACACTACGTCATTCAACCCGCTTGCTGAGATGTTCGAGGCCGATGCTCCTGTGCTAGGAAATGAGCAGCCTATCGTGTGCGTGCAGGAGCATCACGTCACGGCTGCGAGCATGAGATCATGTCAAGGACGCATGAGTGCGGTCGGCGACCACGGTGCGTGGGCCCCAGCCAAAGAGGCTGACCACGGGCATGGCACGCGCGGTGGCGTGGCGGTGATTGCGCCGAAGAAGGTGCAGGTGACGGCTGGGCCGTTGCTGGCCGACATCAAAGGAGTGCTGCTGGACGGGAGACTTGTTGCGGCGCTAGTGCACATTATTTGGTTCAAAGGAGGCTCCGTGACAGTGTCAACTTATCTCCGCATCAGCGAAGAGATGGGACATAATAATGTGACGCTGCCCACGACGTTGGCTCAGTATCTGCTTAGCTTGCGAGCGCTTGGGTATGAGTGGATTATTGCAGCTGGCTGCAACATGGACCGCGCTCTGATGCAGCCGTGGGCGACTTCTAAAGGAGGAGTTCTGGTGGCGCCGTCTGCGCCCGCATGTATTCAGAGTGCACCAGGTACGACGATTGATTACTTCATCATGTCTGAGGGGGTTGCTATCCGTTCCGGAATGATGGAAATGGTGGACACTGCGACGATCTGGCCACATCGGCCTGTGCTGATGCAAGTTCAAGCCAAAGACGCAGTCTTGTGGTGCCGAGCTGCTGGTCAACCAAAGTCTCTTCCTGCGCTGGCCAAGCCAGGTTGTGGGCGGTTTCCACGTGATTGGAAGCAGTTCCATGGTGATATTCAGCATGCCACGACAGCTGATCAATTGGCAGGTTTCTGGGATTTAACGGTTCAGGGTATCGAGGCTGAGCTTCTGGGCCAGCGTGAGGTTGCTGGACCCCGCCGCCATGGTTACGAAGGCGGAGCTGGAGAGAGCCAAGCTCGTTGGAAGAAGCTCCGTGCAGTCCCACAGCACCGACAGCCTCGACCCTCGTGCGAGTATGCAGCGTGGAGTGCAGCGGCCAGGTGGGCCAGGCATCAGCGTAGTGTGCGCATCGTGCTGGAATCGTACATTCCCAACCTTGACGCGGACTTGGGCGAGCTGCCGAGGAGGTTGAAGCGCGTTGCCAAGGTCCCGATTGAGACCGAGGCCTTGCTCGGCAGGATCCAGAGGCTCGACTGGGTGTTCGCCCACCCTGACGAGCTGACGGCAAGGTTTTTCAGGTCTGGAGTTGATGTGATACGTGATCCGTCTACGCCCGGTTTCATTGAGCGAGTTTTGTCCCTGGCCCAGGAAAAGGAGGCCGTGTTTTTGGCCAGCAAAGAGGAATCCTGGCAGTCCTGGGTCAGGGAGGCGTTCTTGGACGGGGCCAAAGCTGCCCATCGTTTTACCAGGGTCCGTGGTATCCAAGAGGTGCTCACCGAGGAACATCGGATCCAACCTTCGAGCTTGCCGACGATACGTGCCGCGAATGGTCCCATATTTGGATCACTCATTCTTGCGACGATTTGAAGTTGCCGAGCGATTCGAAGGATTGGGCGAGCCTGCCGCCGCTCGGGGTCGACGATTTGAGGAGAGCGATTGCGCGATTTTCCCCGGAGACGGCGGTCGGCTGTTGTAAGATCCATCTTCGTGCGCTCCAGTACCTTTCCGATGCGATTCTAGCCGCGTCTGCGTCGCTACTGATGCAATGTGAAAGGGCGCTCGTCTGGCCGAGCAAGCGCTTGGTGTGCAGGCTTGTCGGGCTGCCAAAACCCGACGGCGGCCACAGGCTAATCGCTATTCTAGACACGATTCTGCGAGTCTAGGAACGCATTCGGCGCTCTGTGTGAGGAGTGGGATGTGGGGAGTCGTGTTCGGGGGTTTTGGGGGTCTGGGAAGGGCAGATGTGCGTTGGACTCTGCGTTCGATTTGAAACTTTTCGGCCGAGGTAGCCAGAGCCAGAGGCTGGCACTCGGTATCCCTCTTGCTAGACATGATTAAATGCTACGAAATGGTAGAGCTCTCGGTCCTGCTACAGATTTTTAGACAGGTCGGTTTCCCGCTCCGCCTTGGTTGGATGGTCATCCAGACCTATCTCGCCCCTCGGAGGATTGATGCTTTCGGCTCGCTTTCGGAGCCATTCGTTTCTTTCCAAGGGATTGTAGCAATATGCTTGGCGGCTACCTATATCATGATGGCAGTGCTGCTGCAACCAGTTAAGTTTGTGATTGAGAGATTTCCAGTCCAGGCGATAACTTTAATGGACGATGTCCCTCTGCACTGGTCAGGTCCCGACCTTGGGCGAGGTAAGGTGGTCCTTGCTGCGGCTAGGGAGTTATGCCATCTTGTGCGCCCGATTAGCCTTCTGTTGCAACCCAATAAGTCGGGGTTTGTGGCTGCCAGCTTGGCCGCTTCCAAGCATGTGGCAATGTCGGCTAAGTTGATGGGAATGCGAGGATCTGATCACATGGGAAACCTTGGCCATGATTTGTTTGACAGGCGTGCTCTCCGAACGGTGGAAGCCAAGAGGCGAGGAGGGGGCGCCGCGTCCAGGTGCTTAGGAAGTCAGCGGGCACCAAGGTTGCTGGCTTGCGGCGTACAGGCCTCGTGCCCAGCGGGGGCCACGGGGCCCCGATATCAGAAGTGACCAAGTGACGCGCTCAGAACTCTCAGGGCCTTAGCTGGGAGCCTTATGGGGGCGGGTGGAGCTTTTCGCGTCACTGGTTCCTTGTATACCCAGAAGGATCCCAGCTTTGACCCCGTAGTCGATGCTACGATCCCGCTAGTGTTCAGACGTTGCTGCTGGCTCTGGGACCGGTCGGGCGTGTTTTGGGCGCCATTCCTGGGGCCATCCAGACCGTCCCCAGGGCCGAATTGAGATTATCAGTGATCATCTCTCTGCGGTGCAAGAGGCATCGAGCTGGTCTTCCGAACTGGCTACAGATTGTCACAAGCATGCGTGCATCTGGCGAGATGTGTTTCAGTTGTGTCCAGCAGGAGCTCCGCCCAGTGAGAGGCCCCGAGTCCGCTAGACCCCAGCCCGCGGAGACCTCGACCCCCTCTTGTTTGGCCAGTGCGCTTGGAGCCTGGATCGAGCCGTGGACACTGATGTTTTCGATTATCTGGGCAACATGTGGGCCGATTTCTTTGCAGAGCTGGGGGCGAAGCAGCGTGCCATTTCTACGTCGCCACCGCCGCTTTAAAAGCGCAGTTGAAGGACGTGAAACAGACGCGCCGATTTCTGGGTCAGGTCGCTCAGTCTGTCGCGTCTCAGGCTGATTCCTCTTCAATGTCTGCGAGGCCCTGCCGTGGCCCCTTGGCGGTGCCTCAATTTTCCATCCTTTCTCACGACCTGGAGGTGGCGGAGAGTGGGTGGGTGGGTGGGGGGTGGGTGGGGGTGTACGTGGTGCCACTGCTCAGGCAAGACTTCGCTCTCTCGAGCAAAGCTTGAGCAGCCTGGCAATAAGTGTGAGCCCGCGCCGCTCCACTTGTATCTTGCAGCTGTTAGGGCCGAGCGTCACAGTGGCCTCCTCCCAAGGGCGCCTAGTGATGCTGACCGGAACGCCTGTCGTGAGCTGGGGCTCACCTAGGGTGGCCTGCGCGTGCGGGCTCTGGAAACTTTCGAGTATCGGGGCCATTGCGTGCAGGCCGCAGACAAGTTTTTGATGTGCCGCCGCTGCGGCGCCCGTGCCTCCATCGAGGCCCCAGTGTGGATGGGGCCTTTTGGCGGACTGCCGAGGCCCTGCTGAGAGGGCCTCAGTGCAGTCCTGGCGCATTGACGCTGCTCTAGCGGGTCGCGGGGTCCGCTAGTTGGTGCAGGCTACGGTGGCAGGCAGCGGCTGGTGCCGTTGTGCTGCTTGCCACCGCGGCCTGTGCCCTAGTGGCCGTCGGCATGTGCGGGGGGCTGCGGGGCCGTGACACACGGGAATCCCGCGCCCTCCATCTTTCCCCTTGCCCGCCAGCCCTCATCCGATTCGGATGTTGCGCCTCGGCCTGATCCCTGATCCCTCCTCCTCGTCCGCCTTCTCCTATTCCTTCTCCTTCTCCTCCTCAGCTTCCTTCTCCTTCTCCTCCTTCTCCTTCTCCTCCTTCTCCTCCTTCTCCTGCACCTCCTATTCTTCCTTGTCCTCCTCCTACTCCTCCTTCTCCTCTTCTTCTTTCTCCTCCTCCTCCTCCTCCTCCTTCTCTTCCTTATCATCCTCCTCTTCCTTCCTATTCCTTCTCCTTTTCCTCCTCTTCCTCATCTCCTTCTCCTTCTCCTTCTCCTTCTCCTTCTCCTTCTCCTTTTCCTTCTCCTTCTCCTTCTCCTTCTCCTTCTCCTTCTCCTTCTCCTTCTCCTTCTCCTTCTCCTTCTCCTTCTCCTTCTCCTTCTCCTTCTCCTTCTCCTTCTCCTTCTCCTTCTCCTTCTCCTTCTCCTTCTCCTTCTCCTTCTCCTATTCCTTCTCCTCCTCGCCCTTCCCCTTCATCTCTTCCTCTTCCTTCCCCTCCTCCTTTTCCTCCTTCTCCTTCTCTTTCTCCTTCTCCTTCTCCTTCTCCTTCTCCCTCTCCGTCTCCTTCTCCTTCTCCTTCCTCCTCCTCGTCCTCCTCCTCCTCCGTTTCCTCCTCGTCGTCCTCCGCTCAACAGCGAGCGACAGCCTGCTTGCAGTCGTTGGCTTCGCTCGTCGTGCTTGAGGAAATGGCGCGGGAGGGCGCGGGTGATGCGCGCCCGGCCTCTGGCCGGCACCCGGGGCGCTGTTCTGCTGCGGAACGCAAGGCGCGCCGTGCCTGGGATCGCGCCTCGGCGGACAGGGCGATCCTCAAGTTGTCGGGAGAGGTGGGCCGCTTCGATGGGCTGCTGCGTGCGGCGGAGGCGGCCCTGGTTACTGTCGTCGGCGACGCGGAGGCTGCGCAGCGTCTGCGGGCGCTCCTTCCCGCATTGCTGGCGATGCTTCGAGGCGAGCCGCCTACGTGGCTGGAGAGGCTGCGGCGCAACGTCGCCCTCCACGCTGACGCTTCGGGCATCGACGTGGCGGCGGCGGACGCTGCCTTGCTTCGCCAGGGCCAGGGCGGGCCCCGCCTCGGAGTGCGACGGGGCGACGTGGGTCGTGGCGCTGCCAGCCTCTCCGCGGACGCCGAGGTGTTCGTGCCTCGCGGCGTGGGCGACATGGGCGGCGGCGACGAGGAGCTCGAGTACCAGTTCGACGCAGGCTCGGCCACGGTCCCGTCGGTGTGGCCTGGGCGGGCTCTGGGAGGTCTGCGAGTCCCCACCGTTGGTGCACGATGCCTGCTCGGACTTTGTGGAGAAAGCCTTGCCCTCGATGCTGAAGGAGGCTGGCAGCACGGGATCCGCCTCCGTGTGCGTGCTCGAGGTTGCCCCTGGTACTTGGGAGCCTTTGGAGGGCTCCCCCGTGGGCGTGGACGATGCGGAGTCCGTCATAGCAGATGTCGTGGACGAGGTGACGCACCTTTCCGACGAGCAGTTCCCCGTGCAAGAGTCGCAGGGCTTCAAGTTCGCCGCTTCGCCGTGCTCGGTATTCTGTGGTCTGGGCGAGGAGTCGACGGGTCCCTCGAAGCGCAAGGGGGCTGCCTCGCATTGAGCAGCGGGCGCCTTCGCCTCCTCGTAGTGTACCGTTCAGTTTCTCGCAGGAGCAGTTTTGTTCCTCAACGATCAAGCCGCCAGATCCAAACGCAGAGTGCCACCAACAGTGATCATCATCGAAGTGACCTTGCTCGAGGTCTGCCTGTCGGATGGTGGCTTCCAGTATGGAGTGTCCTTCGTGCTGTACGTGTCTTTCGGCTTCTTCCTCGTGGTTTTCGCGATGCTCGAGGGCGTGCCGCACGAGGGACTTTGAGCAGCGCAGCGGTAAAACAAATCCCCGTCGTCCTCCGCTTCCTCCTCCTCGTCCTCCTCTTCCTCCGCTTCTCCTCCTCCTCCTCTTCCTCTTCCTTCTCTTCCTCCTCCTTCTTCTGAGGAGAGCGCCACAGCCTGACAATCGTCCCACAAGTCAGTTTGAGATGCGCGGAGATCTCTCAGGCCATGGTTCATTGCATGATTTTGCTATCGCAGGTCGTCTCTTGTAGTGTTCGCAGTTTGCCTGGCGACGTTTTGATTCGCACAGTGGTCGAGGCCGAATCAGGTGAAATTCTTTGTTCGTGCTCCTGCCTCCTCCACATATATACAGGCGCCAGGGTCGATGTTTGATCCACACCCGTGCTGCTGCCTCCAACTGGCCGGCAGGGGGGGCAGGGTATGAATGAAGTACCGAGGAATTAATAGGGACATACGCATAACATTTTGGAGGTCCGTTCCGATTTCTTGGATCGGCGGTGGACGCCATTCCGTGGTGCGCGGAGCGCGTAAGGGGCGTCGCCGGAAGCGCCGCCGGGTGGCCGCCAGCGCCGATCCGAGAAATCCGCGCGGACTTTCCGAAAGTTTGTGGTCATTCTTTCAGTGCCCCGACAAAAGATGGCATCCACAGGCTGGATTTTCAGCCATGCCCCCCCCCTACCGCCCCCAATGTTAAGTCGGGCGTGTCCCTCTACAGGAGGAATAGTCCAAAGTAGTTAAGAAATAGTCTGGGGACAATCATCTGGGCATTTTCTGATTTTTTAATATATATATATATATATATTTCCGTCTAAAATCCCTTTGTAGGGGGACAGGCCCGACTCGACCTCAATGGATGGCGTCTCGATCGCCGGCAGGCGCGGGCGCAGCTCGGCACGGACGTGGACGCCGCTGGCGACCTGGCCGTGAGCAACGCCGTCAAGGCGCTCGCGCTCGCAAACCTGTTCGCGAAACAGGAGTTCACCGCCCACCAAAGCACCCCCACCCAGCCCGAAGGCGCCCCGATGTGCCCTCCATTTCCAGTGTGTGGGGGGGTCGGGGAACATGGAAAGAATACATTTGGAGCCCTCCCCCCCCCCAACCCGAAATTCGGGTCTTCGGGTTGGGTTGGGGTGGTTTGGCAGACAGTCAGGAGTCCTCGCACGGCGTGGTCTTTGTCCCGTTGCTCGTGGTGGGCGACGGTGGCGTCGAGGGCGCGGCCGCGGGCGAGCGCAAGCTGGTGCGTCCGGTGGCAAGTCGTGGGAGCCTCGTAGGGCCTCGTGATGCCGTCGTTAGGGTGTGTCGGCGTCTTGGTAATCGATGGGGTAATGATGGGGTAGCTTCGATTTGGCGTCGATTAGCGTCGAGTAGCGTCGATTAGTGTCGATGGATTTAGCGTCGCTTAGCGTCGATTCGCGAGAGCCAGCAAGATGGTACCGGACAGCTCCCAGGAGTTGCCAAAGAAGGTGCGCCTGTCGGTGAGCCCCCGGCGGCTTCACTCTGCAGCTGGGGCGGGCGCGGTCGCCTACCCCGAGGACTCGGGAGCCCCCAAACGGTTCGGGGACCACACCGTGCCGTGAGTCGTTGGGGATTTGGGGTGGCCAAGCGGTTTTGGGGCTTGGCTCTTTCTCCAAGGACGCCTCGGGGGACTGGTGCCTCCAAGGTCCCAAAACCGTGAGGTGGCGGACCATTCGGTGAGACTAGGCTTCCTGGGCGGGGCGGGGTCCGAGTAGATGGGATCGGAGGATCGCGCCGCATGCCGATGCAGCGGCGATGTGGCGCGATGGGGAGGCCGATTTTCTCCGCCCCGACGTCGCCGATCTATCGCCGACGTCGCCAACGTATCGCCGATGCATCGGTGGTGCATCGACGACACGGCGCGATCCTCCGACCCCATCTGCTCCGACCCCATCTGGGAGGCCTCTAGTGAGGTCTTCGGAGGTGCCGAGGTCACCGCGCTCCGGGGCGGGGATTTATCTATAACCACCGCCTGGAGGATCGATTTTCTGGGACCTAGGCAGGCGGTGGATTTGGACATATTCGGGCCGCCTCGGGCCCCACATACATACATACATACATACATACATACATACATACATACATACATACATACATACATACATACATACATACATACATACATACATACATACATACATACATACATACATACATACATACATACATACATACATACATACATACATACATACATACATACATACATACATTACTTACTTACATACATACATACACACACATACATACATGCATACATACATACATACATACATGCATGTATGCATACATACATACACATACATACATACATACATGCATACATACATACATACATGCATGCATACATACATACATACATGCATGCATGCATACATACATACATACACACATGCATGCATGCATGCATACATACATACATACACACATACACACATACAAATATACAAACATACATGCATACATACATTCATACATACATACATACACACATACATATATACACATACATACACACATACATACGTACGAACATACACACATACATACATACATGCATACAACCATAAACACAACAGACATACAAGCATACACACATTAACACATGCAAACACATACACACATACACATACATACATCCATCCATCCATCCATCCATCCATCCATCCATACATACATACATACATACATACATACTGTGAAGACTCTATAGCCTGTGAAGACGCTTTTCCTGGTGAAGACGCTATTCCGGGCGAAGACGTTATTCCGGGTGAAGACGTAGTTCCTTGTGAAGACGCTATTCCCGGTGAAGACGCTAGTCCCGGTGAAGACTCTATAGCCTATGAAGACGCTATTCCTGGTGAAGACGCTATTCCGGGTGAAGACGCCATTCAGGGTGAAGGCGCTATTTTGGCTGACGACGCTATTCCGGGTGAAAAAGCTATTCCGGGTGAAGACGCTATTCCCGTTGAAGACGCCATTCTTTGTGAAGACGCTATTCTCTTGTAAAGACGCTATTCCGTGTGAAGACGCGATTCTGGGTGAAGACGCTATTCCCGGTGAAGACTCCTATAGCCTGTGAAGACGCTATTTTTGGTGAAGACGCTATTCCGGGCGAAGACGTTATTCCGGGTGAAGACGCAGTTCCTTGTGAAGACACTATTCCCGGTGAAGACGCTAGTCCTGGTGAAGCCTCTTTAGCCTATGAAGACGCTATTCCTGGTGAAGACGCTATTCCGGGTGAAGACGCCACTCCGGGTGAAGACGCTATTTTGGTTGACGACGCTATTCCGGGTGAAAAAGCTATTCCGGGTGAAGACGCTATTCCCGTTGAAGACGCCATTCTTTGTGAAGACGCTATTCCCTTGTAAAGACGCTACTCCGTGTGAAGACACGATTCTGGGTGAAGACGCTATTCCTGGTGAAGACGCTATTCCCGGTGAAGGCGCTATTCCGGGTGACGCTGTTCCCGGTGAAGACGCTATTCCCGGTGAAGACGCTATTTAGGTGAGAACGCTATTCCAGGTGAAGACGCGATTCTGGCTGAAGACGGTTCTCCGGGTGAAGACGCTGTTCCCGGTGAAGACGCTATTCCCAGTGAAGACGCTATTTAGGTGAGAACGCTATTCCAGGTGAAGACGCGATTCTGGCTGAAGACGGTACTCCGGGTGAAGACGCTATTCCGGGTGAAGACGCTATTCCCGGTGAAGATGCTATTCTTTGTGAGGACGCTATTCCCGGTGAAGACGCTATTCGGGGTTAAGACGCTATTCCCTGTGAAGATGCTCTTTTTCTTCACCAGGCCCAGTATTCAACGTGCTCCCCTCCCAATTGTAATTTGAAAGTGCAATTTTATTACGCCTTCCGTGCCTAACACAACGCGCGCCCCATCTGCTGTGCGACACCCTCTGCTAGGCAAGACCCCTCCCCAAGTGAATAAAACACGTCCTTGGTGCCCCATCTGCTGTGCAACACCCTTTTCTGGGCAAGACCCCATACCGGAGGACCCCTCCCCAAGTTGATTCAAACAAAATATTTGGTGCTAGACGTGCCCCATCTGCTGTGCGGCACCCTCTGCTCGGCAAGATTTCTCCCCAAGTTGGTAAAACAAGACCGTGATGTTAGACGTGCCCCATGTGCTGCGCGGCGCCTTCGGCTAGGCAAGACGCCTCCCCAAGTTGATGAAACAAATAATCCTTGGTGCTAGATGTGCCCCTTTGCTGTGCGGCACCCTCTGCTAGGCAAGAGCCACCCCCAAGTTGATAACAACAAATAATCATTGGTGCTAGACGTGCCTCATTTGCAGTGTGGCACCTTTTGTTGGGCAATGGCCTTCCCCAAGTTGAATTAATTTATAAAGATTCCTTGGTGCTAGGCGTGCCCCACCTGCTGTGCGGCACCCTCTGCTAGGCAAGACCCCTCCCCAAGTTGATTCAAAAAAGAATCCTTGGTGCTACACGTGCCCCATCTGCTGAACGACACCTTCTGCTAGGAAAGACATCTGTTGTGCGGCACCTTCTGCTAGGCAAGACCCTTCCTCAAGTTGCTTTAAAAAGGAATCCTTGGTGCTAGATGTGCCTCTTTGCTGTGCGGCACACTCTCCAAGGTGAGCCCCTTTGCTGTGCGGCACCTTCTGCTGGGCAAGACCCTTCCCCAACTTGATTTAAACAGAATCCCTGGTGCTAGACATGCCCTTTTGCTGTGCGGCACCTTTGCTAGGCAAGACCCCTCGCCAAGTTGATTAAAAATGAATCCTTGGTGCTGGACATGCCCCTTTGCTGTGCGGCACACTCTGATAGGCAAGAACCCTCCCCAAGTTGACTAAACAAGAATCATTGGTGCTAGGCGTGCCCCATCTGTTGTGCGGCACCTTCTGCTAGGCAAGACCCTTCCTCAAGTTGCTTTAAAAAGGAATCCTTGGTGCTAGATGTGCCTCTTTGCTGTGCGGCACACTCTCCAAGGTGAGCCCCTTTGCTGTGCGGCACCTTCTGCTGGGCAAGACCCTTCCCCAACTTGATTTAAACAGAATCCCTGGTGCTAGACATGCCCTTTTGCTGTGCGGCACCTTTGCTAGGCAAGACCCCTCGTCAAGTTGATTAAAAATGAATCCTTGGTGCTGGACATGCCCCTTTGCTGTGCGGCACACTCTGATAGGCAAGAACCCTCCCCAAGTTGATTAAACAAGAATCATTGGTGCTAGGCGTGCCCCATCTGTTGTGCGGCACCTTCTGCTAGGCAAGACCCTTCCCTAAGTTGATCAAGGCAGAATCCCTGGTGCTAGACATGCCTTTTGCTGTGCGGCACCCTCTGCTGGGCCAGACCCCTCGCCAAGTTGATTCAAAAAAGAATCCTTGGTGCTAGATGTGCTCCTTTGCTGTGCGGCACCCTCTGATAGGCAAGAGCCCTCCTCAAGTTGATTAACAAGTAATCATTGGTGCTAGGCGTGCCCTACCTGCTGTGCGGCACCTTCTGCTAGATAAGACCCCTCCCCAAGTTGATTAACAAAAAATCCTAAGAGGCTCCAAAACGGCCCCCCAGGAGGCTTCACAACAGCTTCCAAGAGCCCGACGAGAAACCTCCCAAGAGACCCCCAAACGAACATCCAGGAGGCCTTGGACCCGCAACACAGCCCCATCGGGTGGCGGCCGCCGGCGGCGGCGGGGGCGGCCGACGAGAAACAGGTTTCTCGTCGGGCTCTGGGGTGCTGTTTTGAAGCCTCCCGGGGGGCCGTTTTTCGTTTGGTTTTCTTGGGGGCCTCATGGGGCCTCCTGGGTGTATCTCGAGGCCTCCCAGGACCTTCTTGAGGCGGACTGCCCCAGGAGCCCGCAGGATGGATCCGTTGGAAGCGTGTCACTGGTGCGGCGCGGTCCGGGTGGCTTCACAATCCTTTTAAGGTTTAACGTATGTGTCTATAGATTGGTCCTCTCCTGGGGCTTCTTGGGGCCTCCGGGGGCTTCTGGGGCCTCCTGGAGCTTCCTGCGGCTTTCTGGGGCTTCCTGGAGTCTCCTAGAGCTTCCTGGGGCCTCCCGGGGCTTCCCGGGGCTTGCTGGGACCTCCTGGTGCCTTCTGGGGTTGTCTTGGCCCCTCCCAGTACCTCCTGGAGTTGTCTTGGCCCTCTCCTGGGGCGCGAATCCTTTGTTTTAACCGTATGTGCCAATAGATTGGCCTTCTCTTGGGGCACGAATCCATTGTGTTTCACGTATGTGCCTATAGATTGGCCTACTCTTGGGGTGCGAATATTTAGTGTTTTACGTGCGTGCTTATACATAGTGGCCGTATCATGGAGCGCGAATCCTCAGCGTGTTACGTGATGCGTAGAGATTTGCCTGTTTGAGGGGCGCGAATCCTTTGTGTTTTACACATGTGCGTATAGGTTGACCCTCTTCTAGGGCGCGGGTCCTGTGTGTGTTCACGTGTATGCCTATAGCTTGGCCCTTTCCAGGGGCACGGGTCTTTCGTGTTTTACGCATTTGCTGATAGATTTGCCCTCCCCTGGGGCACGAGCCCTGCGTGTTTTACGTATGCGCCTATGGATTTGCCCTCTCCTGGGGCACGACCCCTTCGTGCTTTACGTATGTGCCTATATATTCGCCCTCTCCTGGAGCACGACTCCTTCGTGTCTTACGTGTGTGCATATAGATTGGCCTTCCCCTGGGGCACGAATCCTTTTGTGTTCAACGTATGTGCCAATAGATCGGCCTTCTCTTGGAACACGAATCCTCTTAGTGTTTTACGTATGTGCCTATGGTTTGACCCTCTCCTAGGGCGCGAATCTTTCGTGCTTCACGTGCGTGCTGATAGAGTGGCCGTATCATGGGAGACGAATCCTTACCGTGATTGGCCCTCTCCTGGGGCACGATCCCTTTCCGGGGGCACGAATCTTTTGCGTTTTACGTATTTGCTTATAGATTTGCCCTCCCCTGGGGCACGAACCCTGCGAGGCGTCACGAGCTTCACTGGGCGTCAGGGTAATAGAGTCTTCGGGCCGAATAGAGGCTTCAGGCCGAATAGAGGCTTCACCAGCTTCAGTGGGCGTCGAGGGAATAGAGGCTTCAGGACGAATAGAGGTTCACCAGCTTTAATGGGCGTCAGGGGAATAGAGGCTTCAGACCGAATAGAGGCTTCACGAGCTTCAATGGGCGTCAGGCGTCAGGGGAATAGAGGCTTCAGGCCGAATAGAGGCTTCACGAGCTTCAATGGGCGTCAACGGAATAGAGGCTTCAGGCCGAATAGAGGCTTCACGAGTTTCAAAGGGCGTCAGGGGAATAGAGGCATCAGGCCGAATAGAGGTTCACCAGCTTCAATGGGCGTCAGGGGAATAAAGGCTTCAGGCCGAATAGAGGCTTCACCAGCTTCAGTGGGCGTCAGGGGAATAGAGGCTTCATGCCGAATAGAGACGTCACGAGCTTCACCGGGCGTCAGCGGAATAGAGGCTTCAGCCGAATAGGCGCGTTTAGGGTCGCCATCCCACAAGTGCGTCGCAATTCGTAGGCCGAATAGAGGCGTCACGCACGCGCCGAATGCAAGCTTCAGGCCGAATAGAGGCTTCAGGCCGAATAGAGGCTTCACAAGCTTCAATGGGCGTCAACGGAATAGAGGCTTCAGGCTGAATAGAGGTCACGGGCTTTACCAGGCGTCAGCGGAATAGAGGCGTCACCGCAGCTCCTTGGGGGAATAGCGTCTTCAAATAGCGTCTTCGGCGCCGGCTCGAACGGGGACACCCCCAGGCCAGGCCCCTGTATATATATATACACATTTATATATATGGAAGAGACTGGAATCACGAGTTAGAAATTATTAACTCGCGAGTTAATACTTTTTGATCGCCGGTATACATATACCCCCGAGAGAAAAGTATTATTCTGCGAGTTAATACTTTTGGTTCGAGTGTATACATATACCACTTATAGAAAAGTATTAACTCGCGAGCTAACTCTTAAAAGCCTACAAAGTTACTAGGTCCAGACTTCATGATCATTTTTTGTGAGCATCAAATTACTCAACAGGTTCTTCAAGCTTAGATTGCCGGCTGGTTTCCCGGAAGTATTCCCAGGAGCTTACATGCGCGTGTTCTACAGAGGATTCGTAGCAGTTATGGAGCAGAATTCCGGCAGCGAGGGATCAAAGGCTGCTAAGTTTACCGATTTTCGGTAGGGCCCGGGCAAAGGAAAATTAGGTCGATACATGTTATTTATCGACATTATTACTTCATATATTGCTAATGTTTCGAACACGGTAAATGTAATTAGCTCGTAGTGTAAGAATCAAGTTTATTCAGCAATTTCCTGTGACTATCATCCCATTTTAAGTGTTTTGTCTATTCCAGTAGAGAGAATGTATTCCATAGGATCTTATTTCTTGTTGTTGTGGGCGATGCAGTGATATTGTGAGCCACCTGTACAGGCGCGTGCATTTCAATTACAGATCGTTTCGTTATTCAATGAGTCTCTCTATGAAGCGATTCCTGCGAACGAAGTTCGATCGAGCAGCGCCGGCCAACTTCTCGATGTCGTTCCTCTACAAATCTGGGATGCCCGGAACAAGAGGCGATGAAGGGTAACCAAGGTTGACTGTTTACCGCTGGTTCCGAGTTTTTTTTTTTTTTTTTTTTTTGTTTTTTTTTTTTTTGTTTTTTTGTTTCTTCCCACCAGTTTTTAATGTTTAGAGCCGCAGCCCTGAGGGAATCTAAGCACGGGAAAGACCGAGAGGGCAGAGAGATAAAAAGCGGCCTATTTCAGATTGATGGCGATTCGGTTTCTTTACATCACCAGATATGTTATTACGTGAAATGGTGTATACTTACATTCGGCATACCGATGTGTACGTACACTATTTACCTTTTTTCATTATACAATAGGATTAAAAGTTTCGGGTGGTTTGCAAGTAATGTCACGATTGCATAAAAACGTGGTGTATCTTTGCCAGAGAAATTATCATTAAAGTATAGGAAAATTGTTTTCGTAACGTGAATCAATATGACAGAGCGTCGAATTACAAGCCAGGGGATCAAGAGTAAAGTATACATCAATCCTCTTATGTCGCAAAATGCCTTCGTAATTTCCACATGTTCTTGGAGATCTCAACAAGCAAAGCGCGAACGGAAGCAGCAATAATTCGCAAATTAGTTGGGCAATGCGCAGTTCAGGTTTGCAAGTAATGCGCCTATTTGCGTGGTGTGTGGCGTTCTTTTATACGAGAGTGACTTGTATTGCTTCCGTAAGAGCCTTAGCGGCGGAGCTAGAAGAGTAATTCCGGCGCGTTCGGAAGCCAGTTGAAAAAAAGGTCGACGGAAGTTTGGGAATTTTGGATTTTTGAATTCGATTTCTCAGAATTGACTCGTTGGTTAGAGCTCTAGTATTGTTCCCATGATGTTCAATTTTTTTCCGCTCGCCATCGGAATCTTAGTTCGACCGGGTACGCATTATTACCAGAAAGCGCAGAGGCGGAGATCGGTTCTTTCGACGCATCTTGACAGGTGTTGTCGATTTTCTGCACTTATCTCGAGTTGTAGGGCTACATATGGTCTCCAGCGTCTAGAAGTTTGAATTCGCTACCAGAGCCTGGATTGCAGAACTAAATATTTACTCTATCGATTATTGTTGAGTAGTGGTGGTTTTTTAGTTCCCTGGAGCTGCAGATGAGCTAGAGAGCTTCGAAGCAATCACGAGGAAATCATCATACGCGCCAGTTGAAAGTATCCAGACGCCTGAATTCAGTTTGCTATGTGCTTTCGGGTTGAACAAGTCTTCGTACTCCGCTATTTTCTGGAAGATGGTATTGTTTTTCCTGATTGCTTTCGTATTGCAAATGCGCTACAGAGTTGTTCAGCAGTCGGAAGGGAATCGTCAGAGGCGCTAGTTAAAAGCATCCAGACGCTTGATATCCGTTTGTTCTCAGCGTGGAGCCGAGCATCTATTCGCACTCTACTGATTCTCTGGAGATGGTATTGGTTTTGTTCAAGCTATTCGAGTTGCAAACGAGATACAGAGTTGTTTGGGACAGCAATCGAAGGGGAATAATCAGACGCGGTATTGTGAATTATCTAGATGCTTGTACTCAGTTTGCTATCAGAGCTGGAACCAAACAAACCATTCGTGCTCTCGTATTTTTTCCCGGAGGTTGTGATGGTTTCCTTTACGCTCTGGCGCCCTGCATGAGAGCCCTCGCGCGCGCAATGCGAGATTGCCGCGTAAGGTCTACGAGTTCACGCCGCAGGATACATTGGAGTGCACACATTTCAGTACCGAAGCGCCCCAAACAGCAAATGTGAGGCCAGGACATTCGAGCACCGAAACCATAGAGGATACATTTGAGTACGGAAACGCTACAACATTGAGCACCAAACCGCCACATAACACTTTACGCCGCAGAACACATGTAGTCTCGAAACGCAGCAAAGAGCAGCACCGAATCGCCACAAAACGGAGCAGAGTTTTGAGTTCCGAAACGCCCCAAAAAGCAAATATGAGTACCGATAACCAGGATTCGTTTCAGCACCGAAATCGCAGAGAATACATTTGAGTATCGAAGCGCCCTCCCAGGCGCTCCCAGGCGCAGAAGGGCTTCCAGGCGCTCCCAGGCGTTCCCAGGCGTTCCCAGGCGCTCCCAAGCGCTCCCAGGCGCTCCAAGCGCTGTCA
>CAUYUJ010003195.1:42500-45000 GCA_963575745.1 Prorocentrum cordatum
ATGTATATATGTATAGATGTATATGTATATATGTATAGGTATACGTATACGTATATGTATATGTATATGTATATGTATATATATACATATACATATGTGTATGTGTATGCATATGTATATGTAGACGTATATGTATATGTACATGTATTTGTTTTGTATGTGTATATGTATATGTATATGTATATGTATATGTATATGTAGATGTAGATGTATATGTAGATGTATATGTATATGTAGATGTAGATGTATATGTATATGTATAAGTGCATGTATATGTGTATGTATATGTACATGTATATGTATGTGTGTACATACATGCGTCTTTACATGTACACACACATATATATATGCATATGTATTTATATATATATGTATATCTGTATATATATATACACATGTGTGTATGTAGATATGCACGTACATATCCATACCACACCCACCGCCCCCTGGGGTTCAGGACTTCAGTTCCCCATCCGGTGGATATGGATGGCCCCCGCACGAGGACGGCGAGGACTGGTCGCAGGGCGGCATCTACGTGCCGGCCGATGCCGCGGCCGCTGGCAGGGGCGGCGGCGCCGCTGACCGGGCTGGCCCCGCGACGTCGTCCGGCCGGGGCACCGAGGAGTCGTGGGCTGAGGTACGACGCTGACGCCGACGTCGCCGACGCCGACGACGACGACGATGACGATGACGACGACGCCGACGCCGACGACGACGACGGCGGCGCTGACGACTACGACGACGTCGACGACGTTCTTGACACCGCGTGGGTCGGTCAAACCGGAACGTCGTCGTCGTCGTCGTCGTCGTCGGAGTCAGGGACCAGCACCGACGTCATTACCGTATAGCCAGGGCATCAGGCAGGGCTCATCTCGCCTCCTCCGACTCGATTCGGTTTGACTTCGATGGCTTCCGATGCGGATTCGGTTCGGCTTCGGGTTCCGAGATTTGGATTCCGATATCTGTGGAGGCCTTACTAGCCTGCCGATTTCCGCCGATTCGACTTTTCCCGACTTGGCTGCCGATTTCCTCCGATCCCATTAATTTCGGTCGCCGATCCGATTTTTCGATTCGATTCTGGGAACTCCTGTCCAGGTAAGGTGGGCCGGTTAGTTATAGGGCCCCAAAGCCAGCCAACATGCCGGAGTCGCTAAACCGGATCTGCCGTAGCTCGTGTTTTTTTTTCGGGTGGCGGCAGTGCTGGTCAGTGGAGCAGGGTGGGGGATGCGCCACCGAGCACACCAGACCCGGTCCTGCCGATGCCTCACCAGACCCAGTCCTGCCGATGCCCGATCCACGGTCTCGCGGGCCGGGCCCTCGGGCCGCGACCCCGTGGATACGGGGCGCTCTTTCGCGGAGGTCCCGCGGGGAGCGTGTCCACGCGACCGCGCATCCGCGTGGTCGCGCCCTCGGCGGCCAGACCGCGAGGGTGCGGACATGCGGGTATGTTCGCCGCTCGTGAAAGGAGGCTGCCGCCGGCAGCCCGGCTGCGCCGTCCCGCCTGGCGCGCACCGTGGTCGGCGAGTGGCTGCGCCACGCCGCGCCGGAGCTGCGGAGAGTCGCGAGGGGAGGGGGGGGGCAGCACCTTTCGGAGGAGGAGGAGGGGGAGGAGGAGGGGGAGGAGGAGGAGGAGGAGGAGGAGAGGAGGAGGAGGAGGAGGAGGAGGAGGAGGAAGAGGACCACGGAGCCCCCCCCTCCTCTAACTGTTAGAGGAGGGGGGGGCTCCGTGGTCCTCTTTTGTAACCCTCCTGGGGGGGGCCGTCGGCCTCGACATCCGTCGAAAGGTCGTCGATACGGCGGGTCCCCCCACGGGGGCAAGGAACGCGACTTCCCCAGCTGTTGCTGGTCGGTGGATGGGAGAGAAGACATCGAAAACTTCAGCATATACATTACCAGTGGCTGGGGGGCCGTTTTTCAGTCCCAGGGCTTTTGGAGGGTCGGGGACGACGTCGGGGTGCTGTGGTGTGTACTCTCTTCCCCGCTTCCCCGGGGAAGCAACGACAAATGTATGCACCAGGCTCCCGCACACACCAGGATCCGCCTTACCGAGCGAGTTTCAGTGCGGGGCCGGAAAAAGCGTCGGCTCCCTAAAGACAGGCTCAGGCTCTTTGTGTGGGGGCCGAGGGCTTACTGTCGGGCCCCCTCGGGGGCCCTCGGTCGCCACGGCGGGGCTCGCCTCGAAATGCTGGTAAGAGCGCGCTCCAGGAGACTGGGCATAAGAGGACCCACCCCTTTCGGCGCCGCGGCACAAGCCACCACGGGAGTTGTTGTTGTCGTTGTCGTTGTTGTCGTTGTTGTTGTCGTGGTTGTTGTTGTTGTTGTCGTTGTTGTCGTTGTCGTTGTGTTGTTGTTGTGGTTGTGGTTGTGGTTGGTGTTGTTGTTCTTGTGGTTGTTGTTGTTCTTGCTGTTGTTGTTGTCGTTGTCGCTGTTGTTGTTGTTGTTGTTGTTGGTGTTGTTGTTGTTGTTGTTGTTGTTGTTGTTGTTGTTGTTGTTGTTGTTG
>CAUYUJ010003195.1:50000-52500 GCA_963575745.1 Prorocentrum cordatum
GCGCGGCCGCGGACCTCGGAGCACGCCGCGGGGGCCGCTCCATCCCGCGGCAGGGGCGGGGCGAGGGAGAGGCGCGGGGGGCGGCGCGGGGGGCGCCACTGGCGCTGGCTGGTGGAGCCGCAGCTCGGGCCAGCTGGCGCTAGGAGGAGGAGGAGGAGGAGGAGGAGGAGGAGGCGGAGGAGGAGGAGGAAAAGGAGGAGGAGGAGGAGGAGGAGGAGGAGGAGGAGGAGGAGGACGAGGAGGAGGAGGATCCGCAGCTGCCTTTCACAAACTATGGGGGTGGGATCATGGCACATGGGGGTGTTCAACTTGCGGGACAGGCCACGCGGAGCCACTGCTACGAGGTTGCAAGCCTCCCCCCAGCTGGTGGGAAGCCCAGAGTGGCTCCCAGTCACGTCACGAGTACCGATTGTTCGCCTCTGCGGGTGACGGTCCTCTGCGGTGGCCGGGGGTCTTCTCGACGGGTTCCCTATGGCTAAGGGGAGAGGCCCTTGCACCCTCAACACTGTCGAGAGTGTCCCAACACCGACCGACGGCAACCATGGCTAGGTCCAGAGCGGCTGCGTTACCAGCAACCTCGAGTCCGCCGTGGCACACCTGCCAGTGCCCTCCCTCACCAGGGATCGCCTGGCTCCTAATTTGATCATCCCCCCATGGCCGACCGGCCCCACGGCGGGTTGGCAGCGTCCGTGCGACCTTCATGCAATCAGTGCCTCAGTGCCCCAGGATGCGGAGGAGGAGGATGTCGATGATGATGATGCTGCGGATGATGATGATCATGATGAGGATGTTGATGAGGCTGATGATGCTGGTGCTGATGATGCTGATGATAATGACGATGATGATGACGATGAAGATGATGATAGTGATGATGATGAGGATTCTGATGACGATGAAGATGATCATGCTTATGCTGATGATGCTGATGATGATTGTGAGGAGCATGATGATGATGATGCTGATGATGAAGATGATGAAGATGATGCTGATTATGCTGATGATGCTGATGATGCTGATGCTGATGATGCTGATGATGATGCTGATGATGAAAATGATGATGACGATGATGATGATGATGATGATGATGAGAAGGAGGAGGAGGATGCTGATGATGCTGATGATGATGCTGTCGATGATAAGCATGAAGATGATGCTGATGATGCTGATGCTGATGCTGATGCTGCTGATGACGATGACGATGAAGGTGAAGATGATGGTGCTGATGATGAGGATGATGATGCTGATGATGATGAGGATGATGATGAAGATGATGATGCTAATGCTGATGATGCTGATGATGATGCTGATGATGATGCTGATGATGATGAAGATGAGGATGAGGAGGAGGATGCTGATGATGCTGATGATGATAATGTTGATGATGCTGATAATGATGCTGATGATGATGACGATGAAGACGGTCATGCTGACGATGATTATGCTGATGATGATGCTGATGCTGATGCTGATGATGCTGCTGATGATGATGATGATAATGATGTTGCTGATTCTGATGCTGATGATGATGCTGCTGATGATGATGTTGATGATGAGGAGGGTTATAAGGAGAAATTGGAGAAGGATGCTGATGATGCTGCTGATGATGATGTTTGATGATGATCTTGTTGATGATGATGATCATGACGCCGATGCTGATGAGGATGTTGATGATGACGATGAAGAAGATGATGATGATGACGAGGATGCGGATGATGATGATGCTGATGATGTTGATGATGATCAGGATGATACTGATGGTGATGATGATGATGCTGATGATGCTGATGATGACGATGATGATGACGATGATGATGATGCTGATGATGATGCTGATGATGATGATGGCGATGATGAAGATGATGATGATGCTGATGCTGATGATGCTGATGCTGATGCTGATGATGACGATGACGAAGATGATGATGACGAGGAGGAGGAGGATGGTGATGGTGATGCTGATGATGATGCTGATGATGATTATGATGACGATGAAGATCATGCTGATTATGCTGATGATGTTGATGTTGAAGATGATCAAATTGGTGATGATGATGATGAGGAGGAGGAGCATCAGGATGATGTTGATGCTGATGATGACGATGAGGACGATGAGGATGATGATGCTGATGATGATGACGATGATGATGCTGATGGCGATGATGCTGATGCTGCTGCTGATGATGAAGATGATGATGACGATGATGATGCTGATGAGAAGGAGGAGGAGGATGCTGATGATGACGATGATGGTGATGATGATGCTGTTGTTGATGATGCTGAGGATGATGATGCTGATGATGCTGATGCTGATGATGCTTATGATGATGCTGATAATGCTCACGTTGAAGATGATGATGCTGATGATAAGGATGATGATGATGCTGATGATGAGGAACATGAAAGTAATGATTTTCATGCTGATGATGCTGATGATGCTGATGATGATGATGAGGAGGAGGAGGATGATGCTGATGATGATGCTGATGATGATGATGTTGGT
>CAUYUJ010003195.1:55000-57500 GCA_963575745.1 Prorocentrum cordatum
CTGACCTAACAAGGGGGTCCAGCGACAAGGGGGTGGTGCAAAAGATTTGGTGCAATACATGTGTGGGGTTGCAATACATTTGGGGCGTGCAATACATTCCGGGGCGCAAAATGTACTGCTGGATTCTCGCGTGCAATGCATTAGTTGCAATACAATGCAATACAATTCTCCGGCGCAATGCATTTGCAATACAGTTGCCCCAAATCTATCGCACCACCCCCTTTGCAGCTGGACCCCCTCTTGGGTCACCCCAAACATGCGAGCGATGACATCGGATGTCTGCGTCTCGGGGGCCCGTCGCCCACGCCCGGCTCTCGGGCCGCAGCTCGGGATCCGACGGCTGCCGCTCCCCAGCAAGGGCCCCTCGGCGAGGCGCAGCCGCTGGGGAGCACCTCTCGGGGGCCCGAAGGCCGCCAGGCGCCCCCCTCCCACGAGGGCCCCCGAGCCGAGGGCTTCCCGGGAGCCCGTGGGATCGTTCGGCCGAGAGGCTGCCAGAAGCCACCTGGGCAACGCAAGAAAAAGGGGCCGTCTGCGCCGACATCGGCGCGTAGGCTGCTCGCGTAAGGTCGCGCGTAAGCGCCCCCGCTTCCAACGTGGCGTGCCGCGCCAGCGGCCCGCGTAAGCCGCCGCGTAAGGTCGCTACAGTGCCGTTTTCAATACATGCTCCGCGAGCGGATCATGTATTTAAAAAGGCAAGGATTTAGTATTAAAAACACCGATGAGTTCATGCACATATTTATTCATACATTAATCATGTAGTAAAAATCATACATGTTTGAAAATCCTATGTATTAAAAACTGCCCTGTACGCCATCTCGCGTAAGACCTGTTTTTCTTCGTCGCCCACCCGTGGTGGTGACGAGCGTCCTCAAGCCGAGCGCGATGGGCTTGCCGCGCCCGCGGCGCCGCGGTGCCCCAGCGGCGGCGGCGCTGTGCCCCGCGGCGGCGGCGGCGGCGCTGTGCCTGCTGGCTCCCCGGGGGGAGTGGGCGGGTCTCGAGGACGCCGCAGAGCGCCTCGGAGGGGCTCGATGCATGCATCGGAGGCCTAGAGCCAAGAGCCCCTCGCGTTGTGAAGAAATCGCGACGGGAGGTTTTTGGCTATTTTCGGCCTTTGGGGGGCCCCTGACCGGGCCTCGGGACCGTGAAAGAACGACTCAGGATGAACAACCGGTCCCTGGGAAGGGGTCCAGACGTCTGGGGGTCGACGTTGTGAAACAATCACGACGTCGGGGGCCTGGGAGGTTGACACCAACACCAGTATTGGCGGTGTGCCTCTACTGGGGGAAGGTGGCCGCGATCTCGGTGATGGTGGCAAGATTCGGGCTCCTGGGTGGCTGGAAGATGACCATCAGCACCGAGGTCTAGGATCACTTCCGATTCCAAGCCTGCGCAGTTTGGGCGGCTAACCAAGGAATTCGGCGAAGGAAATCGGTGTATAGACGCTCCACCGTCCCACAGGTTGGGCAGCTAGGGCACCTGTACACCGAGCCCCTTGGCTGGCCAAACGAGGCGGTGTATGCATCGAGTCCCTCCCAGTCGGCGGAGGAGGGTGGGAGCGGAGGAGGAGGAGAAGGAGGAGGAGGAGGAAGAGGAGGAGGAGGAGGACCAGTGTATACCTAAGACTCATCAACGATTGGAATAAACCCTCCCTCCAAGCTCCCTCTTCATAGGCTCCTACAAGGATTCATTTTCACAGGGAAGTGCCCCTTTGGGAGACGGCCGTTCGAAGATCCTGAAGCCTGCCATAACACCATTCTCGGATTTTCATCGCCACGAGTCAGTATGATTGTTGCGTCTTGACGATCCTGAACCGTACCAGAAAACGATTCCTGGGACGTCAACTCCGCGAATCAACAAAACTGTGGCGCCCTGACAATCCTAAATCGCTCCAAACCACCATTTCTGGTACGTTGATCTTGGGAATCCGTGCAACCCTTGCAAATGTTTGAGATGAAAGTGCGCGGCGCTAAAGCGAGAGCCACGTTTTGAAAAGGGACCGCCCTCAATCTGTGAAACGCTTGTGAAGTTTTAAGACGAATGTGCGCGGCGCTATGGCGAGAGCCACATTTTGAAAACCGCCTGCCCTCCATCTGCGAAACTGTTGTCACCTTTTCAGCTTCAGGATCATCATTGGTAAGGAAGTCTTAGGCGAAACGCCTGGCCCGCCCTTCCGACTGGCTTCGGGGTGCGACAGGGAGGAGCTATTTTCAAGAAAAAGGCGGAGGAGGATGAGGCGGAGGAGGAGGAGGAGGAGGAGGAGGAGGAGGAGGACGAGGAGGAGCAGAAGGAGGGGGAGGAGGAGGAGGAAGAGAGGAGGGTTCCAGGAATCCAGGGTTCCAGGGTGACGACAGCGAGCTCCGAGAAGGCGGGGCAGTGCATGCTTTTCCGTCGGCATTTGGGCCCTACGGGCGCAGGGGCGGGAGGTGAACGACACCGACGACGATGGTGGTCATGCTGAGGATGATAATGGTGATGGTGATGGTGATGGTGATGGTGATGA